>LPNX011103654.1:0-172648 GCA_001517045.1 Pseudotsuga menziesii
AATCAGCTTGGAATCTAGCGCTGCTATATATTTTATGATGCTAATTGTATGCTTCTAATGCAAACATGTCAACTTCAGGTTCCAGCCTTAGTGCTGGATTGGGAGCCCAACATTGACTTCAGCAGAGACATCGAAGCAAAGCAAGGGTAAGAAAATTTTTACTGATTTGGTGTTTACGATTACATTATGGAATAAAATATTTGACATAAAGGAAAAGAGTCTTTTGTTTAAGGTAGGTTTTTTCTTGCATATTTGGTTTGGTGATCCCAAAGATAAATGTTTGAGGGGAAAGATGGAAGATTTTTGTCCTATTATGTTTGTCTTATTCACAACTAGCAGACAGAGTGGAGTGCCATACACATGGGCAGGACTAGGATAGCTTGATCTATTGATGTGGCAAGCCTTGGGCTGTATGCCATGACATGCAGCAATGCTTAGTTATTGTAAAATTAAGCTTCATCTGGTGATGAGAAGTAGAGGAAGTTGTTAAGCAAGCTCTTGGAATAGGGCACTGATGGAATTTGATGATCCATTTAATTTGTTACATGTGGCAGTGATACACACAGTTTTTTATCCAATGCATCAGTCTGATCACATCCCACTTGCTCCATAATAGCTGTCACTTCATCCATTGTTCTCAAACCTATTTTTGTTGGAGGGGAGAAACAGAAGGAACAATACAACCCAACCCCAAAATGATTTGGTAACTTTAAATATAGTGTAATGTAGCTCTAGCTCTATCAACCGTTATAAAAAGAATTTATTAGTGAATATAAATTCCCACAAATCAATAAATAACACTTTGTTTGTTTCTCATTTTCTTATCCCACGCCATCATCCATGGTTATTGTATATAACAATATATCTCTGTAAAACTGAATCTCATGTGATTACATCTTAGCCCAAAGTTGAATGAAAAGGATGCAAACAAGATAATCGTAATCCTTCTTACTGTGCATATTTTAGTCATCAAATATAATACATTTCTATTCAATAAGAATGCTTACTAATGGGACCCCTGCCTCCTCTGGTCAAGTTACCGCAAAAAGGTGAAAAGTCAATTATTGTGACTTGCAACTCTTTGCAAATGTTTTCTTCTAGTTGGACCAAAACTTTGGTCAACGTTGCCCTTGACCAGTTGAGCTGGTCTGAACTGCCCTTTTTGGCTGATCTGGTACCAAATTGGCTTGCTGGTCTGGTTTAACTGGTTTGGGGGCTTATGGGTATGGATTGGCTGGTCCTGATAAACTATTATCCATCCCCACAAGGACACAGAATACTTGTTCTTGGCACTGCAAATCATTGCAAGTGTTTTCTTCTAGTTGGACCAAAATTTCGGTCAACGTTGCTCTTGACCAGTTCACAGTGGGAGTTGGTCTGAACTGCCCTTTTTTGGCACATCTGGTACCAAATTGGCTTGCTGGTCTAGTTTAACTGGTTTGGATGCTTATGGGTATGGATTGGAATGGATTGGTTGGTCCTGATAAATTATTATCCATCCCCACAAGGACACAGAAAACTTGTTCTTGGCACAAATTTGTTCGACAGTCCACTTTGGACTCATAGACTTGTACCACTAGATTCTTTACATTGGCCTTTAATATTAGGAGAGTTTCAACTTCTTGTCTGTGAGTTCCTATGAGTGTCACCCAACCAAGGCCTATCTACCCTGGGCACCACCCAAAGGACATCATCATGAAATGCATTGAAGGCTTCAGACTTCTTAGTGATTGATGTAGTGACACATACTTCATATTCCCCACTATCTTCTTTGTCATCTCTTTCTGATGATAGATATTAAAGATACATATTTGCTTTCTTTTTTTTTGCACTTGCTATCTATTTTCTAGCATTCTGGAGTAGTCATTTGCCCTCATACAGATTGCTACATCTGTTTGTACTTTTTAGTCCCAATGACCTACTCTTTTGGTCATTTATGGACATTAACAAAATGATCTTATTTTCTCTTATTTGGTAGAGGCCTTCAAGCTTAGTAAAACCATAGATAGAATCTGAAATATTTTCAATCACCCACTACAATGCATTTCAGGACAGATAATCACATGTGTGTTCTATCTGGTTCTTTACATAATGGAGTTGGACTGGTTGACAAGCTAACACTCTGCACACAGGCATTCTATCATGCACCTAAGGACAGACTGTTTGACCCTTTTTGGGTTGTCAATGGTCTTTGAGAATGAGTACAGTTTTCAAGTGAATAAACGCATATAAAATTAGTAGTGACTAACAACCCAAGTACTTGTCTTAAAATAAGAGTGAGACTTCTAGATACCATGACACCTCCTAAATCACCATGTTAGTAGATTTTGAAGTCATTTTTAGAGAACATTGTAGCCTTGAGCATTCAAAATTGAGTAAAACAATTATTCATTGGGGATCATCTTGCAAATTAGAGTAAAAGTATGTAGGTCACTTCCATGCTTGTCACATCTACTATACATGAATCAGATATTTAAAAAGCTTTGATCTCACTATGAAAGTTCATATCACTTGAGTATACCTTGTACATGTGTAACATTCCGTGTGCAATTATAGACAAGTATCTATCCTGTCCAATTTCTGCTTATGGCTCTGATGACCTATTTTGCGACTAACAAAATCCCTCAAATACTAATATCTGTCAGCCCAGTCCTTCCATCCTTTCTGGACAATTAGAGGTCCCAAGAAACTGACTATCCCTTTTTTCCACCCTGCCGCTTCCCCATAGAGAAAGGGTCAAAGAAGAATCTTCTACTGCTAGTATCTTGCACTAGGAAATAAACAAGAAGAGTTAAAACATGACTTGTAGCCAGGTTTCTAACCATGATGATGATTTGGCTTGCAAAGTGAACATCTTTGCATGCCCATTATTGAAGCGTTTTTTCCATTTTGTGCAAAACTTGATCCCAAATAATGTTTACAGGTACATCAAATTTCAAAAGGGAATTATGGTTGGATTTGTTTTTGTTTGATGTTAAGCCACACTTGAAATCCTTCTTGCTCTATGATGAATGCCCATACTTTCCTCTCTCACAATAGCTCTAGCAGCTTTTGCAAAAATGTCAAGGCAGCAAATTGCTTTGTAGCTTTAACAGAGTTACAAGATATGTTTGGAGTGAGAGCTGAATCATCAGCAAAACGGATGTTAAGTAACTGCTCATCAGCAAGAAGTGAGTTCCCCAAATTTGTTCCAGAACTCAACAACTCCAAGAAGATATCCTAGAGCATTGACTGTAATAACATACAAACAAGGGGCCAGAGGCAACTCCCATCTGATGGGAATGATGAAGCAGAGATGTTGCTGATAGCTGTCCATTGACACAAACTAGTAGAGGCATTTGAAGAAATGGTTGTCGGATTTTGAAGGGTCTTTTGTGCACAAACCTCAGCACCCGGGATTTTCCTAGGCCTGTAATACCTCGTAAATGAGTGACAAGGCCAAAGAAAAAGTGGCTTGAACAGCTCCATGTGGCATTGGCTTCCATTTTAAAACATATCATCACCTAATGGTAAGCCTCAAGAGAGACTTATAGGTTGCAGCTGTATAACCACAGTGATTTGGCCCATTAAAAAAAGCCTTTGAACAGCAAATACAAGCCTATGAACAGCAGATTAACCTTCAGGAAAAGGCAATCATATCAACAAACTGCCAATTGCAGCTCACCTAGCATTTAGTTTGCTTGAAGAATAGATATCCTAAGGGTGTTGAAAGCAAAAGAGAGAATCATAACAGAGATTAAGGATACCAAACAGCAAGTTGTGAGAAAAAATCTCCAATAAATAGGAAGAAAAGTTCTCTTCCAATAAACAGAATGATACAGCAGAGGGTTTTGAGAAAAAATGCCATCAATTAGCAGTCATGCACCCTCTTAAGTCGTGCTGCTCCACTTGATTCCCCTTTCTAAACTCTAACTGGACAGCCCTCGGCTTGGTGATGGTGAACTGGGACAACAAGGCACACTTGCCAGGTTAAGAGCAATTAATTTGAAATCAAGAAAACACACTATACCTTGAGCTCTCACATTTACTATATGGCAGGGCGCATTTACCAAAAGTGAACAGTCGGTACACTGCAGGTTATTATGAATGGAGAGTATAGTCTGGTTTATGATTGATCCATAAGTGTGCCACCCTTAAGGGTTTTTGAGTCTTCCTACACTGCCATGGCCCTTATGTGGGCTTGGAAAAAATCAACTCGGGGTTTGAAAAGCACAGATCTTGACCTGCCATGCATTTGGAGCAAATATCCAAATGTGAAATAGTACCCAGATGTTGAAGAGCGTCTGGTGTCTATTATTTCCAAGGGATTTGATGAGATTTACAAAGGCAGATTCTAACTTGGTGTATATATTATCTTATTAGTAAGTCCAGTATAGTTCTCGTCTATTCTAAACTGGAAGAACCCCTTGTGATTTAATTATTAATTTATAGTAAACATAATATCATTTGCAGGTGCTTGTATCTTGTGAGTGAAATGCACTGATGACGGGTTGTGTTCTTGTTGATGGTGGTTTTGGTCTGTCTACTAATCAATAGGCATTGTTTGGTCAATGTTGACTTCATGAAGTTGGCAATGTAGATCGATGTTGCTCTTGTGTATTGACAGCTGGTTTCTTGGTGTTTTATGGTTAGATCGATGCTATTGAACTTTTATATCTATGTATCATATAACTTGCGCTTAATTTGGTATCATTGAACATGTACCTTGTTATTGGGGAAGTAGAACAGGGTTTCTATATTTTGTTACTTTTGCTTCTGAAGTATATGATGCAGAATGGGAGGTGATAGAACAGGCACGTCTTATTGTCTAATAATGGAGATTTTTTATGTGTTATGCTTGGAATATAAACCCACAAATTTAATATGCTTTGAATGGATGACTTTGCACAGGTATATGGCATATATTATGGACACAAATGAAGAAGAACGAACAAAGGTATTCTCACTCAACATCATAAAACAATTCACTGTTTATATGGTTGCAATGTCTATGAGGACCAAAATTGATTTTGATTCTTACAAGGAAAAACAGTGGAGGTTGGTAGAGCTCATTTTGAAACCGAGAAATCAAGGTTCACAATCCTAGATGCTCCGGTATGTTTCACAATTGCTCATTTTTTGGTCAATTTATATATAGTTATAATCAATGTTTGGCCATTTTTTTGGGATGCAGGACTGGGGAAACTCATTTGTGGTGGAAGCACCCGCACAATTTATAGGGAATGTCTTAGGGGATATTGCGGTCTTTGACATAGGAAACCTCATTTGAAATACTAAAAGAAGGAAAATAAAATATATGAAGTTGAAACATAAATCATTGAAATCCTATACATAACAATGCACCTATATCATACACTGTTAATGTAACATAATAAATCATACACGGTACATGTAATTATGTTACATAATGTAATAATCATGTTTCACGAATTCCCCATCAGCATCTTATTTCTCATTGTATTTAGAAAATTTAGACGATATAGTTCTAAGTGAGAAGGTAACTAATCTAAGGATATGTCAAATAAGAAATGAGTGTCACTGTTCAAGACAATGCCCCACTAGTCTCTGTATCCAGCTTCTGCATGAAGGAATAAGGACCAACAATGGGAATATTGTTATTTGCAATTTCCCACAAAGTTATGGAATGTGTTGATGCAGGAATGGGGAAATGCATCTGGCTGATGTGTGGAAGCTCCCTGTAAATTCTAGGGAAATTGAAATACTAACAAAATAAGATTAACATATATGGAAATTGAAACATAAATCATTGAAATCTTATACATAACAATGCAGGAGAAAATAAAAACAGGAAAAAACACATCATTACATGTAACATAATAAATCATAAATGGTATGTATAATGATGTAGCATACCATAATAATCATGATTCACAAATTATCTATCCCTATTTGCATTTCTTACTATATTTAGAAATTTGGAAGATATAGATCCAAGTTTCAAGATACGTGATCTAAGAATAGGTCAAATGACATCCAACTAGTCTGTGCCTCCAATAGTCTGTGGATGGTGCATCACAAGCTGATGTGGGAGTTTTGGTATGATGGAACTTTTTGGTTAAATTACATAATATATGCAATCATGTTAATCATGTTGATTAATGCATGTCAACAAACATTATTGACATTGATACATATTGAGCTTGCTACTTGAATGGATATTGTAGGTGATATCAGCTCGAAAGGGTGAGTTTGAGACTGGATTTGAAAGAGGTGGGCAGACAAGAGAGCATGCTATGCTGGCCAAAACATTAGGAATTAGTAAATTATTTGTTGTGGTTAATAAAATGGATGATCCTTCAGTTGAGTGGGCCAAGGACAGGTCAGTGGACAGGTTATCTGTTTTTGTTTTGTTTTATTTATAAGAAATTATATGTTTTCAATTCTCTTTCTGTTATTTCTGGGAGAAGATTAATCTCCTTTTTTGCTGCTTACAGGTTTGATGAAATTGAGAAGAAGATAAGCCCCTTTTTGAAGTCTTGTGGCTACAATTTAAAGAAAGGTCATGCTATTGATAGATATTCCATTTTGCTTACGTTTATTGTGAGCTACTAAGAGAACGGTTTTGGCACTTTTATACCCGTCTTTCAATTGATACACATTTCCCAAGGTTTATGTTTGTATATGCTGTCTGATCTGTGTAGATAGCTATTTTTACATCGTAAGGTGCATTCTCAAGTATAAAACGGTCATTTATTTTTCACATTTTTTGGACTTAGCAAGGTGGTTGCAAGTTACTATATGTGACCAGAGCAATTTGATTTTATAAATCTGAAATGCATTTCATTGTCCAGATGTGCAGTTTCTTCCAATTTCGGCCCTTCATGGTACAAACATGAAAGACAAGGTCCCAAAAAATGTCTGTGGATGGTGGAATGGTCCTTACCTTTTTGAAGCTTTGGATGTTGTTGAATTACCTCCAAGAGATCCTAAGGGTCCTTTTAGGTAAAAAAAATGTTAAAGTTTTGATTTCTTCCTTCGGCAAGATACTTTGATAATTGGTATCTTGACAACAGATATGCCGAACATGGGAGATTTTTTTGTAAATATCATTCAGTGATTCCTTGATTTTAATTGGCATATTGTGTAGGCTATATTATTGGATATTTCTTCACCTTCCCCAGTTTACATAACATGTTCAATATCTTTGATGCTTAAGTTTGTGTTGAGAGCATTTGTTATAAACAAGACCCACATTTGTTGCCTTGCATCTCGTGTTTTCCTGAGTAGGACTTGTAAGCTTAGCCTTCTAAAGACATGTTTTGCAAGAAGTCTCACGGGAATACTGGTGATTTGAAATTTGAAATGCCTGCTGAAAGTTGTCCCAAAATTGTCATGTTTTATACTTATTACTATCTGCTGCATCTCTGATGCATGGGGGTTTATATTGAGGAGAGAACAGAGTAAAATATGAAGTAAATGGTTTTATTCCATCAGATATGTAGTACTGATGCACTAGATCGTTATATTCATTCTAGGACGAGATGAAAAATCCTCATGATAAATCACATTAGAATGTAGATATTATTAAATTATTTTGAAGTATAACTGTTGACTATAACCCGAATCCCAGAGTTGTTTTTAAAGGACACAAATAGGAATCTAAGTATTCGAATTGACTAAATAGTTGAATTTTTTAAAACACTTCTAGAAGTTTTATAACTGATGAATCTATAAGTGTAGTGCATAGAATTATTAGGATGTTGTATATAATGGAGAGGGGATTATGAAGTGTCTTAGATGCCACAATCTAGGGCTTTCTTTTCAGAATCACCCAAAGCTTGCACTTGGCCTATTCCTTTGATGAATATATATCAGTTAGCTACGAGATATCACAAGATAACATATTATTATTGATTTTGTTGGTGAAGAAAACTCTCCTGATTTACCACTTGACCACAAGTTATTTAATGTTGTATGCTTCTAATTTAGGTGAGTCTATGTTATTAAGTCAAAGTAAATTTGTTAGTAGATGGGGTTGATCTTCCAACTCTGGCATAAGATCTAATTATGTGAGTTTAATTTAATATCAAAAATCAAGTTCAAATTCTTTTTTTTCCTATCATTCGATGTCAATCACTTTTTCCTAATAAAAAGAAGCATTCTTGGTGACTACGGTTGAAAGTAATGGCACTGTTATTATATAGAAGAGCTTTGCTATGAGCAGCCTGTGGAGAGCTATTTTGTATTTTATTTTCAAGTATCCCATTAAGTACTTGGGAGTTGGCTATAATTCCTTTTGCAGACCATCTTTATGCATAGGATAAGACAGTGCAAAACGGAGCAAATATTTTTTTTTATACCCAATTTACAATTTTTTTTTTTTTTTTAAATTCACTTCCGTCGCTTAAGCGATGGTTGGAAGTGTCGCTTATTCGACGCCTAGTCTTTATAGCTGTCACTTAAGCGGCGGTTGGATATGTCGCTTATCCGACGCTTAATCGATCTCTCCGTCGCTTAACCGACGCCTTACATTCAACCGATGGTAACTGAAGTGTCACTTAACCGACGCTTAAACAACTATCGGATAATCGACGACAAGTTTTTGACGCTTAAAAAAAAATCATAATGTCGTACATGCGACAGGGAAGTGTCAAAAATCCGACATGACGACCGTCGGATTTTTGGTCGAAATGTAGTAGTGTAAACCTGATGTCCGACCTGTCAAGAAAATACCTTATAAACTAGCTCATAAGTATAAAGAAATAGTTAAAAAGGAAATCGACAACATGTTAGCAGCAGGGATCATTTACCCTATCGACCAGTCGGAATGGGCAAGTCCCATGGTCATACAGCCTAAGAAACATGACCTGATAAGGTTAAGAATTTGTGTCGACTTTAGGGAGCTCAACAAAGTCACACTGACCGACCCATTCCCCACCCCTTATGCTGATGAAATCTTGAATGAAGTTGCAGGCCATGAATGTTATTCATTTACAGATGGATTCTCAAGATACAACGAAGTACCAATAGCAAAAGAAGACCAGAAGAAGACAACATTTGTCTGTGAATTTGGCTCCTTTGCTTACAGAGTCATGCCTTTCGGGCTAAAGAATGCACCTGCAGTGTTTTCCCGCATTGTTGTCAAGACTTTCCAAGAATACATATACAAGACCATGGCAGTATACTTCGACGACTGGACAATATACTCCACCTTGAAGGATCACTGCACATGGCTCCGACTTATGCTAGAAAGGTGTCGACAGATTCAACTTTCCCTGAATATTAAGAAATGTATCTTTATGACTACCATAGGCATACTCTTAGGACATATTGTCTGTAAAGAAGGCATCAAGGTCGACTTTGCCAAGATTAAGATTATTCTCAACCTGAAACCTCCAGTAAACCCCAAACAAGTCAGGGTATTACTTGGCCATACAGGCTATTATAGGAAGTTTATAAGACATTATTCAGACATGACCTACCCTCTGGAAGAGCTACTAAAAGAAGATCAAGAATTTAAGTGGACAAAGGAATGCCAGATCTCCTTCGACAAACTGAAAAGAAAACTGGTCGAAGCCCCCATACTCAAATTCCCAAACTGGTCGACCAAATTTCATGTGCACATTGATGCATCAGGAATAGCAATCAGAGCAATCTTGACTCAACCAAGGGACAACGGGATGGATTACCCTATAGTTTACAGTAGTCGAAAACTAAATAAGGCTGAAAAGAACTACTCGACCACCGAGAGGGAAGCCCTAGGTATGGTCTTTGCCCTCCAAAAGTATAGACATTACCTCTTAAGCAAACCCTTTACATTTTACACCGACCATCTAACTTTTAAGTATCTTGTCAATAAACCCCTTCATCATGGGCGAATTTTTCGATGGCTACTTCTTTTTCAAGAATTTGAGTTTGAAGTCGTTGTCCAACCAGGAAAACTAAATGTCGGGCCCGACCATCTATCCCGTATAGACACAGGGGAGGAACCAACCGGGGTCGATGATGACTTACCGGATGCACATTTATTTTGCATAGAAGCAATGCCAGAAGAACTTGAGGAAATGGCTCAGTTCTTAGAGACGGGTCAAGCACCA
Source organism: Pseudotsuga menziesii (assembly GCA_001517045.1). Classification (NCBI taxonomy): domain Eukaryota; kingdom Viridiplantae; phylum Streptophyta; class Pinopsida; order Pinales; family Pinaceae; genus Pseudotsuga; species Pseudotsuga menziesii. The sequence continues at coordinate 10,059 of LPNX011103654.1, forward strand.
GAAGATTTGAACACCAAGAAAAAACAAATCTTAGCTATGAAGGCTACACCTTACAGCCTCATCAATGGATTTCTATACAAAATGGGGTTAGACGACATTCTTAGAAGATGTGTACTTGACCATGAATGAGACCAAATCATGCATGAAGCACACTATGGACCTACAGGAGGACATTTCCAAGCAGACACAGCTGCCAAGAAAATCCAACAGTCAGGATTATGGTGGCCGACATTGTACAAAGATTGAAAAAAATTTGTTAGTCGATGTGACAGATGTCAACGACTTGCTCGACCACTGCCGAGCACATAAATGCCCCTGATATCTGTAAACTATAGCCTCACATTCGAAATCTGGGCTATAGATTTCATAGGCCCATTTCCTATCCCAGCCAAAAGATCAGGTGCACGATATATTATCACTGCAGTAGAATATGTTACCAAATGGGCCGAAGCTGAACCTATCAATACATGTTCGAGTGAGGTAGCCGCTAAGTTTATCTACGAAAACATCATCACTTGATTTGGATGCCCACTAACCTTGATCAATGACCAAGGGTCGCACTTTATCAACAAAACTATCAAAAATTTGACCGACCAATTCCACATCGACCACCGACGAAGTACGGCATATCACCCTCAGTCGAATGGTGCGATTGAAGCTTTCAATAAAACATTAACCAGGGGGTTAACCAAAATAGGCAACATTGACAAAGACGACTGGGATGAGAAAATCCCTGCAGTTTTATGGGCATACAGGACTGTCTATAAACGGTCGACCGACCAAACCCCCTTTCGACTAGTCTACGGAAAAGAAGCAGTCATCCCCCTACATTTCCGACAGCAGACACCTATTGTAGCCCAACTACTACATGTCGACGTCGAACATGCACGAAAGGACCGACTGTTCCAACTCAGCAAGCTAGAAGAACATAGACTCATGGCTATACAACACCAGGAGATTCAAAAGCAACAACAAAAAGGATGGCATGACCGTAACATCAAAACAAAAACCTGTCGGTCGGTGACCTTGCCTTACTTTATAATAGTCAAGTCAAAATAAAACCCAAGAAACTTCACAAAGAATGGATGGGACCTTACGTTGTTGAAGAAATACACTCCAATGGTTCAGTTCGACTAAAAACATTGCAGGACCTAGTATTTCAGAAGCTCGTTAATGGAGCCCGAATTAAACGTTACAAAAACTAAAAATAAAAAATAAAAAATCAAATAACGATCTTAACTGACAACCAAAACCCATTAAAAGCTAAAAATTCCCAAAACAAAAATATACATTCGACACAAATATGATAGGAACTCACTTCGATAAACAACATCATCATCTTCGACCATCTTCATTGACTAGTCTAGCTGACCATTTTCACCACCAACATCGACCGACGACCTCAAAAGTCCCATCACGTATTGATGGCCTCGAGCACCGAACACCTTCCACCATTAAGTCCCACTGGAGTATTCCAGCCGGACTGTCCAGTCTGCCATTAATACGTTCATCCCTGCACGCCACCACACCCACGCCTATAAATACGGGACCGTCGCAGGTTCATTCACCACACCCTTTACATACAGAGCACTCGCACATTTAGTTGACTAAAAACCCAGAAACTTATAGTAACCCAGACCAAACAGACATAATGGCCCCCAAACAAACTAGAGCAGCGACCAAGGCGAAATAGTTATAGGCTGAGGATACACCCTTGATCCGTCGACTAAAGCATATAAAAAATGCCAAAGTCCAGGAGGGCCAATGGTAGAAACTATGGGCCAAGATCCAAGAGTGGGCCTTCGTTGACAAGAAGATGACCCAAGCAGCTGAAAAAGTCCGATGGAGCACCATATTCAACTATCCCAACGCACCCCTAATGGCAAGCTTTGGTGGAACAAAAGAAGCTGCCGTCAAGTTTATCATCAATCGATATCACAACGGTCGATTCTATTTCGACCGACCGGTTGACATTACCGGAGATATCATCTCCAAGCTAACTGGTCTGTCGAACCAAGGAAACCCTGTACCGATTGGAATCAAGGAAGGATTGGTCCAAGAACTCACAGGATCACCGCCTGGGAAAAATTCTAAAGGATTAATGATCGGGCAGATTGCCACTCGAACGCCACAAATTATGGCCAAAATCATCACCATCACCCTTACCTTAGCAGGTCGAAGTAGCGACCTCAAGTTGGAAATGCTAGAGGCTGTCGACACAATTGCTATCGACAGTCGGATCTATCGATGGGGAGATTATGTCGCCGACATGATCAAAACCATCTGCGAACGCTGCCAAGATACGGGAGGTATCATCAAGTTCCCATCCCTTATTCTTTGGATTGTCATGTATCACATCTGTCCAGAAGGCAGTCCAGTCTTCTGGGAACCGACCAAATTCCACATGAACAGGTTTAAACCCTTCTCTCAGAAAGGAACCCCGCATGAGTTGGCGTAAGCGAAAATATTTTTGGAAAATTGGTTCCAACAGTTAAAGCTTCGCACGACCAGATGGCGGGTGCCTCAGAACATCCGACGCAATCTTTCGGTGAAGTCTCACATACAATTGGAGATCGACCACACCGCAGTCTGGTATATGCAGGGCGAAGACCCCAAGGCCGCCACCCTCGACTATTACCCGACTATCGATCAAATCTTCTATGAGTTGACACACCAGGAAAAAACCAAAATACCAGTGCCCGAGGAAGCCAAACAGGTCGACTTCTCAGTAAAGGAACCACTAACCGACCAGGAGAAAGAGGAAGACTACGAGCTAAACTTGTACATAAGTACATTTGTGTCGGAGGACACCCCGGTCGAGCCCACGGGTCGGGTCCAAATCACCATCAAGCCTCCAACTAGAGTAGAACAACGACCGACTGAACAACAGTCGACTGAACCATAGCCACAACAACAGACAAACCTTCCGGCTCCAGCGAGTGTCGTCCCAACTTAGGTACCAACAAGTGAAGTCGAGCCTGATAACCCTGAGTATGCTTTATCAAAAGGCATCATCAAGAAATTGGCTGCTGAGATAGCTGCCGCCAGAAGGAGACTTAGAGCACAACAAGTACAGAAAGGCAAAGGTAAGTGTAAGCTTATCATTGCTGAGTCGTCTGACGATGAGGAAGAGTTGATAGCCGCAGCCGTTGACATTGTCGAGGATGCAGCTGCAAACAAAGTACCAGTTGAAACTCAGTTTCAATGGTTTCTCGATGCAGGAGCCCCTGAAGGTTGACCAAAGAAGGCCAAAATAGTGATGACACATGAAGACATCGTCGATCTTGTGTCGACCCCCCCACCCCCATCACCGACACCAGTAGTCGAGGAGAAAGCACCGACACAACAGTCGATCAGCCCCCTCGACTTATACCAAAGAGCAATACCAGAGACAGTCAAAGAAAAAGTCGACCAGGACAAGGAGCTCAAAGATTTCTTTGATACGCTGCCTGAACTGTTTCATTCGGCTCATAAAATTCACACAAGGGCCCCTCTCTATACCGACAGCAGTACAAACCCCCAGGTAATTGCACACATTCAATCGACCTTCACTCGATCCGACCAAGAAGGAGACATAATTGGCCATGTGAAGTCTACCATCGAACACATTCACCCCCAACCTCAGACCGACTTCCCCGAAATAGAACCACTGTCCGACGTAAGTTTGCAACCCACTTCCGACAAATCCATTACTCCCGACCATTCCCCCACTTCTTCAGCCTCGCCGCCATCACCCCCCCCCCCGCCATCATCATCCCCACCACCCCCGTCACCTCCTGATTCCCAGCTAGATCTATCCCAACCAACTACATCCTCACAACCAGAAGCAACCATATCAACCTCCCATCCCGAGAACCCATCAACTTTAGCCCCACCAACCACAGGACCCCCATTGACTGTTGCAGGCACCTAGGAGGCAGAGGCAGAAAAGCATAAGAAGAAGAAAGAACATCATACCAAAAACCTTCGGATCAGCTTAAGGGATGCCAGCTCGTTAACCGACACAGAAGTCGGCCAACTCCTCAAGACTCTAGCCAAGGAAGCAAAGACAAGGACGGCGCGAAAAACCAAAGAGCTCAGCGACAAAAATACGAAACAGGTAAAGTTTCTTGGCAAATGCAGGGCTCTTGCTCAGTCTGTCGTTCCAGGTCCTGTAGAAGTTGGCACAGATCAACCTCTGGAAAGGGCATATTAGCTTTTTGAGAGCATGGTGTCGACCATACAGGCCCATCTCCAAGAGACTAAGGAAGAATAGAAGGAAGAGACTACCCGACTACTCCTGGCCCAGCACACTGCCTTTTCGGAAGCATACAAGATTCTACAAGACCATATGGAAGAATCAGTTGTCACTGAGGAAGTCTTAAGAGACTGGCCTACTCACTATGGGTAGGTCTATCAGTAGACTCGACAGACGTGACAAGGCATTCAGGCTTTGGAGGGCCGGAAGACGACAGAGACATGACTTAGGCAGACAATTGAAGAACAAATCGTGCTAGAGAACAACAAACTGCAGAAGCTTGAACGGGAATCACATCAATGGGTTCAATAGGCTCTTCCCAACTTAGAGAAAGTCAACATCATCTTCTCACAGATGAAACGACTCATCAATGCCGTAGAAGAGCAGAACCATTTTTTGGGCCCCAACATGGAGAAAATCGTAGAAGTACCCATTATAGAAAAGATGTCGATCCTATCAAGTCTAACAACATTAACGATCGACATCCAGAAAGATTTGCAGAGTTGGACGGATTTTCAGCATCACCTTGCCATCACAGCTCCGGCTATTGTCAAGATCTGCGTCCAGAGAAGACTGACAATCCGTCTGCACAGCCCACCATAATAGCATGTTGAATGATTCAGCACAACTTCAGTTTTGTACCTCCCTATTTCTTCGGGATGAAGAAACGTTTTGTTCGTGGGGGAGATGTAGAAGGAGCAAGTCGACGAAGTCGACTTGAATGAAGACCGACTTAGTCGATCAGCCGACTAAGTTGATGGGCCGACTTAGTCGATCAGCCGACTAAGTTGATGCACTGACTTAGTCGATCAGCCAACTAAGTCGGTCGGCCGACTAAACTAGATGATTAGGTCGGCTAACTAACAGTCGTGTCGGTTCACCTAACTGACAGGTAGTTATTTTGTAACTGTCTGTAAATTGTATGTATTAGGTTGTTGAGCCAAACGAGAACTCAGTTCAGTTCTCTGCCTTGTATGAATTCATTATAATAAGATAATCTGTTTCCTTATATTTTCTTGTCTCTTGTCTCTGATTTATAGTTATGTATGTTTTAGTATGTATTATTGGTAACCTTACATGATCTGTGAGATTACAACAGTCATCATCATCATCACCCTCATCCTCATGGTCATCATCATCATCATCATGGTCATCATCACCATCCTCCTCCTCCTCCTCATCACCCTCATCCTCCTCCTCATCATCATAGTCATCATCCTCCTCCTCATCACCATCATTGTTCACCATCATCTTCATCGTCACCATCATCCTCATCATCATCACCATCCTCGTCATCATCATCATCATCATCACCATCCTCGTCATCATCACCATCATCATCATCATCATCACTCTCATCATCACCCTCCTCCTCCTCCTCCTCCTCCTCATCCTCATTTTCTTCATCGACACCCTCATCCTCAACATCATCAGCATCCTCATCCTAATCCTCCTCATCATCATAATCCTCATCCTCATCCTCATCATCATCATCACCCTCATCCTCATCATCATCATCATCATCATCATCATCATCATCACCCTCATCCTCATCATCATCATCACCCTCCTCCTCCTCCTCCTCCTCATCATCATCCTCATCCTCATCATCTTCATTGACACCCTCATCCTCAACATCCTCAACATCCTCATCCTCATCCTCATCATCATCATAATCCTCATCCTCATCATCATCCTCATCATCACCCTCATCCTCATCATCATCATCATGGTCATCATGGTCATCATCACCCTCATCCTCATCACCATCATCCCTCATCCTCATCATCACCATCACCCTCATCCTCATCATTATCATCATAGTCATCATCCTCCTCCTCATCACTATCATTGTTCACCATCTTCTTCATCGTCACCCTCATCCTCATCATCATCATCGTCACCATCACCCTCATCGTCATCATCACCATCACCCTCATCCTCATCATCATAATCATAGTCATCCTCCTCCTCCTCATCACCATCATTGTTCATCATCATCTTTATCGTCACCATCCTCCTCATCATCATCACCATCCTCATCCTCCTCATCATCATCATAACCATCCTCGTCATCATCATCATCATCACCATCCCTCATCCTCATCATCACCATCACCCTCATCCTCATCATCATCATCATAGTCGTCATCCTCCTCAGCATCACCATCATTGTTCATCATCATCTTCATCGTCACCCTCATCCTCATCATTATCATCATAGTCATCATCCTCCTCCTCCTCATCATCATTGTTCACCATCATCTTCATCGTCACCTTCATCCTCATCATCATCATTGTCATCATCATCCCTCATCCTCATCATCACCATCACCATCACCCTCATCCTCCTCATCATCATCATGGTCATCATCATCATCATCCTCATCTTCATTATCATCCTCATCCTCATCATCATTGTTCATCAGCCTCATCCTCACCATCATCAACACCCTCATCCTCATCATCATTGACACCCTCATCCTCATCATCATCGACACCCTCACCCTCATCCAAATTGACACCCTCACCCTCATACTCATCATCATCATGCTCATGGACACCCTCAATGTTCATCACCCTCATCCTCATCATATCTAGATAAATGTAAATTACAAATTTTCATTGAGCACTAAATTGCATATGCGATATATCTCATATGCAATAAATCGCATATGCGATATATCGGGAATGTGTTATGGAAAACATGTAAAACCCTGTCTGTTCATTAAAAAGATGGAATTCAATATCGCATATGCGATATATAGGAGGTGCATTATATCGCATATGCGATATATATTTTATAGAAAATGTAGGGTGGCGTCATGTTGGCCACCTTTAACGTATCAAAAGACATAATTCATCTGAACTCATGCATAGAGAACTGTTCGACATGCAATTTTTTTATCATTACTTACATAATTCCATAGTTTTGTACAGGTTTGGGTGGATTTCAATGGGGAATGTACGTAATAGAGGAAGAAATTCAGCAAGGAAGGTGCTTACACCGGAAGAAGCAGAAAATAAAAAACAAAAAAAAGGGAAGATTCAAGAAATCGTCGGCATTCATTACATGAGCAAATAGTTCCCATTCCCCCTCAAGATATATCTGACGTAGAGGCTAAGGAAGATAATGCAACATTAAAAGAAGCTGGTTATACAGAAGTTGATATTATTCATCCATTAGTAGATGGACAATCTTGTGAAGAGTTCAATAATTATGTTACTCCCGATGTAAATGTGACTCAGCAACAACCATGTTCGGTGGTTCAATCTCCTAATCGAAGTTGTGAGCCGATAGTGGATGTAAACGTCACTCCAACATTTCAAACGGCAAGAAATTTTGCATCAAAATGAAAGAGAACTCCTAAACAAATACAAGTGGACGAGAGCGGATTGAGTTCCATGGAAGGTAAGGTGGCTAAACGCACTATCCTTTGTCATTCTTCTCATATAATGAAACAATATTTTGATAACAAATCCGAAGCCGGTAAATGCCAACTGTTTTTAGCTTTGCTTAAATCTAGAAATATGGCAACTGTTAGAAGAAATTTAGGCATAAAAACAATGAAGAATATGGAATCAAGCAATCACATTGTTAAATCTCTTGCTACTGCATTCACATCGATTGGTAAAAAAACTCGTTCAAAAGACTGTAATGTGGCTCATTGTGTATTGGCTGAATCAATTGTATGTAGATCCACAAGACAACGTTGTTTACTTAAATGCACATCACAAATTGTTCCTTTACATCCAAAGACACTTAAAAAATATTCAGTAAGAAGAGACAACCTTGATGTAGAGGGACAAATGGAAACATTATGGGCATTTAGCATTAGGTTTCCCCGCAAAGACATGAAGTTAGTCGAAGCAGTGAAGGGCCTAGTGCAAACGTTTCAGAATGATAACACTAGGCCTTCTTCTAACACGAAGGATGTGTTAAAACATTGTAGGGGTTCTCATCACACTGAACCTCATGTTAAGCATTATCTTGACATGACACAAACTCAACTGTTCGAGATGTTTAAAGTTTCCCATGTAGAGCTAAGGCTCGGGCAAAGATCTTTTGAAAAATGCAAGCCTTGGTATGTTAGAATCAATACCATCTGGAATAGTTGTTGTTGTAGATACCACATAGAGTTTGACCTATATTACCATACATTTGCACATATATGTCCTTTTTTGCATCCTAACCATGTGCAGGAATGCTCAAGTACAGTACTGCCAATGTCATCCAGAGATTTCATCCATAGCATCATGTGTCCGAGGTAAGATGGGAAGACACATTACTTAAAACAATGTGTAGATGGTTCTTGCAACAATTGTGGTGGGCTATCCTTATGGTCCAATTGCATCCATGAAAGTGAAGATCAAGCATTCAGGAATGCAATTGTTGAGAAGCAGAACTATCAGTATGAGACATATCAGCTAAATGATGGGAAAGAAAGCAGTAAGATTAAATTGGTGACTTCACAGGTAAATTCTTGAATATTGACAAATTAATATTCATGTACACACATTTTTTTATGTGGTTTAATAACATAATAATATTCATGTACCAGGTGCGAGTATGTGATTTTATTCCAGAGTTTCGTGGAAAAATACAACAGTACATTCAACATGTCGATATGGCACGGTGGCAAGATGAGCAATTCAGAATATACCGGGACACCTTCCCTCTTGGAACAATACTATCAGTGGTTGAATTTGGTGAAAATTACACCCTACAACCACAAAATGAAATTCAAAGTCAATACTATCACTCAGAGCAGGTGAGCATAATGGTGCATATCATGTATTGACATGGGCAAGATAGCAGTGAAGAGAAACGTGTGATACTGAAAGAAAGCCACTTCTACATAAGTGACGACTGGACCCATGACATCCATTACGTGCAACATTGCTTTAAATTATTCTATGATCACGTGATAGCTATGGATATACCATTTTATCATCATTTCATTTGGTCAGATGGTTGTGCTGGATAGTTCAAGAATGCACATGTATTTGAATGGTTGTGTTTGTTGCACCTAAAATACAAGATGCCACATGTATGGAACTAATTTGAAACTGGTCATGGAAAAGGAGAGCACAATGGTGCTGGTGCATGCATTAAAATTGCCCTTCGAAGGGAAGAGATGAAGTTTACAGGTGCTCGCCTTCGAGACGTTGCATCTATAGTCCAATGGTGTGCATCTATCATGGGAGAACAAGCAACAAGGAAACACTTAGTGCGAAGAATATTCTGGGAGGTTACAAATGTGGACCGATCACAAACATCTCCGGTGAACATAGTGCATGGAACTTGATAGTTTCATTCAATTAGAAGCTCAGACAACTCGGCCCTACAAATTTGGACAAGATTGAAGGCTTGATTTTGCAGTTCCTATAGCATCGGTGAATGGGGTGATTGTGAGCATACTAATACCGTTGATACATGGGATCGAGTGACACTTGGCTCCAATTTCAACGGGGGTAATGAAATAGACCATTTGGAAGATGGTCATAAACATATTTATAGAGAATATGATCACATATCGGATCTCATACAAGCAGGTACATGAGTAGTACCTAAATAAGAAAATGTATTTATGTATTGTTTACTTGACTGTTGTAGAATTTAATTTATGTAGAAATTAGAAATGCAAGACCTTATTTACAAAATGTATTGTTAACTCGACCTATTTCCTTTCCTAGGTCAGATATATGTAGTGGTTTCCCCAAAAAATAATGAATGGGGTTCTGACTATTGGTTGGCATGTTGCTTAGATGGAAAGAAACCCTTCTAGAACTTGTTACAGATGATGAAAATATTGAATTCCCAACCGGCTCAATGGTTATAAAAGGGGAGTACTTGACACTTGCAGTACAACAGAAAAGGAAGGGTGGGTATGTATATCAGGATTATAGACCAGGAGCTATTGTATACCACTTCACCAACCTAGTAGTTGGTACAAACATCAAGCTCCACACACTTGCTCACAAAAATAGGTCACATGTACGATACTTGCTACCTCATATAGAGCATGAAAGATTGATGGACACCATCGGCACCAGAGATGATCTGGATGGCCTGCTTGTATGAGTACATTGTGAGGTGCCTTATTTAACCTTTTTAAAAGTGAATTCTGAAGCACAATTTCCATTAATTAGCCTTACTGTATTGCCAATGTAATAAACCTACAATTGACAGATACCATTCACAGACATAATATTATTCAAAGGATACTGGACACTATAAACACGATCGTACAACCTTGGGTGAGTTACCTATAAACCATGTTTTCACATTTTCATTGGGTTCTCTTTTCTTTCTTATGATGTTACTAATGTCTATCCTTTCGTGTGCCTAGGATACAAACACCATCTATGGCACATTGGAGGTGCCAAGAATGGTGTCTTTAGACACCACCAAATATAGTTCGGAAAATAACAAGCTCTCGAGTTGTTGAAATTTACATTTTTTGATGTTTTTAGTTTAATATATACATTTAATTACATTGCCATGTACAAATCAGAATCCAACTAGAGGCTTTCATACTTGCATGCACCAATTAGGGTCAAGACAAGGTATGAGATGGAACTGGAAACACATGAGATCACCAATACTAGGATTTCATGAGACACCAAGTTGCATGCTCCAACGAGGTTCAAGACAAGGTATGAGATTTCCAACTAGGGTTTGGTGAGCAATCATGCAAGTTAGGAGACGGAACTAGAAACACATGATCACCAATAATTGCATGCACCAACTATGCTTTCATGAGTCACCAATTTGCATGCTCCGATTAGGTTCAAGACAAGGTATGCTTGATGTCCAACTAGGGTTTGGTGAGCAATCATGTAAGTTAGGAGAGGGAACTACAAATACATGATCACCAATACTTGCATGCACCAACTAGGCTTTCATAAGTCACCAATTTGCATGCTCCAATTAGGTTCAAGACAAGGTATGAGATGTCCAACTAGGGTTTGGTGAGAAATCATGCAAGTTAGGAGAGGGAACTAGAAACACATGATCACCAATACTTGCATGCACCAACTAGGCTTTCATGAGTCACCATTTTGCATGCTCCAACTAGGGTCAAGACATGGTATGAGATGTCCAAATAGGGTTTGGTGAGAAATCATGCAAGTTAGGAGACTGAACTACAAACACATGATCAGCAATACTTGCATGCACACCAACTAGGCTTTCATGAGTCACCAAGTTGCATGCTCCAATTAGGGTCTTGAGACAAGGTATGAGATGTCCAACTAGGGTTTGGTGCGTAATCATGCAAGTTATGAGATGTGCTTTATGAGACGGAACAAGGTATGGGATGTGCTTTTATTATGATTGTTAGTGGCATTGGTATGGAAAAAGAAAACTCAAAATCATCATAAAGTAATTATTTGTACATGGTCATATGGGGGATTTGGCTAGGGATGAACTTAGTTCTTAATTCTACTTGAGGAAAAGACCATTCTTTTGTTCAAGAATTAATCTCTTATTCAAGCATTGTCTCAAAAAGTACACTAAACACATGTACATCTAATTCTTTTCCCATAGTAGCAATACATATCAAAGTCATGGGTTTCCTTGATGGTGCATATCAAAGTGATCCGAATTTTAGTATCACAGGGCATCTTAATTTTCTTTGATATGCATGTCAGTAAGTATAAAGTTGGAACTAGCATTGGAACTGGCAAGGTATGAGATGTCCAACTAGGGTTTGGTGAGAAATCATGCAAGTTAGTAGAGTGAACTACAAACACATCATCACCAATACTTGCATGCACCAACTAGGCTTTCATGAGTCACCAAGTTGTGCATACTCCAATTAGGGTCAAGACAAGGTATGAGATGTCCAACTAGGGTTTGGTGCGTAATCATGCAAGTTATGAGATGTGCTTTATGAGACGGAACAAGGTATGAGATGTCCAACTAGGGTTTGGTGCGTAATCATGCAAGTTATGAGATGTGCTTTATGAGACGGAACAAGGTATGAGATGTGCTTTTATTATGATTTTTAGTGTCATTGGTATGGAAAAAGAGAACTCAAAATCATCATAAAGTAATTATTTGTACATGGTCATATGGGGGATTTGGCTACGGATGAACTTAGTTCTTAATTCTACTTGAGGAAAAAACCATTCTTTTGTTTAAGAATTAATTTCTTATTCAAGCATTTTCTCAAAAAATACACTAAACACATGTACATCTAATTCTTTTCCCATGGTAGCTTACATATCAAAGTCATGGGTTTCCTTGATGATGCATATCAAAGTGATCTGAATTTTAGTATCACAGGGCATCTTAATTTTCTTTGATATGTATGTCAGTAAGTATAAAGTTGCAATTGGCATTGGAACTGGCAGGGTATGATATGTCCAACTAGGGTTTGGTGAGCAATCATGCAAGTTAGGAGAGTGAACTACAAACACATGATCACCAATACTTGCATGCACCAACTAGAATTTCATGAGTTACCAAATTGCATGCTCCAACTAGGGTCAAGACAAGGTATGAGATGTCCAACTAGGGTTTGGTGAGCAATCATGCAAGTCAGGAGAGTCAACTACAAACACATGAGATCACCAATACTTGCATGAACCAACTAGGGTTTCATGAGTTACCAAGTTGTGCATGCTCCAATTAGGGTCAAGACAAGGTATGAGATGTCCAACTAGGGTTTGGTGAGCAATCATGAAAGTTAGGAGAGTCAACTACAAACACATGAGATCACCAATACTTGCATGCACCAACTAGGGTTTCATGAGTCACCAAGTTGTGCATGCTCCAATTAGGGTCAAGACAAGCTATGAGATGTCCAACTAGGGTTTGGTGAGCAATCATGCAAGTTAGGAGAGTGAACTACAAACACATGATCACCAATACTTGTATGCACCAACTAGGCTTTCATGAGTCACCAAGTTGCGCTTAGTTCTTAATTCTACTTGAGGAAAAGACCATTCTTTTGTTCAAGAATTAATCTCTTAGTCAAGCATTGTCTCAAAAAGTACACTAACACATGTACATCTAATTCTTTTCCCATGGTAGCTTACATATCAAAGTCATGGGTTTCCTTGATGGTGCATATCAAAGTGATCCGAATTTTAGTATCACAGGGCATCTTATTTTTCTTTGATATATGCATGTCAGTAAGTATAAAGTTCGGACTGGCATTGGAACAAACAACTTTGGATAATTAATGGCCTCAATGCTCTTGATTTGAATGTGCTTTCAATGGTGGTGTAAAAACTCTCTAGGTTTTTGTTGACTAGGATCTCACTATAAATTGGATGTTAAACAAGACCTAATTGTCAAATACTGCTACTCTTTAGTACATTTATTTTCAGCATGTTTTTGGGAACTAAACATTATTGTTGATTCTCTTCCTTAAACAAGTCAAATTCTAGAAGATATGGAGTTCGAAGAGATAATTGAAGGGCCCTACTTGGTTTCTTCCTTGTGATTCAAATAAAGGTGACGTGTAATATCAATGTATATATTTCACTATTTTGGTTGAGTTAGATGATCTTTTGGTTCATACATTTTTTTTGATGTATAAGACTATGTGTGTTTTTGGATATTTTCTAAAATATTATTATTATTATTTTTTGGCAATTTTTGAAATTGGGATTTTTCTCCCATATAGGACAAAAATGGGAGAAATTTTTGGACAATTTTTGAAATTGGCACATTTGTAAAGATCATGTAGTATTTTGTTTGCTGTTATCTATTGGGGTATTTTGATGAGATGGAATTAAAGGCCCATGGTGGAACTAGGGTTACCAAGGTATGAGATGGAACTAGGGTTTGGTGAGCAATTTGCAATTTAAGAGAGGGAACTAGAAACACATGATCACAAATAATTGCATGCACCAACTAGGCTTTCATGAACAAAAATTTACATGCTCCAACTAGGGTTACCAAGGTATGAGATGGAACTAGGGTTTAGTGAGCAATCATGCAAGTTAGGAGAGGGAACTAGAAACACATGAGATCACCAATACTTGCATGCACCAACTAGGCTTTCATGAACACAAATTTGCATGCACCAACTAGGGTTTACTTCAACCAATTTAGGGTTTGTAGGGTACATGATGTATGTTAGTATGGTATTCAATGAACTCTAGTATCATAGGGTATTGTAGGGTATGATATGGTATATATTACACAAGCATGCATGACTTAGTGTTAAATGGTACATATTGTTAGTATGCTATGTTATGGTACATGTTATTGTATCATAGTATGGTATGATGTTAGTGTCGTAGGGTAATGTAGAGTATGTTATTGTGTGTATGTTAGAATTGTAGAGTATGTTAGTGTGTGTTACTGTGTGTAAATCAGGGTATGTTATTGTATGTTAGAATTGTATGATATTAAAAATTTGATGAGTCATTTAAATTCTTCCTTTAAGTATTGGAAATTCATTTAAGTTAGCACACATGCACAAACCACACATATCATTATATCACCTAGGTGAACCACACATATCATGTTCCAAGACCAAGTCAACCATGATATCATGTTCCAAAATCAAGTCAACCATATATATGTATAAATTTGAACCTTCCTTTATATTATATATGTATAGCAATAATGTTGTACAAAAATTGCCATGCCACATGGCCATAATACAAAATAGTGGATCAAAAAGTACATCTGTGTGTACATATGAACAAAAAGATACATCTATGTATGCCCCCTATACATTTTTTCTAGTTATCCCCCATTTTGCTGCCATTGCCAGAGTCTTCAGAGAAGTGTAGCTTTATTTTGTGACTGCTCACTGGTGATCCTCATCGCTGAACAAGAGGGATAGGTCTCATCAGTGGAGATTGCAGAAAAACCAACATTTGTAAGTTAATTTACCAACCTTTAAAAATTCTATGTACATTTGTTCAAATTCCAAAACCAAAATAACATTTCTACTTACTATAAGTGAGTAAGTAATCATGAGTCCTGGTGCCTCACTAATAGCGACCCTGATTGGGTGCTCTTCTTGCACCACTTGCTCACTATCAGGCTGCATATATATATATATATATATATGCCAATGTCAACAAATATGGCATGTACCTTGGGGGGGGAGAGGGTCACCAATTTGGGTCTCTTCAAGCACCAAATTAGAGAAAGATATGTACACAAACGTACAAAGAAAGCGATCTAGACATAAACATACCTGCTGGCTCATCAAAGGTGGGCCACTGGTTTGGTGCTCTTCACGCACTGATGCCTCACTAGGGGCTTGCATATAAAGTAGCATATATATGTCAATTTCATATAAAATAGTGAATTAGAGACATATATACTACCTGGAAGGAAAATGATGAACTACCAAAGAAATCAAAACATACATACCTGTTTGGGGGGAAGAGGTGGGTTGACAACAACCTCGCTTTGGTGCTTTTCAAGCACCACTGTCACAATAGGTTCCTGCATAAAGTAACATATGTCAAAGCGATATGTAAGTTACAAAATTATTTTTCCAAAGAAAGCGAGATATAATTAAAAGCATATTTCAAATAATACCTATGTCTGCGAATCTACCTTTGCATGAGAGGGAATAGGCTGCGAGACAATATATTCATCCTAGGAATCCTGCATAAAACATGTTACATATCAAAATTAGGATACGTATTGAATGTTACAATCAATATATGTACACAAACGTACAAATAAAGTGATCTACATAAACATACCTATTGGCTCATCAAAGGTGGGCCATCGGTTTGGTGCTCTTCACGCACCGATGCCTCACTAGGGGCCTGCATATAAAGTAGCATATATATGTCAATTTCATATAAAATTGTGAATTAGAGACATGTATACTACCTAGAAGGAAAATGATGAACTACCAAAGAAAGCAAAACATACATACCTGTTTGGGGGGAAGAGGTGGGTTGACAACAACCTCGCTTTGGTGCTCTTCAAGCACCACTGTCACAATAGGTTCCTGCATAAAGTAACATATGTCAAAGCGATACAAGTTACAAAATGATTTTTCCAAAGAAAGAGAAACATAATTAAAAGCATATAATTAAAATCATATTTCAAATAATACCTGTGTCTGTGAATCTACCTCTGCATGAGAGGGAATAGGCTGCGAGACAATATACTCATCCTGGGCAACCTGCATAAAACATGTCAAGTATCAAAATTAGGATACATATTGGATGTTACAATCTATACTATAAATATGTAAATAAAGTTGACAAATTAACAAGTATAGTTCTTACCCCTATTGGTGAAGAACCAAACCCATAAGCAATATTGACAGCCGCATCAATGTTCTCAACGTTGATCGGTGGACTATGCGACTGTGGTGTGCCATGGGACACCAGCTGTATATTTGTTCACATAAATTGTTAGATAATTAAATAGAAATAAATTGCGAAACAATTGAAGATTTTGACATGAAACAAAATATAATATTAAAATAATGAGTTTTACTTACAAAGCGAAGTAATCCATCGTCTCAGAAGTCGGAAGCAGGGCCATAGCATATGCCTCCACATGATGTGCAAGGGTGTGGATTAACATGACAATCTGGAGACTTTGCATCTCCTATGTGATCTGTAGATGGGCCTGCCATAGAAGTGCCAACCCCTTGGTCTACATTGCCTTGGACATCAGTCCCATGCTCAAGAAATGTATCCGCCATGTCAAATAATGCCTCCTGTGTATACTCAATGATAGGACCTGTAGGAGGATATACCCGAGGGGGTTTCGGTGTGTGTGGTGGGCGTGGCACACGGTTCGGATCTGTCCTGGCACCTTCCTTATCTTGGGGCATCCCATGACCAACACCTTGGTTGCCTAAGAGATCGAAGTAGTTAACATGTTTCCCTAGGATGAATTCTACATACAACTTCCTAAGGAAGTAAAATGGGATGTCCCTATTCCCATGGGGGTCTTCATCGAAGACCATATACCAACGATCCATCCAATTGGCCTTTATATTTGGTTCAATGCACCAGTATATGAAAATGTGTGCTCAACTGGTGGGTGGAACCAATCCGGTGCTAGGGTCTCGGAATAATGAAAATCACTGGTCTTTTGTAATTTTAAGGGATTTGATGTCTTTATGAGTCAATCCATCGGATTAGTATTGCCTCCTAGATTCTCTGTACGAGGTAATGTTATACAGAGCTCCTTGGGAATCAGAAATTGTGTTTGTTATTGTGTCCAAGGCATCGGCTAAATAATCTCTCAAACGACCCCCCCCTCTAATAGATGAGCTAAGGTGCCTCAATGATGCCAAGCATGCAATAATCTGTGCGTTTCTATCTTGTTCCCCCTTTGGGATTGGGTTTGGTTGTGGGTTATTAGAGGGTGGGTTTTCCACATTGTGTTGTCTATTAATATTTAAACAAAAAACTACAAGTTATTTTACTTATAATCATTATTTGATTGTTCACATTCAATTATTTTTTTAAATTTGTTCAAAATAATTATAAAAACAATGAAATTATGAAAAAATTAAAGAATGGAAGACTAAATGAAAAGGATTGAACTAGCATTTACCTGCCATTGGAGCAGTCCACCTTGAACTCGACCTCAACCTCGACCTCGAAAAGGTAAAACACAAATCGCACTTGCGCTATTTCACTCTAGCGGTTTTTCGCTGTCCCGATCCTGTGAAAATGAGATTTGAGGGGCCTGCAGCCTCTGTTTTTTTTTTTTTTTGATTTTCAATATCGCATATGCGATATATTGCACTTGCAATATATATCGCATATGCGATATATTGCACTTGCAATATATGTCACATATGCGATATTGAAAAGTAAGGAACTAAGGTTTTTTTTTAACTAAGTATGCGATATATTGCACTTGCAATATATGTCACATATGCGATATTGAAAAGTAAGGAACTAAGGTTTTTTTTTAACTAAGTGTATGCTGTCTCATGGGAAGTGCATCCCTCTTGTGCTTGCTTCTATCATACCTTGGATGATTATGCTTCCATTCAATGATGGTGTATTCATTTCAATTAGGGATTTTAAAGGCATTTGTGTTGATTTTAGTCTTCTCCTCAATTGAATTGAATATTTCTTCAACGGTGTTATGATTGCTGTCAAAACAAAGACTACGCTTTTCATGTGGAGATAATTAACAACCGAATATTTTATCTCAAATCATGGTGCTCTTCTCAAATTTTGAATTTGTCTCCAACTGGGAAACTATCTTATCCAAATCTTCTTCTATATAGAAAGGATCTCAAACTCTTTCCTTTGAAAAAGTTATTTATTCTCTTGAAGTTGACTTGTTAGGTCTTCATCAATTTTCTTGGCAGATCTACTATTTGACTTTTCTTACACCAATAATGGTATTTTCAAATTATTCATGGTTCTTATGTATTTGTTTTAGTTCCTTTATTAGGGAGATAATTTCATCTTCTTGCTTGCAATTTTTTTCCTTCTCCTCTAGTTTATTTGTCAAGGTTTGTTGTGTCTTTTCAATTTTTTCTTTCAATCCAATGTTAAGACCTAAATGTTGGGAACATTTCCCCCTATTGGGAACAATTCCCCCTATAGTGTGGCATAGTTTACCTCCTATATGGCAGTGTATTACATATTATTGATGTAGGCTTGGGTATATTAGTTGTTATTGTACACATATGTCTCCTATATATAGTACGGGGATATTCTCATATTAGTAAGCGACATATTGTCTTGTCTTGGGTACATAATTACATTGTGTAAGGAGGTTCCTCCCTCAAAGAGGATTGTTATTTATCTGTGTTCTTCATTATTCAGGCATGGATTACTCTCTTTTATCATGTTTCTACTATTTGTGTGTTATTTATGGGACTTGGTTGCATAACATCCAAAACTAATCTTTTAGTCCCTTCTTTTGAAATATAATATTCATCTTGATACTTTTGCAATTGCTCCATTAATGATTAGTTTTCTCTTTCATCTTTCCTTAGTTCACATAGAGAACTAATAAGTTATTCCTCTAGATATACTTATTCTTCGGTTTCAGAGTCTTCTTTATCTTTGGAGACTTTGCTTTTTCTCTCAATGGCTTCATCATTTGTTTTCGGTTGTACCTCATTTTATTGAGAGAGTTTCTTTTGAATAAAGATAGTATATAGTCTCCCAGAGCTATGTAGTTTAATTCCATTGTCCCATTTTGTTCTTCTCACAATATGATAGGCCATTCAAAATTGCATTCATTTTCTTTGGATTGTATTTGTGTATCCATTATGAACTACAATCCAAACGTCAAGCTCAACAACTTGCATATATGCCTCTATTCTTATGCTCCAATGTACATAATCTATTCCATTTAAAAAGGGAACTTTTTTAGGATATACTAATTGAAAATCTATGAGTAATCTATGGGATTTGTCTTCTAGTTGTCAAACTATGTGAATAAAACATGCTTTGACACCAATTGTTTGAATATTTATAGATGTTGAGATGGGGGGGTGAATCGGTATTAGACACTTCTACTAATTTTAACTTCATCAATTCAAGTAATAATCACACATTAATAAAACATTCAACAACCATTCAATACAAATGCACAATACATAATGATTTTAAATGGAAAACCAAAGAGGGAGAAAACCACCAAAGTTGTATCCTTTATTAATAAATTGTTTTTTGGTTCCTCGTACCACCATATGCGATATGCAACATTTACAAAATGCATATGCGATATATCACACTCGCGATATATCGCATTTGCGTTTTGTAAATGTTGCATATCGTATAAGCAATATATCACATATGCGATATTTAACATTACAAAATGCATATGCGATATATCACATACGCGATACATTTTCACGAAGCTTAGCCTTGTGTTTGGGCTCGGGTTATTCCGAACGTACCATCAATAATGCATATGCATTCTTGATTTGCACTTCGGAAGTGCGTTTTTGATTTCCTAAGTGGCACCAAAAAGTGGAACCAACTTCGTGCGAGCGCCCATAACTCATGAAGGTCACTATGAATTTTTGGCCATGCCATTTGGTCTCACAAATGCACCTTCCACATTTCAAGGTTTGATGAATTCCATTTTAAAGCCTTTCCTTAGAAAATTTATGCTTGTACTCTTTGATGATATACTAATCTATAACAAGTCTTGGGAAGAACATGTTTAACATGTTGACAGGGTACTACAACTACTAAAGGAGAAAAAACTATATAAAAAACCTCAAAATGTTTATTTGGGGTAAAGGATGTAGAATATTTGGGTCATATGTATCTCATGAAGGTGTCAAGGTAGATTCTGACAAAATTAAAGCCATGATGGACTAGACGATTCCCAAAACCATAAAAAATATTTAAGGGTTCTTAGGTATGACAGGGTGCTACCACAAGTTTGTTCATAACTATGGATTAATAACAGCTCCTCTAATAGCATTATTGAAGAAAGACGCATATTATTGGACTCCAGAGGAAACTCAAGCTTTTCAATAACTCAAAGAGGCAATGTGTAAAGCTCTAGTTTTTTTGACACCAAACTTCACAAAAACCTTTATTATGGAATGTGATGCTTCAGGAAACATAATTGGAACTCTACTAATGCAAGAAGGACATCTTCTTGCCTTCACAAGTCATCCAATCAAGGGAAATAACTTTAAAAGTATAATTTATGAGAAGGAAATGTTGGCAACAATACATGCCCTAAAGCAATGGCGCCCCTACCTTATAGGAAGACATTTCAAGGTTAAAATTGATCATTATAGCCTTAAATAATTCTTGGAACAAATGCTATCTTCAGAAGAGAAACAAAAATGGGTGACAAAGATGTCGAGATATGACTTTGAAATCATCTACAAAAAGGGGAAGCAAAATGTTGTGGCATATGCACTCTCCACGAAAGATGAGGATGTTGAAGCATTTCTCTATGCTATCTCCATCATCCAACTAGATGGGATAATTGAAGAAAGGGATGAATTGAAGAATGACGAAGAAATATAAAAATTCATTCAAAAGATACAGTAGGATCCTAGTGCCTCTAATACATTTAGATGAAAATATGACTTGATATGGTATAAGTATCACTTATATCTTGGTAAGAGTTCCTATCTCAAGCAAAAGGTACTTATGGAATTCCACTCCTCATTGATAGGAGGGCACTTAGATTTCTTAAAAACCTACCATATGGTACAGAAAGATATTTTTTGGGATGGCATTAAAACTGATGTTCAAAAATTTGTGACATAATGTTTGGTTTTCCAACAAAATAAAGTGGAAATAATTAAAATCCTAGGTATCCTACAACCACTTTCCATTCCAATCCAAAGGTGGACAGAGGTATCGATGGATTTTATCATAGGTTTACAAAAATCTGAAGGAAAGAGTGTCATCATGGTGGTTGTTGATAGACTTGCCAAATATTCACACTTTTGTGCACTATCTCACCCCTTCAAAGAAAGCACAACCTCCAATGATTTTATGGAGGCATTCCAAAAAATACATGGAACTCCAAATATTATAGTAATTGACATGGATCCCATTTTCACTGGAGATTTTTGGATCAAAATATGTTCTTGTTTGGGTACTCAACTGGCTCATAGCTCATCTTATCATCCTCAATTGGATGGACTAATGGAGATAGTGAACTGTTGGAGGATCTAGTTGGCTTAGCCGACTAGACTCATTAGCTAACTAATTGTAGATTAGGTCGACCTCATCGGTCGTGTCAGTTAGGTGAACCGACAGGTAGATACCATAACTGTTTTGTAAATGTATATATAGGCTGTTGAGCCAGATAAGAAATTGGATCGGTTTATTGTATGAACCCACATGTATATTGATTATTATAAGTTGTTATTCTATCCACTATTCTTGTCTCATGTATTTGTTATGTTTATATGATTCTTTATGTGTATTACTGGTAACCTTGCAATATGAATGATTACAACATTGGTTTCATTACTGGTAGTACATATACAGATGAAATGACCATGACCAGATGATCTTAGAGCAAGATATTAAGAATTGGTGGGAGCGTAAAATCATGAACTATTTGCATAATTATGCTCAAAGAAACAGACTAACTATTTCACAAGTTAAGGAGAAGTTCTTCTCTGAGACACATGAGACATTTGTAGAATCTGTACCACAGTCTCTCAAGAAGTTACTAGATGAAAAAGTTGGTAGAAACTAAAGACAAAGAGTTACTCCAGATACTAACGAGAGGTGGATGAAAAAATATGTCGGGGTGGTTCAAAAATCGTAGATGAGTTTTGTGAAGAACATGTTGTGGAAGAAAGAGTCTCTGTTGAAAGCATTGAAGAGAGGCTCTATAACAACTTCATCGAACAACTTCTATGTTTGCTATCGACTCTTTTGTTTAAGTTCTTGATCGATAGGGGATAAAGCCACATTGTCGAGCCTCGTCCATCATTAATTGAACTGTCATCTAACACTAACTGGGCAGAAAAGAAAAAAGCATGGGAAAAATTTGTTGCAGAAAGCAAGTGGGAATAATTTTTGAGAAAATAGACAAATTCACCTGAGCTTACTTAAGTGTCGGGTCGGCTATGTGGGGGTAGCCGGTCATGTTTTGGGGTAGAGTAGAGGAATTCTAGTCAGCTATGAAGACGCCACCACTAGCAATGAAAAGTCGGGCCAAAAAGGAAATAATTCAGACAGTGACTCACAAAAGCACTCTAGATTTGGAGAAGATAGAAAGAGAGAAGAGGAAGAAGAGAAGGGAGGAACTTAGAGAGTAGGACCTCGTGCTCCAAAGAAGAATGGCCACCAAAGTGAAAAAACATGAGGAGAATCCTCCGAAGTCGGGTCACGATCAACAAGAAGAGGGATTAGATGAAGACGTGTCACCGATGGAAGAAGATATGTGGATAGAGCAATGTTAACCTCTCCAAATTAGCATACCCCAAAGTGTTAGTCTTCAATATCTGACAAAAGACTAAAAGACCTACTCATCCAACTGGATTATAACATAGATGAAAAATTACTAATCCAATGGGTTTTCATAGGGCTTTTATAGAATATCTGGATGCACATTGGTCTGGACATGTTTAATACATATGAAGATGCACTTATGAAGGCGTTGCAAGTCGATATGGATGAAGAATACCTAGGGAACCCTGTAGACAACCGCATCGAAGAAAAATTAGAAATAATGAAAAAATCGCTATGGGACCTTAATCTCAAAGGCCAATACATCTAGTGTACAAAATGTTCAACGGTTGGACATTCTAAAGACAATTTTCGACAAGACATCAGTCGACAAGATGCACACTTTTTTCAGACCAAATGCTTTTGCGACATTTGCCAGGAAAAATGGGCTACACGTGACAAAAGACTACCCGTTCAATATGAAAAATGAAAAATATTCCTGGTGCGCAATTTGTGAGGTTAAAAGGCACGCAACAACTCATTGTCACTTAAACCTGAAGAACCGACATAACTACCACGTAGTCTATCAAACAAATGTTGTTGCACATAATAATAATGATAACATTCCAAGGAATAACAATGAACATAATGAACAAAGTAATAAAATTACAAAGGCCAAAGATATGAGCGCTAGTACGATAATAATCACCATGGGGGATATGCAGGGCGAGGCCAATTCTTTAGAAATCGTAAAAACCTACCACGACAACCAATCTAGTGCTACACATGCTTCAACGAAGGTCATTGGTATGCAGACTGTCCATACAAAGATCAGACCGATCTCAAGTTTTGTACCAGTTGTGGTGTTGACGGTCACTCTTTATAGGATTTTCCCACCATCCTAGACAAAATTAATAAAAATAAGAATGTTAACATCTTGTCATTTGTTCAAAAGTGTGATGTTATTCATACAAATAATTTTCAAATATTCACTAGACAAGGAACAAAAACTGGCAATGAAAATCCTAGAACAAGTAAGATAAAGAACAAAGATGACTACCCTAATCCTATAAAGAAAAAAAATTATATAATGATGCGTCAAGTATGTTTCAATAATTAGCTATAAAGGGAGCAAATGATGATAGTCGACAAAATATATCTCAATAAATACTTAATTTAATTCATAATGATAACGCAGTTGCACAATTTATTGACTTATTATACAATATAAAGAAAAAGTCTTGCATGGATAAACAAACTAAGAATATTTGCAGTCTAAACCAAAAAGATAAGAGTGATGTTGACCCACTTGTCAACTTAGAAATACAAGGATACCATGTCTGACAAGTTGTTCTTGATTTTGGATCTCAAGTGAACATTATGGAAAGAGATACATGGG
The DNA here is from genome assembly GCA_001517045.1 of Pseudotsuga menziesii. Taxonomy (NCBI): domain Eukaryota; kingdom Viridiplantae; phylum Streptophyta; class Pinopsida; order Pinales; family Pinaceae; genus Pseudotsuga; species Pseudotsuga menziesii. The sequence goes on from LPNX011103654.1 coordinate 34,520, forward strand.
AACAATTGGGCAGACCTCGACTCAATGAATCATGCATATATTTGAAACTAGATGACCAACGACTCATCAAACCTATTGGGGTATGGAGAAATTCTGACACAACCATAAAAGGCATTACCACAAAATTCAACTTTGAAATCATAAACCCTAAGGAAGGATCCATCTCCTTTATAACCTTAGTGGGTTGGCCATGGGGTCAAAAGATGAAGGATGAAGGATGAATATGAACAATTACTTTCTTCCCATTCCCTTTAATCTTTATTCTTTCTTTATCTAATGAAATCAACCATGGGCAGAACCCATATATGAATAAGTCGATGTCCAACAACTATATCAAATACAAAACAACAAATATTATATCGAGCCAAATATATATGGAGAACTTTATTTGGGAAAACTAGATTCAATCGGCTATAACTTAGATGCGTAATTATACAACTGGAAGATGGAAAACTATGAAACTCAAGCAAGACGATGCTGGACCATTCATGCCATCCCAAAAAAACTGGCAAGAAAATGTTTTTGTGTTTCCATCATACCAAAAATATTCAAAATAAAATGAGGGAATACCCTTCTTTAGTGCCAATCAAAACATAAAACAAATAGTTTATTCAGTATAAAGAGAGAATCACCGGTCCTTCATATTGAACAAGTGTCCAAAAACATAGGTGAACACGACCAACTACAAATCTTGGTTGAAATGTTTACAAGTTTGCTCGATGGTGGGATACCCATCAATCAATACTACAAATGTGGACGACAGCTTCAACATACTCCACCGAAAGATTAAGAGGGAATATGCTAACAAATCAGGCACAAATACCAGTCTTCACACAAGGACAAGACCCTGAAAAACACATAAGTATATGTGAAAAATAATGGAGAAGACTTGGTTACAAAAATGAGTGAATATGGCTGCACCTATTTCCATCAACATTAGATGATTTACCAAATAAGTGGTACAAGATGGAGGAATCATGAGGCGAAACATTCTTATGGAACGAACTCAAAATAAACTTCACCAAGGACTTCAAATTCATACCGGAAGATAAAAAACTAGTCGAAGCAACAAAATAGATAAAAACATTCATACAATCGACTGTTCATATCAGTTGGACACATACTCACAGCCGAATGAAAGCAACATGTAATAACCTTCGGTCTAATAAAATACCACAGCTAATAAGACTTCGACTAGAAATCGAGCGTACAAATGGAAAAAACTTTTAGTGGAAATATGACCATATGGAAACGACGAAACCAATGAGAATAATATTCAAAGTCAAATCGACTGAAAAAGAATATATCGACCGGATGACAACAGAAGATTTCCCAACATCATTTTCACAATTCAAGGAAGGAAGTCGACAAATCAATGAAAGCAAGGGGCCAAAATGGATGGACGAAAAGGTTAAAACAAAAGAAGTCGACATCTCCAATGATGATAGACCAAAAATGGAAAGAATAGGTGATTACTGGAATGAGGAGCAGACAACAGAAATAGTTAACCTACTAAAATAATTTCAGGATGTCTTTGCATGAGATTACAAAGACCTTAAAGGTCTACTTTAGGAAATGGGTGAAATGAAGATTGATATTAAATATGATGCAAGACCTATAAAGAAACGACCTTACAAACTTACTCACAAATATAAGGAGATAGTGAAAAAAGAGATCAACAATATGTTAGTGGTTGGAATCATCTACCCAATTGACCAGTCGGAATGGGAAATCCCAATGGTCATACAACCAAAAACGGATGACCCAACAAGATTGAGAATCTGTGTAGACTTCTGGGAGCTAAACAAAGTTACCCTGACAGATCCATTCCCAAATCCGTTTGCAGATGAAATCCTAAATGAAGTCACAAGACATGAGTGCTACTCATTTATGAATGGTTTCTCAGGATATAATCAAGTGCCGATTGCCCAGGAGGATCAAAAGAAGACAACATTCGTCTATGAATTTGGATCATTTGCTTACAGATTTATGGCATTCGGTCTTAAAAATGCACCAGCCATATTCTCAAGAATAGTAGTCAAAGAATTCCAGGAATACATCTATAAAACAATGGTTATATACTTCGACGATTGGATGATTTACTCCATGTTGAAAGATCACTGCAAATGGTTAAGGCTAATTCTATAATGATGCCGACAAATACAGCTATGACTTAACATAAATAAATGCATCTTTGTAACCCCTATAGGAATTCTACTAGGACATATTGTATGCAAAGAAGACATCAAATTCAATTTCATAAACATAAAAATCATTCTCGACTTGAAACCTCCAGTCAAATCCAAAACAAGTGAGTGTCTTATTAGGGCATATGGGCTACTATAGGAAATTCATTCATCATTACTCAGATATGACATACCCTTTAGAAGAGATATTAAAAGAAGATCAGGAGTATGAATGGACCAAAGAATGCGATGCATCTTTGTAACCCCTATAGGAATTCTACTGGGACATATTGTATGCAAAGAAGACATCAAATTCAATTTCACAAAAATAAAAATCATTCTCGACTTGAAACCTCCAGTCAATCCAAAACAAGTGAGAGTCTTATTAGGGCATATGGGCTACTATAGGAAATTCATTCATCATTACTCAAATATGCAATACCCTTTAGAAGAGCTATTAAAAGAAGATCAGGAGTATGAATGGACCAAAGAATGCGATGCATCTTTCGACACTTTAAAGAAAAAATTAGTCCAAGCACCAATTCTCATATTTCCAAATTCGTCAGTCAAATTTCATGTACACATCAGGCATAGAAATTTGTGCAATATTGACACAACCAGGTGATGATGGAATGGACTACCCAATCATGTAGAGTAGAAGAAAATTAAACAAAGCATAACATAATTATTCCATGACAGAAAAGGAAGCATTAGGAATGGTCTTTGCACTTCAAAAATATCGACATTATCTATTAGCTAACCCCTTTGTATTTTACACCGATCACCAAGTGTTGAAATATCTGGTAAATAAACCTTTGCATCATGGAATAATCTGTTGTTGGTTACTGCTATTCCAAGAATTTGAGTTCAAAGTTGTTGTTTTACCAAGAAGGATAAATGTCGGACTCGACCACTTGTCAAGAATCAACACATGGGAGGAATCGACAGTAGTTGAAGATGATCTGCCAGATGCACATCTATTTAGAATTGAAGTTGTACCTTTCGAACTAGAATAGATGCACAATTCTTAGAGAATGAACAAGCACATAAGGGAATGAGTACCAAAAAGAAGCAAATTCTAGAAATGAAGGTTGCACCTTATAGTCTAATTAATGGGTTCCTATATAAAATGGGATTGGATGAGGTACTCTGATGATGCGTTTTGGAGCATGAAAGAGAGAGAATAATGCATGAATCATAGTATGGCCTAGCTAGAGGACATTTCGAGTTTGTCACGACTGCGAAAAATATCCAACAGTCGGGACTATGGTGGCTGACGTTATACAAAGACTGTCAAAAGTTTGTCAGTAAATGTGATCGTTGTCAATGTTTAGGTCGACCCTTACCTAGCACTGAGATGCCCTTAATATTGACAAATCCAAGTTTAACGTTTTAAATTTGGGTTATCGACTTTATATGACCATTCCCAATTCCTTCTAGGATATCAGGAGCATGCTATATCATAACAACAATCGAATACGTAACTAAGTGGGTAGAGGTAGAACTCGTCAAAACCTGTTCTAGTGAAGTAGCTACCAAATTTATATACAAAAATAACATGACTAGATTTGGGTGTCCATTAACTTTAATCAGCGACCAAGGATCACATTTTGTTAACAAAACTATTGCAGCTTTAACATACCAATTCAAAATCAACCGTAAAAGAAGCACAACTTATCATCCTCAGTCTAATGGTGCGATTGAAGCATTCAACAAAAATTTAACAAGAGGCTTAACAAAAATTTGCAATACAGACAAAGATGACTGGGATGAGAAAATCCATGCTGTCCTATGGGCGTATAGAACATCATATAATTGATCTACAGACCAAACACCATTCGGACTTGTCTATGGGAAAGAAGCAGTCGCCCCCCTACATTTTTGACAACAGAAACCAATAATTGCTGAAATATTACATATTAATGTCAAAGAAGCTAAGAAGGAGCGACTAATGCAACTAGCTAACATAAAGGAACATCGACTAATTTCTATACAAAACTAAGAAATTAAAAAGAAACAACAGAAAGTGTGGCAAGACGGAAACATCAAAAATAAAAAATTGTCGGTTGGAGACCTTACGATGTTGTATAATAGTCGAGTCAAAGGTAAATCTAAAAAACTGCATATAGAGAGGATGGGACCTTATATCGTTGAAGAAATGAATTCCAACGAATCAGTCCGATTGAGAACATTACAAGGCAGAGTATCTCAGAAACTTGTTAATGGTGCCTGAGTAAAGCGGTATGAAAACTAAAAAAAATGAAGATAACAGTTTCATAATTGTTAACAAAAAGTGAAAAATATCTATAAAAACCTAAAAACAACAAAAGAAACAATCAAGAAAAATCAAAATGATAGGGATTTACTCTCAGGAAGGAAGTAGCTGAACACCTAGAAGAAATAGCCACCGACATCATAACCATCGACATAACGATTACCACCCATTTTACCGACATTTTCATAACCATGATGGATATCGACAAAAAGAAGGCCCAACGGTTCAATCAAATCATCATGATAACCGACAAAAGGAGTGCCCAAACCAGTGCACATCAAAAGAATCACTGACAGAGTGTCCTTTACAGTCAAATCCACCATTAATATCTTCATCGACCAAATTTCTTCCCACTCCAACTATAAATATGACATCAGATGAAGACTTCATATCATTCTATGAAGAATTATAGAGACAGATCTATTAGACTCATGAGATTAAAATACCTGTTCAAGAACCAGAACACTTCACCGACAGAATGGCACCAAAGAAAAGGAGACCTGCTACCAACAAAATAAAGGAACTAGAAACCGCCACAACCCCATTGATACAAAGACTAGAAAACATCAGCAAAGAAAAAGTTCAGGAAACATCATGGTTGAGACTATGGGAAAAAAATGGGTATACAAAGAAAATAAAATGACAACAGAGGCTTAGAAAGTAAACACCGACACAATTATGAGCTATATAAATGCACCGCTCATGGAAAGCTTCGGGGGGACAAAAGAAATTATACAAAATTTATGATTAGTCGATACACAATGGGAAATTCTACTTTGACAAACCCATTGAGGTATCCAACGATGTCATTTACAGACTTACAGGATTATCAAACATGGGTGAACCAGTTCTCGTAGGTTCAAAACTAGGGTTGGTTGAAAAACTAAAGGCACTCCAACTGGAAAGAAATATAAAGGACTGGTAATCAACTAGATCTAGTACACCACACCTAAGATAGTATAAAAAATTGTGTCTGCATGACTAACAACTACGACACGTGGATGTGATTTAAGGCTCGTCATGTTGGAATATGTCGACAACATAGCGGAGATAGGAAAAACTTATTGCTGGGAACAATACCTCTCTGATCTTGTCAAGAATATATGTACAAAATGTCAGAAGGAAGGTGCAACAATCATATTTTTGTCTCTCAACATATGGATTGTGATGTATTACATACAACCTATTGGATTCCCACAGTTCCTTGTGTCGACGAGATTCCATATGTGGAATTTCAAGCCATTTTCAATGGTCAGGAGCTATCAGGAACTAGAAGCGGCCAAAGTATTATTAGACAATTGGATCCAAAATTTAAAGATCAAAATGTCCAGATGGAGGGTACCCCAGAATATCCAAAGAAGTCTGCCACTGACAACACATATCCAGTTAGACTTGGATCACAATGCAATCTGGTTTATGCAGGGAGCCACAGGGAAAGATAAACATCTCAATTATTATCCATCAGTTGAGGATATATTCGTAGATTTTTCCCAAAAATATAACACCAAAATATCCATATCGATGATTCCAAATAAAACTGAGCAGTTGATTGTCGAGCCCTTAACCGACCAGGAGAAAGACGAAGATTATGAAGTGCATCTTCATATCATCACCTTTACCATGTAGGACACACCAGGAGAGGAGGTAAACACTCTTCAAATAGTTACAGTACCACCAACACGATAAGCCCTTGAATCGACTCAACAATAGGAGGAGGAGGATGAGCAAACAGATGAGGAAACTCAGTCCCACAAACCATAGTATGCTATGAAAAAACATAACATCCGACAACTAGCTCTGGAAATATCTAAATCCTGGAAGAATAAAAGAAGTTCGGTTAAAGGGAAAGGGAAACACAACTCATTCTCCCAATGGAATTGGATGATGAGGATGAGCTACATGCCAGAGATGCTGAGATATTGGAGGATGCTGCTAAGAATAAAGTATCCGTCGAAGAACAGTTCAAAAGATTCATGGAAGCATACGCAAATCATTCAAAATAAGAAAAGGTAAGAGTCTCCAACCCTCCTGAAGTTGAGTCTGTTGATTTAACCACCACTCCACCACCTCCATCCCCAACCCAAATAGTCTAAGAAAAAGTACCAAACCATACCTTTGTTCCCCCAACAAACCCTTACAGGAAGGAATTATCTAAAAAACTCAAAGAAAAATCTGATAAAGACGTCAACCTGCAAGAATTTATCAACAAACTTCTCAACCTTTTCCTTGGTGTTAAGCAACTAAATACCACAAAACCAGTTTTTGAGTCATACCCTTCACAAAAAATTCTTGCAATCACCCAACACTCTGACTAACCACAAAAGTCTGCACCAAAACCAAAGATTGCCGAAGTTATTAAATATACATTTCAAATAAATCCCGACAAAACATCTCAAGTTGTTGCAGAACACATCTCATCATTCATACCATCCACTGGAAATCCCTTACTTTTGATCATTGAAGTCGATGAATGAACCATATCATATGAACTTGTTACAAATGACCAAGATGAAGTATTACCAACAGATCAAGAAATGGTCGACCTCCTAGATTCTGTCAAACCTAATGAGCCTGTTGACTCACCACCAGTAGTCAAATATCCCATGCTGACAACTCCATACAGAAGCCTCCATAGACTTCATATATCCTACCCTTGCCTCCACTTCTCTCAACCTCAGTTCCACCTTCCACACTACCAGCAATTACACAAACATTCAATGATCCCCCTTCTGAAACACAGTTAACAAACCCCTTCTTACCGTGAAGTACAACAGAACAACAGACAGAACTATTGGTGAGAGGAGCAGATGATGCAGAAAACATATACCAATCTCGGTGAAAAAGAAAAGAAAAGAAAAGAAAAGAAAGAGAAAAAAGAGAAGGAACAACAACAAACACTCGAAACACAACAATAGTTAACATTAGCCATCCACCTGTCCCATCTATGGTCGACCATAATGGTGGATACACATAAAATCAGGGATAGAGAATTGGACCGACTATTGGAATCCCTCAACAAAGAATCTAGAGTAAGGAAAGAAATAAGACAAGAATAGATTGAAAAACTTAAAATAGAACAAGTCAAATTCCTAACAAAATGCAAAGATATGGAAAAAAACTAATTCCAGTACCATAGAGAGATGACACCAACAAACCGTTGGAACATGCATACTGACTATTCGAAAGGGTCATGTCTAGTCTTCAAACACAACTACAGGAAAAGAAGGAAGAGCAGATAGAACAGACTTTTGTATTGTTAAGAAATCAGTTCACAACATTCTTAGAAGCTCACAAAGTGTTAAAAGAATATTTTGAGGAATCTACTATGACAGAGGAAGTCCTAAGAATTTGGGTCACCTATTGATGACAAGTGTTTCAACAGCTGAGGAATACACGAGAGCACATTAAATCACTACAGATCCAGTGAGGAGACACAAAAAAGATGAATAAAACAATTAAAGACCAACTTGTAGAAGAGAAAACAAAGTTGGGCAAACTTGAGAAACAAGCACACCAATGGATAACTCAAGCCAATCCTAACTTGGACAACCTCGACGAGATTCACCCACACATGAAGAGATTACTTGACACTGCAGAGGAGAAAGCACAATATTTAGGCTCCGACATGAGTAATATTGTGGACTTGTCGATATAGAATAAGATGTCGAACTTGTCAAGCATCACAACCTTGACCATCGATATCCAAAAGGCACTTCGCAATTGGGAATAATTTCAGCACCAACTAGCAGTTACAGCAGAAGCCATTGTGGATATTTGTGTATAGAAATGACCATCAATCAGATAGTGTAGTCCATATAAAAAGCAATTTTAGGAACTACTTGAGACAATTATTTTGTTACCTCCCCTGTTTCTTCAAAATAGAGAAAGATTTGTTAGTTTTTCAACATTAAGCTAGCATTATTAGGATCTTTAACTAAGAGAATAACAAGTACAACAATCAAACACAAGAGACAATGAACACAGTGTTTTTCCTTGGGGAAACCATAAATGGAGAAAACCCCGCAACTTCCTCAGAGATAGAATCAGGACCAAAATGGTAAAATCCCAAAATAGTAAGTGATCTCCCGACAGCAGTAACCTTCTTCTTATCTATCCCCAGTGTCTTCTCCTTCCTCAACTATGCACTACACTTGAGTGTGTTTGTGATGTGTGTTAAATAGAGAGCCCAAATCTCTATTTATACTAATCCCGGGATGACTAAAACCCTACTAGGGCCGACCTCTACTAGGAGAGTCTAATAACCTTAGTGCCCCAGAACTGCGGGGACTTTAACCCTTAGACAATAGGAGGGTTGCCCACAATGACTTGACATGACTTGTTTACATTATTGATCCTCTCGATCATGACATCAGGGCATGACAACATGAATCAATTACATTATATATACATATTGGAATAAACATCGGGTTACAATACATAAGATACATAGATGAATACATTCCGAAGTTACAAATACATCAACACTCCCTCTTAACTAGGAAGGTATTCTTTTTGACACAATTTTCAGCACTGGTCTTCTTCTCTCATCATCTGCATCTTCAAGTCTTCTTAGTCTTCAAGTCATCTTCGTCTTCGAGTCATCTTCATCTTCGGATCTGGATCGTCACTGGATCTGGATCATCATTGGACATCATCACAGGATCTGGATCATTAATCGATCTGGATCATCACTGCTAGATCATATTTACTGGATCTGGATCATCATGGCTGCTATCTCATGATTCTTCTCATCATAGGAAGTTCTACAGAGCCAGCCCTTTTTCATGCTGGTTGTAGGCCTAGCCTCCATGTAGGTCTTCTTTAGCACTTATATCTGACCTACTCGTCAGAAAGGCACAGCACTCACATCCATCCAAGCGGGAACACATCCTACCACAATGATGGAAGAGTTCTGTACTTCCATCTAGGCAGGAACACATCCTACCACAATGATGGAAGATTTTTGCACTTCCAGCCAGGCTGGAACACATCCTACCACAATGATGGAAGAGTTCCGCACTTACATTCATCCAGGATGGAACACATCCTACCACAATGATGAAAGGGCTCTGCACTTACATTCACCCAAGTTGGAACACATCCTACCACAATGATGAAAGGGCTCTGCACTTACATTCATCCAGGCTGGAGCAAATCCTACCACAATGATGAAAGGGCTCTGCACTTACATTCATCCAGGCTGGAACACATCCTACCACAATGATGAAAGGGCTCTACACTTACATTCATCTAGGTTGGAACACATCCTACCACAATGATGAAAGGGCTCTGCACTTACATCCATCCAGGCTAGAACACATCCTACCACAATGATGGAAGGGCTTGCACTCATATCTGATCTTGTAGGAACAAATCCTACAGTCATATTAGAATGCCCCCCAGTCCTTGACTGAGCTACCTGGTAACTAACTAGGTGCCTCCATTCTCCTAGAGAATGGCAGTTGCCCTTACATCTGACCTGCTCGTCGGAATGGTCAACACTCACATCTGACATGGGAGGAACCCAATCCTTTAGCCATGACATAGTGGTTCAGCCCTTACCTCTGTTCAAGTGGGAACACATCCCTCTATCGCATAATAATGGCTTCTCAGTCCTAGACTGAGTTTTCCTTGTAACTGACCAGGTACCTCCATTCCCAGAATGGCAGTTGCTCTTACATTTGTCCTGCTCGACAGAATGGCCAGCACTCATATCTGACATGGAAGGAACCAATCCTCTCACCATGATAGAATGGCTCAACCCTTACATCTGACCATGGAAGGAACCAATCCTCTCACCATGATAGAATGGCTCAACCCTTACATCTGACCATGGAAGGAACCAATCCTCTCACCATGTCAGAATGGCTATGGGTCTCAACCTCGATCTGGAGAACACCAAGCTTCTCCCTGAAGTACTTGAACTTCATCCTAGCCAATGGTTTTGTCAATACATTAGCTATCTGTTGCTCCATTGCAACATACTGGAGCTTTATTGCTCCCCTCTGCACCATATCTCTGATATAGTGATATTTGATCTCGATATGCTTCGACTTGTCATGGAACACTGGATTCTCTGACAACTTCATGCAACTCTGGTTGTCACAATGTATACAAGTAGCATCCAACTGGAGATCTAATAAATCAGAAAGTTGCTTCCTTAGCCATACTACCTCAAAACTAGCTGAACAACCTGCGACATACTCTGCTTCAGCTGTACTCAGTGCCACACAGGATTGCTTCCTGCTAAACCAAGAGATCACACCTGATCCCATACTGAAGCAACACCCTGAAGTGCTCTTCCTATTGATGGCACTACTTTCCCAATCTGAATCAACATAACAATCTAGGTTAATCTTCTGATTCGCATTGTACTTGAGCCCATAATCAACTGTACCCTTCAGGTACCTCAGAATAAGCTTTGCAGCAATCAAGTGAACATGTCTCGGATCTGTCAGGAACTGGCTCAAGGTGTTCACAACAAAGCAAATATCTAGTCATGCTCGTCAGGTACATCAAGGACCCAATCATCTGACAATACATCGTAGCATCAACCGAATCTGATGAAGCATCATTCAATAGCTTCAGGTTCAATTCCATAGGTGTGGCCATATCCTTGCAATCCATCATCCCAAACCTCTTCAGAATATCTACTGCATACTTCCATTGTCCAAGGAAGATTCCATCCGCACTCTGCCACACCTCCATACCTAGGAAATAATGCATCATCCCCAAGTCCTTCATTTTGAACTCGGTAGCAAGATTTCTCTTCGTATCAGCAATCAACCCATCCATGCCTGTCACAAATAGATCATCTACATATAGTAGAAGCATCACTGGGTTGCCATCTTTAACCTTGTATTAAAGGTTGGAATCTGCTTTACTCTTGGTAAAGCCCAAACTAGATAGAAAGCTGTCAATTCTGTCGTACCAGGTCCTGGGTGCCTGTTTCAAACCGTACAGGGCTTTCTTCAATATGCACACATGAGACTCCCTGTCATGAGTCTCAAAACTGAGTGGCTGCTCTACATACACTTCCTCTTCCACTACACCATTCAAGAAAGTAGTCTTGACATCCATTTGGTGTATGTTCCATTTCATCACTGCAGCCAGAGAAAGTACCGATCTGATGGAAGTGTATCTAGCTACAAGAGCAAAAGTTTCTTCATAATCTATTCCTTATTTATGAGAGAAACCACGAGCCACAAATCTCGCCTTATATTTTTCAATGCTACAGTCTGCAGCATGATTTATCTTGTAGATCGATTTGGAAGTTACAACTGACTTCCCTTCTGGTCTTGGAACAACATCCCAAACATTATTCTTCATGATCGATTGATACTCTTCGATCATAGCATCCTTCCACTCTTTCCGTTCTGCCACTTCTTCATAACTGGAAGGTTCTTTATCAATGAAATCACATATTAAAGCTACATACCTAGAGCAGGATCTAGTCCTCTTTCTTTCTCTGTGATTCTCTTCTGGAGCCCCATATCTTTCTGCACCTTGGATAAGTTCTCATACCCAAGTAGGTTTCCTCTTATGAGGATTCTTTTCTAGAGGTGGATCTACAAGTCCTCGCGGTTCGTCAAAATCTCTATCTTCTTCTTGAGTTTCTTCATTCATGGTTGTATCATGAATTCTAGGTGCTTCTGCTTCTTCAGGTTCTTCAACAGATCTTGTTTTGGATTTGTTGTAAGATGTGTCTTCATCAAATGTCACATCCCTACTGATGTCAATATTCTTGTATCCTGGGAAATTTGTTTTGTAAGCCTTCGAGATTTCAGAGTATCCCACAAATGTACCCTTCTTTCCTAAAGGATCTAATTTTGTTCTCTTCTCTTTTGGAATGTGTATGTACACAGGACAACCAAATATTTTGAGATGGCTAACTTCTGGTTTCTTTCCGGAGAAGAATTCTTCAGGAGTGTTGTTCTTGAGTACTCTATGTGGAGTATGGTTCTATACATACACCGTTGTTCTAGTAGCTTCAACCCAAAGATGCATAGGAAGATCTTGATCATGAAGCATAGCTCTTGCAACTTCCATGATAGTTCTGTTCTTCCATTCTGCAATCCCATTCTATTGTGGATTATAAGGAGTGGAAAACTCCCTCTTAATCCATGATTCTTTGCATAGCTCTTTGAATTCATTCGAAGTGAATTCTCTGCCATTGTTTGATCGAAAAGTATTGATCTTCTTTTCAGTGTGGTTCTCGGTCAATGCTTTGAATTCCTTGAATTTGCTGAATACTTCATCTTTGTTCTTCATGAAGTAAACCCATGTGTTCCTAGAAAAATCATCAATAAAAGAAACATAATATGCATACCCGCTTAGTGAGCTTGATGACATAGGACCACATACATCGGATTAGATGATTTATAGGATTCCTTTGGCTTTGCTTTCGGTGCTAGGAAATGTCTTCTTTGTATTCTTTCCTTTCGCACATCCTTTGCAGACTCCATCATTTTTTGCTTGGAATTCTGGAAGACCTTCAATAGCTTTTCTTGCAATTGGCAGTGCTTTGTAATGCACATGTGCAAGCCTTCTATGCAAAAGTTCACTTGGCTCTACTATGTCATGGATCAATGCTTGTTCTGGATGGCCCTTTAATTTGTACAATCCTCCTTCTTGTTCTCCAATCACCACCGCATCATCGATAGTCTTTCCTCTTGGCCACATGATGACTTAACCATCTATGAATGCAACCCTTGTTCCTTTTGCATCTAGTGCAGATATGGAGAGGAGGTTCTTCTTGAGTCTTGGCACAAACAATACTTCCTTCATTGTTAGAGACTTTCCAGAGTCTAGTTTATAGGAATATTCCCCACTACCTTTTATTGGATATTGGTAGTCATCTCCTAGCTTCACCTTGTGAGGTGATTCATGTTCTGACAGTCTCACAAAGGATTCCTTGAATCCATTCATATGTTTGGAAGCCCCACTATCTATAAGCTAATCATCACTTCCATGAGTAATGTTACATGTGAGAGCGGAGATCAAAACATATTCATCTTCACTAGAAGAAATTTCACTTTTATATCTGGTTCTTTTCTTGGAAGGTTCATTATCCTATGTAGCATGAGCATGATGTCTTCTTTTGTTCCCCTTCTTCTTATATGAGTGGCCCTTTTTCTTAGGATAGTATTTTGCAAAGTGTCCTATTTCATCACATGTATAACATCTTAATCTAGATAGGTCCTTTCTACTGTTATCTCTATGATGAGGATTCTTACCTTTGGAGTGATGAGCTCTTCTTCTACCTTTCTTGGAGTGAACCATGAGAGCTTGATATTCACTTCCCATCTTCTCTTCTCGAGCTGATATCCAAGATTCTTCTTGAGAACATTCTTCCCATAGTCTGCTGAATTTGAATAACTTCTTTCTGGCACAAATTCCTTGGATGAATGAATCCCATGACCTAGGAAGGGCATTCATGGTTGTCATCACAATTTCTGCATTCTCCACTTCTTCATCTAAAACTTCTAATTGTTCGTTTATTTGAGAAACCCTTGTGAAGTAAGACTGGATGGTCTCTGCATTTTAGATCGTCACATTCTTCAGTTGATTCCATAGAGTCATCTTCCGGTTTATGTTCTTCCCTTCAAACAATTTGGTTAGGGAATCAAACATATATTTAGGTGTCTTGAGAGAGGACACATGTGGGATAAGGCGATCCTTGATAGAATAAGCAATGATCCTCTTTTCCATAACCATCTTCTTCTTATGTAAGGCCTTAGCCTCATCTCCCTCTGGAACTAGAACCTCCTCATGGATGTAGGAGTCTAACTCATTCTCTTCTAGAACCAGGGAGATCCTATACTTCTAGGCTCAGAAGTTATCAGCTCCCTCAAGCTTTTCATCAAGCTTGGTATGATGAGACATATTAAACTGAGAACCTCAAATGAAAATACAAAATATTTAGATCGTACCAGGTCAAGATGTTAGATTTGGATTTGAAGCTAAAATTTCGCAATACTAGGTCAGGAGCAAATTAGGGTTTTGCTTTTCCGGAGATCTGTCCACCCAAATGCCTTGAAATTTATCCCTAACTTTGATTTTGGGGAGGAGATCAATCTAGGCCTGGGCTCACTGAAAAATTCCTCTTCTGTGAAAAACCCTAATTTCCGGCAATGGTGTCGGGTCCAAAACTGAAAAACCTCAGAATTGGATTCTGCTTCGACAGAAAGATGCGCCCTCAGGAGGAGATTTATTCCACCCTACTTTTGGTGAAAATATATGGATAGAGATCCACAAATTAGGAATCCCTAGTTTCCGCAGCTGCATAGTGTCTTCTTCTTAGGTTAGCTCTGATTCCATGTTAGTTTTTTCAACATTAAGCTAGCATTATTAGGATCTTTAACTGAGAGAAGAACAAGTACAACAATCAAACACAAGAGATAATGAACACAATGTTTTTCCTTGGGGAAACCATAAATGGAGAAAACCCCGCAACTTCCTCAAAGATAGAATCAGCACCAAAATGGTAAAAGCCCAAAATAGTAAGTGATATCCTGACAACAGTAACCTTCTTCTTATCTATCCCTAGTGTCTTCTCCTACCTCAACTATGCGCTACACTTGAGTGTGTTTGAGATGTGTGTTAAATAGAGAATCGAGCTCTCTGTTCATAGTAATCCTGGCATGACTAAAACCCTACTAGGGCCGACCTCTACTAGGAGAGTTTAATAACCCTAGTGCCTCGGAATTGCGGGGACTTCAATCCTTAGACAATCGGAGGGTTACCCACAATGACTTGACATGACTTGTTTACGTTATTGATCCTCTCGATTGGAACATTGGGGCATGACAACATGACTCAATTACATTATAGATACATCCTGGAATAAACATCGGGTTACAATACATAAGATTCATAGATGAATACATTCTGAAGTTACAAATACATCAACAAGATTTTGTTCCTGGGGAAGATGTTGGAGGAGCTAGTCAACTTAGCCGACTAGACTTGTTAGCCGACTAATTGTAGATTAGGTCAGCCTCATTAGTCATATCGATTGGGTGAACTGACAAGTAGTTCCCATAATTGTTTTGTAAATGTATATATAGGTTGTTGAGCCAGTTAAGAACTTGGTTCGGTTTATTGTATGAACCCACATGTGTATTGATTAATATAAGTTGTTATTCTATCCACTATTCTTGTCTCTTGTATCTGTTATGTTTATATGATTGTTTATGTGTATTACTGGTAACCTTGCAATCTAAGTGATTACAACATGAACAATTGTTTGGAAGGTTATCTTTGATGTTTTGCAACTGATAAACAAACATAATGGTTCAAGTGGTTATCGTTAGCAGAATGGTGTTATAACACTTCCTTCCATACATCAACAAAAATGACCTCATTTATGGCACTTTGTGGATGTCATACACCATCCATCACATCTTCACTAAGAGACTCCTCTAAGGTTCAAGTAGTTGAAGACCACATGAAGCATCATCAACAAGTTCTTAAACTCTTAAAGAACAACCTGACTCTAGCACATAATCGAATGAAAAAAAAGAAAATCAACCCCTTAGTGAATGAAGCTTTAATGTGGGGGATTGGGTGTTTTTAAGACTACAACCATACAAATAGATGTCCTTGAATAACACCAAGAAGGGTAATAAATTATCACGTAAATACTATGGTCCCTACAAGGTGCTACAAAATATTGGTTGTATGGCCTAGAAATTGGAACTACCTGCATATTCACGAGTCCATCCACTTTTTGATGTTTCATGTTTAAAGAAGGTAATCAGTGACAAGCTACTAGTTCAAACTATATTACCAGAACTTGATGAGGAAGGAAAAATTATCTTGGATCCTGAATAAATCACTGAAACAAGAACCATGCAGCTCCGAAATCAATCAATTCCAAAGTATCTCATTAAATGGAAGAATTTACTTGTGGAAGATCCAACATGGGAAGATGAGTCCTTTATAAAACAACTGATCCAGAACTATTTCAGCTTTGAGGACAACACTATTTGAAGGGGAGGGGCATTTTAATCCTTTAATGATGGCACGTTACCCCATATAGTGTGGTGCATTACCCCCTATATTATGGTGCATTATATATTATTTATGTCATCTTGGATCTATTAGTGGGTTTATTGGTTGTTATTGTACACCTTTGTCTCTTATATATAGGAAGGAGATATTCTCATTTTAGTAATCATTGTATCTTGGCTTGTCTTATTTACCTAGTACATTGTGTAAAGAGGTTCCTCCCTCGAAGATTAATTTCTATTCATCTCTCTTTTTCATTATTAAGGCATGGATTACTTTCTTCTGGTCTATTTTTGTTGTTTTTATGCTATTTCTAAGACTTGGTTGCATAACATTATTCATCATGCATATCCTCAAGAAGAGGATAAGGAGGAAAATAGGGACTTGTTCCTGTCACATATTGAGAAAGTTGAAAAACAATTGGAGAATAAGAGATTTGATTCTCTAACACATGATTGTTCATCATTACATAATCCACATCATCATGGGTTAAACTCTATCCCAAGGAACTTCTTCATTCCCAATATTGAAATTAGAAAATTTGATGGTAATGATAGAAGAACATGGATATTCTAGATGGACCAATTATTTGATCTACACCAAGTGCCATTGTAAGAGGTAACTATTGCATCCTTGTATTTAAAGCTTAATCAACTTGTATGGTACCAATGGAATTGTGACCGTAAAAATGTCTCTATTGTCTCTTGGTCTATATTTACATATGGATTTATTTCACATTATGGGGATATTAAGAGTAACATATTCTTTATCAAATTGACGAATCTCAAGAAAAAGGTCTAGTTACATTTCACATCAAGCAATTTGAGAAGTTAAATCTTAGAGTGAAGAATATTCTATAAGATAATGCTTTGGATATCTTTATGGGAACTTTAAAGGATAATAGTGAAAATGAGGTACACATATTTGAACCTAAATCATTGGAAAATGCTTTTATTTTGGAAAGGAAAATCAAAAGTAAAAATATGGCACTAGAAGGTGTTTATGAAAGTAAAAATATGGATACTATAAGAGATTCCACTAACACCTATAGAGAGGGAAATGTTTCCCCTCCCAATCCCACTCAATTTAATCCTATAAGGTTGACACCTCAACAAGTGGAGGAAATAAGATCAAAGGGACTCTATTTCAATTATGACAACAAGTACAGTAAGGGTCATAAGTGTAGCGAGAAGAAATTATTCTACATAGACTGTGAAGAGGAAGATTATCCAAATTTGGGACAATATCAAGAGGTATATATAGAACATATGACTCTAACTATATATTTGCATGCATTGGACGACATAATCACTCCTTAAACTCTCAATATAGAAGGATATATCAAAAAGAGAAATATAACTATGTAGATTGATTATGGTAGTGCCCATAACTTCATTGATTGTAGATGAGACAAAATTCTCAATTGTTTTATATATCTCACACCAAAATATCAAGTAATAAATGCATATGTAGGTACAATAAATTGTTCAAGGAAGTTCTATAATATTAAGCTTACTATGGGTGAGTATTCATTGGATAGCCTAACTATTGCAATCCAAATGGGTGGTGTTGATGTTGTTCTAGCGGTCCAATGCGCACAATCATAGGGAACAATGGATCTTAATTTTCAGTAACTATTCATGATATTCTCTTCAAAAGGAAAATAAATTAAACCTAGAAGTATTCTAAGGAACCCTCTAAAGTGATAATATCTAAGAGCTTGATGAAGTTGTTGAAAAAGGGACACCATAGAGTAATTGTATAATTGTGCTCACTAGATGTTCAAGTGTTTATACCCTCTATTCTAGTTTATCTCCAACAAGTTATTGACGATCATTCCAAGGTATTGGGAGATATGCCTTAAGATATTAAACCTATTCTAAATCATGACGATGTTATTCACTTGCAACCAGGAAATTGAAAAATCAGTTCAAGAAATTTTAGATGCAGGAATTATTCAACATAGCCAAAGTCCTTTCTATGCACCAGGGGTGATGGTTCACAGAAAGGAAGTTTTGTAGAGTATGTGTCGATATTATAGAGAGCTCAATAAGATGACCATTAAAAATAATTTTTATATTCTTGTCATTGATGAATTATTAAATGAATTACAAGGGGAAACATTCTTTACCAAATTGTATCCGTGTTCTAGAATATATCATCATATCAAAATGAGGAAAGAATACATTCCAAAAACAACCTTCAAAACACATGAAGGTCATTATGAATTTTTGTAATGCCTTTTTTCCTTCCCAATGCACCTTCCACATTCCAAAGCTCGATGAATTCTATATTTAAACCTTTCCTCATAAAAAATTGTTCGTATTTTTTAATGATATAATTATTTATCAAATATTTCTTGATTAAAACTTGGGAAGAGCGTATACACCATGTTTACATGGTCTTAAATATATTGGACGAGCATCAACTATATGCCTATCCTTCTAAGTGTTCCTTTGAGTTTAAAAATTGGTTTGGGTCATATTGTATTTCATGAAGGAATAAAAATGGATCCTAACAAATTTAATCCTATCATGGAATGGACAGTTCGTAATACATTAAAGAATATTAGAGTATTCTTTGGAAATGATAGGATACTACCACATGTTCATCAAGAATCATGGTAAATTACTAGCACCTCTAACAAGGTTATTGAAAAAGGAGGCATTCTTTTAAACTCAAGAAGAAAAAAAATCTTTTGAAAAATTTAAAGTGGCTATGTGTACAGCTCTTGTACTAACCACGCTTGACTTCACAATTTTTTTTTATTGTGAAGGCCCCTCACCTTTGAAAGTTTCTAACTTAAAGGAAAAAACTTAAACTAATTTATGAAAAGGAAATGTTGGACATGCTACATGCAATTAAGAATTGGAACCCTTACCTAATAAGAAGATAGTTGAGACTTCAAGGTAAGAACATATCATGACAATTTTAAGTACTTCCTAGAACGACGATTATCATCGAAAGAGCAACAAAACTGGGTTACAAATATGTTAGGTTATGACTTTCAAATTATGTACAAAAAAAGGAAAACAGAATGGGTGGCCATTGCACTTTCAAGAAAAGAAGGTGACACTAAGGGCTTACTTTGTGATATATACATTATGCAATATGATTAGGTAGAAGAAGCAATAAAAAAATGGAAAAAAACTCAAAAGGCATGTAATATTATTCAACAATTAAAAGAGGACCACAATTTACTAGATAAATTTGTGTGGAAGAATGATTCACTATGGTACCAAGATCACCTATATTTATCTAAAATTATCAACTCAATCAAAATATATTTTTGGAATTGCGTACTTCTCCTATAGGAGGACATTCAAGGTTCTTGAAAACATACCGTGATATCAATAAGGACTTCTTCTAGAAAGGTCTTAAAACTGATGTCCAAAATTTTGTGGTTGAATGTTTGGTTTGTCAACAAAACAAAGGAGAAACAATCAAGATACCAGATCGTTTACAACCATTATCCATACCAAGTTAGCATTGGTAATACGTCTCAATGGGATTTATCACAATCCTACTAAATTCAGAAGGAAATACTATCATCATGGTAGTTTTGGATCGAATCACAAAGTATGCCTATTTCCACTCTCTTTCTTATCCTTTTAAAGAAAGTAAAATAAATGCATCATTCATGGAAACAATTCAAAAGATACATGGAACCCCCAAGATTTTTGTAAGTGATAAAGATCCAATTTTCACAGGTAATTTTTGGAAGGAATTTTCTTGTTTGGGCACCCAGACACAACTCCTCTTACCATCCTCAATATGATGGGAAAATTGAGATTGTGAATAAATTCTTAAAAGGGTATCTTCTTTGCTTTGCATCTGATAAACAAACACAATGGGTCAAGTGGTTTCCCTTAACAGAATGATGCTACAACATATATTTCCATACTTCATAAAAAAATGTCACAATTTATGACACTTTATGGCTATCGTCCTCCTCCCATCACATCATCCTTGAAACATAAATCTAAGGTTCAAGTAGTGGAGAATCACATAGAGAATCAACAAGAAGTTCTTTAATTATTGAAGGATAACTTGGATATAGCACAAAACATGATGAAACAACAATCAAATCAACATAGTACTGAAAGGAAATTTGAAGTGAGAGGTTAGGTATTTTTTAGGCTACAACCATACAAACATATTCCCCTCAAGAAACAAAAGAAGGACCACAAATTAGAACTAAATTACTATGGCCCCTATAATGCGTTTCAAAGTATTGGAAGTATGGCTTATGAATTGGAGTTACTGCCAAGTTCACATGTACATCCAGTTTTGTATGTTTATTGCCTATAATTGATGACAAGATCCTAGTAAAAAATATTTTACAAATATTGATGAAGAAGTATAATTAATACTAGAACCTAAAACAATCATTGATAGAAGGATCAAGAAACTACAAAATTGAGCAATTACTAAGTTGAAGAACTTTCCAATAAAAGAGGGAAAATGGGAAGATGAGTTCTTCATGCACAAAAATCCACAGTTAATCAAGTGTTGAGGACAACACTTGATTGAAGGGGAGGGGCATGTTAGTCCCTATATATTGTGACATTACATTTATATTATCATCTTATTATTATCTTTATTATTCATTTAGGAACCTAATTATGTAGGCTCTAGAATGGTAACAATGCCCTTTATCTTCTACACACACACAGAGGAGATCTAGTTTGGAATAATCTCATATCATCATTGTTTTCTATTTGATATACATTGCAAACTTTAAATAAGGTTTATGTTAAATGTACAACATCAAGAGCCATTCTGCACTAGAATTGTGCTGTATAAAGTCTGAAACTTACGTTGTATTGAGTTCAAAAACCTCTTCATGAGACTTGTGTTGTATCAAGTTTGGAACTTATGTTGTATTAAGTTCATCAACTTATGTTGTATTAAGTTAATAGATTGTGTTGTATCAAGCTAGGATGTTGAAGTCATGAGAGATTTTTGTACTATGTTATTATGTTGTATTAATGTTGGGATATTATGTTGTATTAATATCAAGATCTTATGGTGTATTAAGATCGGTACCTTGTGTTGTATCAAGGTCAGAGACTTGCGTTGCATCAAGTTTGAACTTATGTTGTATTAAGTTCAAGATTATTTTGTTGTATCAAGACTGATTTTGTATCAAGACCATATGATTTGTTATGTATCAAGTCATGAGTATCTATTATTTGATGTATGGCTAGCCATGGTCTCTAGGTGCTACAACTATCCTTTATGGATTAGATACCCCTAGAGTGATTTACTTTAGCACATGACTATATGACCTGGGGTTATACATATGATAATAGGTTGGGAAACAATTGTTTTGAGTATGATAAGATAAAGATGATTAATCAATTAAACACTCATGGACCATGCATAATTAATTATTGATAAATGAGATGAGTACAAAGATAGAGTAAAATTGGAGTTGCCTATGTAAAACCTCCAATGAACTCAAATTGCAAACACATCAACTAAGTCTAAGTTGTGGAAAACAAGTTTCAATTAATTAAGGAATATACTCAATTTATGAAAAGTGGTTGTTGAAGATGACACTAATGGTGAAGCACTAATTATTCAATTACATTTAGTTATGTTTAGTTACAATCAGTTCTATTTAGTACTGTTAAATTTTGTTAAATTATGTTCAGTTCTGTTCAGTTACATTTAGTTCTATTCAGTTATGCTCAACTACATCCAATTTTATTCATTTATGTTCAATTACATTCAGTTATGTTTAGTTTAATTTAGTTACCTTTAGTTCTGTTCAGTCTTGTTCAGTCAAATTCAGTTATGTTCAGTTATGTTTAGTTCAGTTCAGTTACATTCAGTTCCATTTAGTTTAGTTAAATTAGCTAACAACTCAGTTAGAGGCAGTTAACACTAGTGAATTAATGGAGGGCACATATATTCAGTGTGGGAGATCATTACGAGGTTAAAACATGGAACAAAATCAAGGAATGTGCATTAGGTAATGTGTGAGGAGTGCACACAGTGTTCATAGTTCCCCAAGCCATGCAACTAATCACTACCCTCATTGTATGACTGATTTTAGCTTGTTATTAGAGTGTTATGCACTTGGAAATGCTATCATAGTATTCCAAGTAACTCTATTCCCTATTTCTTCTTAGGTATCCATTATCAAGCAATCTGCAAGTGTTGTAAATTCATTCTCTACCATTATCAATAATACTCAAAGATTGTTTGATGGTTTTTTCATCCTCCATATTTGGAGGGTTTTCCTAGGGTACATCATGTGTCCTATGGTTTGATTACATGGTATGTTTGAATCATTGATGAGATCTACATGTACTAAATTTGTTTATCAAAATTTTTAAAGTTCAAGTGTCTTGACATTTTCTCAAACATTGACATGGTACTGGAGCAAGGGCTTGCAAGAGCTTAGTTTTGTGCAAACATTGTAAACCTACACATGATCTTGAAGCATTGAGAAAGAGGTTGAAGCAATGGCATCAATCTTCATCCAACCTGAATAACGAATTGAAGGGACATCAAACTTTAACACATTGAAGGCGAGAGTGATCAACATTCTCGAAGAGCATGATCTTGATTCCTTTGTGACCACCATGATTGAAGATCACACTACAAATGCATGAAGATAAAATTACAATAAGAATCAAGCAAAGGAAAAGACGATCATATATGACTCCATGAAGGACAACCTCATGTTAATGATCACACCATTGAAGATGGAAAAGGAGTGTTTTGACACACTCATGAATCTTTATGATAATAAGGCCCCTACTCAAAAGAGGGATTTGAAGAACAAGTTGTACAACAAGAAGATGGAAAGAGATGAGGCTGTATCCTCATTCCTCACAAATATTTCATAGGTGAAGGATCAACATGCAGGCATCGGTGTGGAAATGGATGAGGATGATCTTCTTCAAACCGCCATTATGTTGGGAGGGATATCTACCTTATGACTTGGGGTCTTAGGATCACCAACATACTAGGGTATTACTTGAATACATCTACAGTTTAGAAACATATATAAGAGAAATAGAGTTAATAGACATTGTTCCTTTTTACCGATGGTTGATCCAAGCTTTAACTCCCTTCTTCAGATTCTCCTTAGTATTCTGCTCTTATATACCTGCAACAAAGAATGATATTCCTCCACAGTATCTCTTACTATTATATAAAGAAGAATGAACACATTACAATTGAATTTAGGAATAAATACAAATATAGATCATGATTCATAACAACAAAATCATGCACTAAGACAAATAGGGAAGAAATACAGTCTTTATTAATAAGTTTCAGGAACCATTACTACCCTGTCTGAGAAAAGCTTCTTCTGCATACCAAGAAGTTGTGTCGTCTTGCTCCTCTCTCTAATGGATTCCTCCAGCATAGCTTTTCTCTCCAAAATTGCTTCCCCTATCCTCCACCCCTCACCTCTCTTTATAGTTGTTGTTGAGGAGAGGTTTCAAGGGATAGAATGGTTAGGGGGTTAGGGAAGTTACAAACTCGAACCCAACTTCCGCTAAACTAATCATATTTTTAATTTTAAGTTTGTTTTAATGGAACTCACAGGTATATAAAGGGAAACTTGTGAGTGACTCACGACTTTACTTAAAGGAGGTCACGGTTACAACTTTTTATAGATGAATCATGGGTTGAACATGGGATTACCCGCGAGTGACACATGAGTTTCTATGGAAGGACCTGTGAGTGCAAGGAAAAATCATTCTTAAAAAGTGGAAAAGATGGAGCATAAAGAATATATCAAGGCTATGATCCATATATAAGGTTTTGGTCACTTCAATCCATAATGTCATTTTGTGTAATGACAAGATAGGGTTGTTACTCAAACGGAGAAGTGACAGAGTCATAGTATAATAGATGCCCCCTAACATGTGAGGTTAGAGGGTAGCGATGGCTGAAACACATTAGAATATTTTAACTCGGAGGACTCAAAATCAAGGTCACTGAGAGGTACCTGAAATAGACAAATCAATGTAATTTACAAAAATCATCACTAAGGATGCCATGCTCAATAACGTGGAAAATTAGCTCCTTTACAAGATTCATTCACATTATATAATATAGGAAATAGGGCCATATATATTTTACAAAGGTGGATCAAATCCACATAAGTGCAATGATAGATCTTCAATCACTGTTAATAGTGACACAAAGCATGTCACAATCTTGTGCAACTTAGGTTATATAGGTTGTAACCCAAGTTCTTTGTCCAAATCCATATATAGAAACCAGTATGAATCCAATCATGTGAATACATTAGTTGAAGTCAAACATGGAAGGAGGACATTAGAGTGTCAGTTAGAAATTTGTACTGACAACCAATGCAGAGGAGTCCACCAATATGGGCAATGGATCTTAAGTTACTATCGTCGAAACTCTTGGTCTTCTTCTGTAGGAGGTACTGATTGAAGTCCATTTTGTGAAGAGGAAGGTAATGAATCCTTAAACAGATCACATGAGTAATTGGTAGAATGGATAAGGGAAGATGTACATAAGATGATCTTAGAGATGGAAATGATAGGGATTGTCAAAATCCCAAAATTTCTGAAAAATTTAAAAATTTAAAAATACAGATAATCTTCTTTAATGCAGTCAGCTAATTGTTTTAATTAGTTATATGTTAATGATTTCATTATCTGAATTATCTACTTGATTATGTTTATCTTATAGAAAATTTATTTTTAAGTTTAATGACTTGATTTTCTTTGCGACCACAAGGTGGAACTGTCTTAGTATTCTGGGCTTACTTAGCTTTTCAGCTAACGTAGAAAGTTTACCTACTCTTACAGATTTACAGGTAAGAAACATCCAGTGCTGCTTGTCAATAATCATTACGCATACAGATATATGTTCGTTGCAAAAATAATAGCTCAGTAAAAGAATATAAATGCTATTCAATTTCAATGCTTTTATGAGGTAAAACCTTCAAATCGTTATTCTTTTTAAAGACGCCATGGAAAATGAGATTCAGTTCTATCAGTAATGGTGACAGTTGCTTTCTCTCTCTAGTTGTAATTTATAGTTTATATTGTGTATTAAACTCTTCGATGTTTACCATAGTTGTCGTGTGTGTAAATGCCTTAAATCTTTCTTTGCATGCAGACTAAGGGTGGTAGGGTTATTACGTTTAAGGGTCTATCTTAAATTGTGAACATAACCCTTTATGTCATAATAAATTTTGGTTACTACTTGTGATGTGAATGTAATGTACAGTACTTAAATAAGTTTCTATACTATTAATCCATCTTCCAAAGCTTGAAGTTTTAAAGGGATTATATCCTCATTACATACTACTTTCAATTAGACTATCATAGTGTTGATGAATTAAATTCCTCTGCACATAATTTGCTTGGAAAATATTATCCAGTTATGGTTAATATATCATTAAAATTTCAATGTCAAGCTCCTTAAACATTTGAAGACTTAACAAGCTCAAATGCAAACCTTGCTAGTTTAATAATTAAACATTCAAAGGCAAATGAGGTTAACATTAGCAAGAAGGATATTTACCATAAATTGATTCTATGAATTTCCTTTATAAACATCAAATAGTATAACTTGGGATAGAGTTATAGTTGTTTGTTGAGCGAATACTTTGCAATGTATAAATGAAAGGGGTCGTAAAATAGACCGCGCCCACGATGAGTTTATGGTTAATCAATGATCTAAAGTTTTATAACTGTTTATTATATGCGTCCTTTGCTTGCATAATGTGCTAGGTCATGTAAAAGTTTATAAATTTGATCTTTGATAGAATTATAATCATTGGTATGAATGATCATCGTGTTTGTATAATGGATGGGTCGTAGTGTTTGACTATACCTTGAATAAGTTTTAAAACCTAACAATATAATAATGTGTTGTTGTTTACAATCCAACGTGCAAGCTAGGTTGACTTCGGGGGTAAGGATTATGGTGGAACTTTGAAATCCCACAAATGATTGGTATGATAGTCATCTCGTGATTGCTCGTTGAGACTATAGGGATTACCCACTGCATGCAATTAATTTATTTGGTGAACGTGGCATCATTCCATCCAAGTGTTGTATAGTTAAAAGGGTATTGGAAAACCCTAGACTCATAATTTCTTCCATTGTATTTGGCCTCCGGCCGCTCTGTTACTGAGTTTGTTGACTACATTATCGCTCTGCAATTTGTCACTGGTCATCTCCCTGTTTGCTTCCTTGTTTCCTGCTAGTTGTGGGCTCGCTCTGCACGTTCAATAGAGAAGAGTTGTAAACATTTTGATTGTTGTTGGAACCGAGTTAGTTGTTTTCCTCTGGGGTTTATCCTTTCCTGCTCGCTCAGTTCTGAGTTTATCAGTCTGTAAGGTCCTCTTCTTCTTTGGCTCGGTAGTGGGAGTCGTGGCTTCATATCTTGAGAATTGCTGGGTCATAGGGTTTCCCAGCATACTTTTTTTTTGGTTGGAGAACCATTACGGCACAAGTGTTTATACTTGCTGGGCCGGTGACTGCAATTCTCTGTCGCCGTTGGTCAATACGGTGTAGTAATTTCCTTCTTTCTTGCAGCAGATGAAGGGTTTACTTCTTTTTACGTTGGTGGCAGCGTTGTTAATTATGGGTGGTTACATTTCAGTGAAGCTTTGAGGTAAAAAATACTATTAACCATTTTTTATCTTTGCAGATTTGTTTTATTACACAATAGTTTATTTTTGATACAAGGTATTAACATTATCGTTCTTCGTTGTTCATAGGTGTCGACCTATCCCTCTGCATGGTTGGTGCGAGGCTGTGGCAATGGCTTGCTCACGGGTAAGCCTTGGATACCCCATGGCAGTTCTTCCTTATCCAGTCCCTTATGGGACATTTTCTGGTTGTTTGTCATGGCCTGCAAAACCCTCGTGGTTTTGGTTTACCTGGGTTACTTGGTTCGCTGTTTTTAGTTGATGTTAAAACCCTTGCTTTATGCGGGGTTTCTGGCTTAGGCCGTGACTGTAAAGTTTGATTTTAGTTCTAGTTTTTATGTATGAACTGTAAAAATGAGGGAAGGCTGAAAAATCCATACTCTGTTGATTTTGTTTGAAGCCGAGAGGCATTAGAAAGGAGCTTAAACTCCTTGGTTTTACACCTCTATTGTAATTTTGATATAATAGGGTTTTTACCCTAACTCCGTAATATAAAAATGTATATACTGTCTCTTTTTGAAATATATTTTGTTTACATTATAATACTGTAAATTATTCATTTTACTTATATTGTATAAATGGTTATTTAAGCTCGGTGAATCGAGCATGTCTATGTTCTGTAAATTTGATTCCTGCAAGTTATTTTAATTTTTACGCTGTAATTTATTTATTATAACTGTATATTTTTTTTGATTATCTTGCTTTAATTTACTCCATTCTAATGAAGTTTTAAATATTGTTTATTTAACCTTCAAAATATAAGTAATTTCATATTCTTAGAGTTGTACTTATGTAACTGATATTTACATCTTTTAAGTACATGAATTATATTTACTTGTTATTTATTATAATGAAATAAGAATATTACTTTTCCTGCAAGTAAATATTGCTCCTAAAATTATATATATTATCTTTATATTCGGCCTATTTATGAAGTATATAGATAGGATAATATTTTATTGTTGTATTTTTATTCTCTCTATACTAAGTAATTTATAAAGAATTTCTCCTGTATCTATATTGCCTACTTAGATTATAACACTAGAATTTTATAAATAAGGTAATAACAATTAACTATATTTTTTTGAGTAATTAGTAGTTTTGTTTAAATTTCTTACTTGCAATTTGGTTACTATAATACAGTAGTTATTTATTCTACAATAGGAAGAGAAATAAACTGTAGAGCTGAAAAGCAACTTATTTAACCTAACACTACACATTTTAACTATTATTTCTTTTCCTTTGGTTTCAAATAGATATCAAGATTACTGAAATGAATGCCGTATAGAGTACTGTTTTTATCTACCAAAACATGCTACTGTTAGTATAATGATATAGCTTCCTTTCCTTTTCTAATAACCCAACATTCATAGTCTAGGTCTAACACTACTCCATGTACAAATACTATTTCTTCTGATAACAAAATAAAAGAAAACATCTTCCTAATCAAGCTAACATCTTATTTTATATTTACATCATACTTTCTTCATTTAAATACACCACCTGTGATAGAGTACGATCTGGATTACTCCAGATGGGAAAAACACAGGTAGGGTTTATTTCTCATTAAGCATAATTTCATTACTAAACAAACCAAGATATTCTATCCTCTAAGTTTTTACATCATAAACTGCAAATGCATCATTCAATCACACACAGATAATAACGCAGAAATTAATAGATAGCAGAACCTGTTCTTAAAGCTTGGTCGACAACAGCAATGGGAGGCCGTTCCTCCCTACCAACTCCTGGAGAGTGCTCAAACAACGACTCCTTAGGACCCCCGAGCTTGCTCTGGTCTCCCTGGCTGGAACTAGGTGCAGCAAATAATCAAGTACTAGTCCTGAGACTCAATACCAGTCCTGAACTTATCAGTCAAATCTCTCAGCTAGAAAGATGTATCAGACCAAGTTACTGCAGTTTATCTCTCAAAACACCTTCCTTACAGTTTCCCCTTTTTCCCAATGAATTCCTTGAAGTGCATTCCTCTTGAATGATTCTTCTTCTGGAAAATATCTGAGCAGCCTCAGCTCTCTACATTAGGAACTTTTAAAATATTTCCTAGGTATTTTTGGGTTAGTTGTCATTAATTGAGCCACCTGCTCTGATCCCATTTTCTTGGGGGATCATGACCCCAAATGTAGGGAAGTTGCCACCTGCAACATAGGAAGTGTTTGAGGATGCTGTCACTTGTCTTTTGCTCTCCACCTAGTTCCTTCCACCAGTTTGACCAGTAACACTCTTATTAACAGCTCTCCCAAGCTGTTGTCTCCACTTTTTATTTATTAAAAATAAAATATTCAGAATTACATTCCACATCTTTTGACTCTGCTGAGTCATCAGTTTCAACTTAGCATAAAATTTAACATAATGTCTTAAGAATCAAATTAAAAAAAATAACATTATTTTACAAAATTGGGGTATGTGACAGGGATCGGGATGAACAAACAGGTAGGTAAATATCTTTGAACAGTGAGCATGACACAAAGATGACCTAAGGAAACTTTAGACTTTAAACTGGAACAACTAGAGTTATCTTCCATGTAGGAGATATTGACAGATTGCCCAAGTATTTAGGACAAGTGGAGGAGTAATACTTGAAAGTGATAGTTGAACTGAGAAGTGAAAAACTGAGACATGAGTATCGGGAGACCCAAACTAGTGCTTTGTTCAAGGATGTCTTGATGCTAACAAACTTATAGCCAAAGAGTGTATTTCTTCCTTTCCTTTCTTGGTAAGTTTTAATGAGTCCAAGAAAGTCAACTCGAGTCTTTCTTCATTTTTGAGAAAACTTGAATAAAAAAGAGAATAGTGCTTGATATAACACTGATATGTGGATTTTACAAGCCCGAATTAGTGAATGCTCATCGTTGCTTTCATAGTTTGGAGAGTCTGAAAACTCCAAAGAAGACTCTAGGGGGGTTCGTTTTCATAAATTTAGTCTCCTGAGTCTGAAAAGGTATAAAACAATCCAAAGGAGAACTCTCTTAGCTTTCGAAAAACTAAGCTATACATTTTTACTACTTAGTTGGGAAGGTCTGAAAAAGGGGTAAACTATCACCCAACCGACGCTCATTCAAAAGCAAGCATGCAGACTTAGTTTAACAAGTGTGAAGGAAGGAAAGATCACTCTGAAAGTTCCATTTATTTACGAGAATGGGACAAACAACAGTAAAATCGATGCTTTTTACTGAGATTTAATGATCATGACAATGGCATAAAGAACGCTCATAATATTTTTCATGTTTAGGTATAGAGCACAAAAAAGAGAAAAGTAAGCTCAAATAGGTTCTTTTTTTCCGTAATTTTAGTCCTCTGGGACCGGAAAAGAGATAAATCTGTACCTGAAGATACTTTTCTAGATTCCAAAGAAAAATGAGTATTCTTTTTTCATAAATAATCCATAGGGTTTGGAAAAGGGTTAAAATTATACCACCATGAATGATCCTTCATTTCCTTTAACGAGTATGAAAAAACAAACAACTCGGCTATCTAGTCATGTTTAAGGAGTCAGACCAGGGATTGAAGATGACTCCATAGGGAGGGAGCCTTATAATCAAGGGTAGTTCAGTAAAAGATACAAAATGAGGCTCACTTTTGTGTGAAAAGAAACTACGAAGGCTCTCACAGCCTAGCAAAATGGGGCGTGGGTACCGGAATAGATAAGAAAATGTTCTAACTAGGATAACCCATGTGAATTAGGCTCTAACCATGGATGCACAATGATGCTTGAAGGTTAAAAAGTGGTTGCAAATCATAGTCCATGGATAAAAAGGAGATACTAAGGTTCATCAGGGGATAAGGTATAAGTGCAAGATGTAAAAGGGGACCAAATCCTATCCTAAATGCGAAGAAATCCTACTCTAATTTCATACATGACTTGTAATAACTAGGTAAAAACAATTAACATTAGTTCAAATGACAGAAAATGACCCAAACAATATAAAAGTAGGTAAAAATTTTAAATTTTTTACAATAAATAGTGAAAATTGGTTCAAAAACATTACATTTGATTTTTACCACTATTAGTGCAATTTTTACCTCTAGTCTTCAAACGGCTCGTGTGATCAAACGAGTGGAGGAAACTATGATCTGCAAGTTGCAAGTAACTCATATCTCCTTCATCTTTGATTTTACTCTTTCAAATTTTGATTTCCATGCTTATTTGGTGTTTTTTGGCATACTTTTAGGGAACCACACAAAACTCATGGGTGGCCCACTACAAAGTTGCGAGTTCATGAATTAATCGCGAGTTTATAGTGAGGAACCATTGAGTGACATGTGTTTTCCTCATTGGACAGTCACGAGTGCTGCGAAATAGGGGTTTTTTGTGAATCTAATGGAAAAAATGTTGATTTTACAGGCCAAAATGGTTCTAGAGTGGAGGGAAAGGAAGAACAAAGACATGGATAGGGTATAAATGGGGGATATGATTCCACTTAATTCCCTCCAAAGGTGTGGGTTGCTTAAATTCTATCGCACTTCAAACATGAGATCCCAAGTTCGATTGCTTCAGATGTTGGTATGGTTATGCGATCTTGAGCTTGGCATGTTTGATCTACAATGGGAGACCTTGGAGATTACTGCAGAGGATGTATACTTTGTTACCAGATTTTATCATTGAGGGGAACCCATGAACTTAGGTGGAACCAGTCATGGGGTCGATCCCCTTAGCATACAAGACTATGTCAACACATATTGTTTACCTGGCACACAAAAATCAGGGACACAAATCCCTATTGAGCAGATCACTAGCTTCCCTTTGAAAGTGCTTATGAACACTATTGTTAGAGTTGCGGTGTCATCTGTATTACATTGAGCTACATGAACCCACATGCGTATAGCAGTGGAGTGTCTTCGAGGTGTGGTCTTTTACTAGTGTTTGAGATTGGTCTCAATCATGAAGAGACAACTCGCATATTATAGTTTAGGGAAGAAGAAGAACTTTGGCTATGCAAGTGTCTTGGTTGCTTTCTTATTTGAGAGGATTCATGTTCTGAGCCTCTCAATGACACTTCCACCCTCCCCTCCTCACAAGCCTGGAATTACACAGTGGGGAGATGTATTTCTCCGCCAGGGTGGTGGCGAGGTCCATGGTGTCTATGATGATGATTTCTATGCATGGTGGAGCCCCGAGGTACCTACTCTAGAGTAGGTCCCATATGCTGGTTTGGAATTTATTGGAGATCTCGAGTTAGTTCTCCCTCCAAGAGAAGCATGGGGAGACATGGGTAAGTTTTTTATTTTTTGAAATATTAAATTTTTATGAACTTTTTTCACAAGTATTATATATATATATATGTACTTTATTCGAGTATGAAACATGTTTTATGATATGCTGATATTGGGCCTGTGCAACCAAATGGACATCATAGGACTTAAATGAGAGCAATAGATAGTGCTGGAGACAAAGATATGCTGTGTATTGTGAAGGGAAAGTTGGTCAGGCTTACCCATGATGTATCGACTCTGAGGATGGAGTGAATTCCTATGGTCATGAAAAAGCATGTCGTGGGTGTACCTCCATCTTGGTTATGCCTACTTTGAAAGGTATCCAGAGCTATCCTATGTTACCAAGAGGAAGTGGAGGCAGCTACAACCAATGAGGCTAAGGAGCTTCCATAGTTTTTATCATATGAAGGATTATGATACTATTTTGTATTTTTGATGTACATATTTAATGGATCTTCGGACCATAAATCAATGTATATGGACTTACTTTATATATATATATATATAACCCATTATTTACATGTTACTCTATGTATATGTGTATTCATTTTACAAAGCGTGTGACAAATACTAGTCTAAAATGTAGTTAGAAAATGCATTAGTAATAGTGTTTTTATTTATTGAAATGTTTTGATATATAATATGTTCAAAATTTATTTCAAGTAACCTAATCCTCAAAAATTGACGTAAAAGGGTAGGGTGTCTCACCAGATAGACCCCATTGAGCTGAGAGACCACTAGCTGAGATTCGAGTCTTGCATCTAGGAAGGTGATACCATATGATATAACATCCTAAAGAAGATCAATGAAAACACTATATTTAGCTACATTGTTAGTTGTAGGACCTAATCAAGCGCCTCCTGAGGCAACCAGTTGTCATGTGGGTGCATAAATGATCCAAGCAGTTGAAGCCAAGTTGCAAGGGTGATAGTTGGTGCCATTAGTGAACCCTACGAACCACTCCAAAGGCGTCTAAAACAACACTAGACTACATAAGAAACACTAACCACTGATGACCATTTACAAAATTATACAATTATAATACAAGAAAAATCATAATTCCTAAGCGTAATACGTTTTTAGGTAGATCCCGTTTCGGGGCTATGACAGCCTATTACGTCCATCATAATCAATTAACTCACACACACCCTTCTTTAGGACTTTTGACATAGCATAAGAGCCTAACCACATATATTTAAACTGGCTTGCCCCTAGGGGTTCCTTATCCTAGTCATAGACCAAGACAAGCACTCCTTTAGAGAAAACCCTAGGTTTAACAACTTTGTCATATTGATTTTTTACCCGTTGCTTATGTGCTTAATTTATTGTGAGTGAATCTTTTCGTTGCTCATCTAGGTGTTCCCGATGCAAAATATGTTCCTCTAACTCAAAAGTATCAGGAAGTACGTGAATGGCAATCTTTAAGGATGGTATCTCGCATTCCACCGACGCGACTGCTTCCAGCCCATGAACGAGCTAGAAAGGTGAAAACCCTGTGGCAGTCTTAACATTCATTCGATATTCCCAAAGTGCATGATATAACATGATGTGACAATTTGACCTACTCACATTAATCATTCACTTGAGAATGGTTTTCAAAGTTTTGTTAATTGCTTCTACTTGTACATTCGCCTCTAGGTAAAAGGAATACAAGTGGTCTTGCTTAAAACCTAGCATAGTAGTCAATTATTTCATCATCTTGTTCTGAAAATTAATGCCATAGTTGGTGACAATATGCATCGGGATACCAAAAATGATGATAATCTGATTGGACAAGAAATACGCTGCCATTTCACCATCAAATTTAAAGGTAGGCATTGCCTCTGCCCACTTCGTAAAGTAGTCAACAATGAAAATGATATACTTGTTCCTCCCAGTAGACATTGGATTGAATATCATGAAATACAGCCCCCACTTGGTGAAGGACCCTACCATGATGATGGGAAAAAGAGGAGCAGTATGCAGCCACCTCTTTCTGGTGTATAGCTAGCACAGATGACAATGTTTTACAACTTCTACACAATCTTTGAAGATGATAGGACAGAAATAATTGGCACGCAAGATCTTATGGGTCATTGCTAATCCAGACAAACGACCTCCACATGCTTCATTGCGAGAATCATTTAGGACAAGCTCAACATCCTCATGGGCAAGGCATCGACGCAATATGGAATCTACCCCTCATCTATATAATGTATCACCAATTATGAGGTAGTTTTTTGCATTTAATATTAACTTGCACCAATATCCGTGTGACAAGGTCGCATGATACTTCAAAGTCTGGATATATACTAGGATATCTTTGTACCAAGGATGAGAAGTTGAAATTAAGAAAATGTGCTCATTAGGAAATGGCTCATATTCTATCACTACGCTTTCATCCCTTGGGAAATATGAGATAAGCTCCACGAATACTAGGGACTTCTTAGACTTGGTAGACTGAAAATCTAGGTCAAACTCCTGGAGAATGACAATCCACTTATTAAAATTTCTCTTGATTATTCATTGGAATAAAATGTACTGAAATGGATTCATGTCTGTAACAACAATGGTTTTACTTAGAAGAATGTAGTGTCTCAACCTCTAGATGACATAGACTACCACCAAAGACAACTTCTCGACATGTGAATACCTCAATTCAAGACTAGCTAAAGTGCGATTGAGATAATAGATGAGATGCTCCTAGAGCTTGTCATCATTTATGAACTAGCACTACACCAATCATTGATTCAGATGCATCCACATACAATATGAAGTCCTTCATGTAGTCTAGAGGGCGCATAAGAGGAGCTGATAGCAGTTGTTTCTTCAATGACTCAAAGGATTGTTGTGTGGCTACGTCCCATAGAAATGGGGTGTCTTGCTTGAGCAGGCACATGAATCCCTTAGTGATATTGGCATAGTTCACAATAAATCGTTGAAGTAAGTTTGACTTTCCTTATAGACTTTGTAGTTTTTTGATGGTTTGAGGAGGAGGAAGATTAATAATTGCCTCTACTTTCAATGGATCAACCCTTATACCGTTGCGGGAGTCTATAAAGCGTAGAAGTTTCCCTAATTCAACATAGAAGATGCACTTATAGGGATTTAAGCAGATCTTGTAGTTCCTGTATCTCTGAAAAAATAAGCGAAGATGATTCGGATGATCCTTCCTCTTTTGAGAAAGGGTTGAAATATCATCTAGGTATGGCTCAACAATGTGCTTAATGTCATGGAAATCAAATTTAATTGCACATTGAAAGGTTACCTCAAAAAGTTTCAAGCCAAATGGAATCTTCTTGTACGTGAATGTACCCCAGGGAAAAATAAAGGCGGTTTTCTGTTGGTCTTTAGGTTTAATCTGAATCTGGTTATATCCTGAAAAAACATCTATAAATGAGAAAAATTTGCTACCCACACATGCATCAATAATCTGATCGATGAACAATGTGGGGTAGTTGTCCTTAGGATAAGCCTTGTTCAAATTCTATAAATCAATACAAACACGTATAGTCCCTTGTTTCTTATTGTCCGAAATGAGATTGGATACCCATTCCGTAAGAGAGATAGTTTAAATGAAACCGAATTTCAACAATCTTTCCACTTCAGCCATAACAACTGCCACTTTCCACAGATTCATAGGTATAAGATTTTGTCGAACAAGTTTAATTTTAGGGTAAGTTCTAAGCTCATTCTCCACAATTGATGGGTATATTCTTGACATCTCCTCGTAAGACCAGGAAAATACATCGTGGAATTCCTTAAATGAGGTAATATAACTAGCAATCTCTTTAGGTGAAGAGTTTTCTCTATTATGCACATTCTTTGTGACTTTCGGTTTGGTAGAGATATTGATCGGAATGGTGAAGGAAATGTTTGCCATGTTCCCCTCAAAAATCGCTCCCTTCTTGGGAAAAGGGT
The DNA here is from genome assembly GCA_001517045.1 of Pseudotsuga menziesii. Lineage (NCBI taxonomy): Eukaryota > Viridiplantae > Streptophyta > Pinopsida > Pinales > Pinaceae > Pseudotsuga > Pseudotsuga menziesii. The sequence goes on from LPNX011103654.1 coordinate 70,794, forward strand.
TCACGGGATGATCAATACCTTCATCTAGTCTCACATGGAACTCAAAATTTTTTGGCCTGCTCATGCATGGAAGGAAGTAGCACTTGTGATGTAGATATTCACAATTTTTCTCAGGTCCTATCATAGATTCTAGAATGGCTTCGTTAGATGGAAAAACCATATATAATAGGTTGTAAGAATAAGTAAAGTTATCTTCCCATGTGGGCAAGTAAGATTCATCTGACTCTTCTGAGACTAGAGGGATCGAGATGGAATCAACAGTAGCATCAAATATAGATTGGTAAGCTACCTCTGCTACTGAAAAGGGCACTTGATTCTCTTCTTGCAAAGGGATAACCCACGGGTCAGTTTTATCTACAACCATGCATATGTTATTCCCTACACTCATCGTGCCTAAGTAGTAGTAGTGGGAATATCAAAAGTTCCCATCAATGACGTGTACATCCGAGCTCCCAAAATTTCATTCATCGAGCGTGACTGATCAATCAATGGTACATTAGACTCTGAAGTCTCCAAATGGCCTTTCCGAGTATATGACATTTGGTCAAAAGTCACCAACTTTCCTTTGTGTGGGAACACAAGGACTTGGAAAAAATATGATGGAATAGCATAGATCGCATAGGTCCAACTCCTCCCCAAGAGTAAATTATAGTCCATAGGGGCATCGACAACTTCAATTTCCACAGAGACTATTTTACCTGCCAGTTTTATCTTGAAAGCTAGAAAGATACCATGTGGGAGGAAAGACCTTTCCTCAAAAGTGGTCAACAAAGTGCTTGATGGGATCAACTCAGGGGATCCCATAGCTTTCCAACATGAAATTGATATTACACATGCGGACGCACCTTCGTCTATTACTATTTGTCCAATGGTCTTTCTGCCATGGACTACATCAATGGAAAAGACCACATGGTAAGGTAGGTGTGGTTTAACATCATAAATATCAAACTTAGCCATCAAGTTCACACATTCTATACTACTGATGACCGGCAAAAGTGTATCTCACTATGATGGACAACTTTGTAGCATTTCTAAGGCTAACATCACACAAGGAGTTTGGGCCAAGTATTCTACAACTGAGTAGTTCGAAGTAACCCTTGCGTTAGGGCTGTGAAATGTCTTTTTGAAGACACATTTCGGTATCTTCATCATAGTATCAGTCGATTTATCAATTGAAAGTGGGGATGATGTTTCGATAGTCTGTTTATATTTTTGTTGAGCCTCAGTTTCATAATTCTTGGCTCTGGTCTGTAGTAAGGTATGAGATTGGACCATAGTAATATAGGATTGATCAGTAGAAGAAGCATTTTGTGTGCCCTCAATGCTCTTCAGATCATTAGAAGTTGCATTTTTTCCTTGCGAGAATGGATCCTTTAGGACAAGATGTTGTTGTTTCTTGAGCAACTTCTGTGATTGATCCATTAAGGGACATGGATAGGTCAAATGGTCTTCCTGGAAGAGCTTGTAAGGAAACTTAACTTTCTTCTTTTCTCCTGCCCCCCCTCCCCCCCTCAGCATTGTTTATCGATTTCTGCTTGTTTTGATTCCCCTCACCCTTCTTACCCTTGTTCTTTTTCCCACCGGGCCGCTGAGTGCCCTTTTAGGTAGATTGGAGAGAATAAACATTCGCACTCTGGGGTGGGGGGTGGAATCCTTGGCTGCCTCTGCTGTAGATTTCTTTACTGAGAATTCATGTATATGTTTGGCCAGTGATTCTACAATTGGCGAGTCAACTGAACCCACCACGCCATCGACATGTGGTCCAAGTTTGGGTTTAGAAAATTCCATGTTGGACCTTGGCACCTCAAGAATAATCTCATAGACAATCCCAAATTTGGAATATATCAAATCCAGTTGCTAGTCCCTGAGTATGGCCTCCTCCTCCGAGGTCACTCCCGAAGTTGAAATGTATTTTGAAATATACGGAAATAAAGAATTCAAAAACCATTCCAATAGGAATTTTGGAGGAATATTGGCTTTAATGAGCCTCTTTCATCTTCTCCACTCCTGAATGTGGTTATATATGTGAGTATCCTTGTTCTGTTGAAAGGTCGACAAAAGGTCTGTACCGACATCATCCCGGGCATGAAGCTGGAATTGGTTTAGAAAAATGGTTGCTAAATCAAGAAAACTGTCATAAGAGGTAGATAGAAGTTCGATATACCATTTGGCTACTACACTGGTCAGAGTTCGTTGAAAAAACCCCAGCTGAATTGAATCATCGTTCACTGAGTTGGAGGAGCACCACAAACGGAATGTCATGACATGGTCACCTGAATCCTCTCTAGTTTTCCATTCAAACTTAGGAATGTCATAAGAAAATTTAATTGAAACCAATCGCCAAGTCATTTCGTTGGCACAAGGTCATTCATGAGTTTCAATAAATATGGCAATTTTAAAGTTTCCAAAAAGGGTAATATGGGAATATATGGAGATTGATATTGAGGAGTTTGGGGAAAGAAAGTACCCACACTAGTGTTCCCAAAAGAGAGGTTGGGGTTTCCCCCATCCACTGGTTGTGAATAAATAGTAATTTTTTTAAAATGGTTCCACCAAAAGGCCATAGGATTACTAACATGAGGTGTGTTATACTGAGTTTGATTGATTCCATCCGAAGTTGGAGTTGTGGATACAAGAGATGTGATTCTACCACTGAAAAGTGAGAAGGGAGAGCTTCCAAAAGGTTTAGCTAACACTTGACTAGAATTTTGAAAGCTGAACCTTTAAAAAGGGTTCAGGCTTCCAGATGACACACCAGCATTGCTAAAGTATTGTAACTTCGGAAGATATTCTATTTTACTTTTGTTGTATTCTCCTTTGGAGATGTCCTTGATGTATTTGGTCATGTGAAAGAATCAATGTAAACCTACAAATGTAAGTTGGGTCAATAGTACCCAAATGTCAATATAATAAATGTCATTTGTGGTGTGCAATTGGACAAGTGTGCCAAGTCAATTAGAGAAGTCAGACCTATTAGTTTAGAGGTCAATTCAACTGAATAATATAAATAGGTGAGGTGCCTCTCTTAGTCTTACACATCTCACACTCAAGTATTGCATTGGAGAGAGAAAGAGAAAGAGTATACTATGAAAGATGAGAAACTATTCTTGTTGCTAGGATTTTACACTATACTTGGTCTCATTCTATAGTGAGGAATTTTTGTAGGGTTTTCTCCCTTCTGGTTTCCCTAGGGAAAATCTTTGTGTTCTCTTGTGTTGTTGCACTTGTCTTTCTTTCATTGATCCATTGCTTATAGTTATGATTTCATGATGATAAATGCTTTTATATATTGTATAACCATTAAAAATCTAACATGGTATCAGATACTCCCTAAAACAAGTCTTTGTGTAGCTGAAACACTGTTACAGCTACAACTACTGAAGATTGGGCTTTCATGCTTGAAAACTCTAGAAGACAAAAAGTAATCATGTTGGGACTTTTGTTATACCTAGATATTGGAGAAGGATTAGGTGCTGAAACTTTGACAGGACGAAGATAAAATATTACTATACCATGTGTAAAATTTTCATCCTCGCATTCACTATAATATAGGATATATGATTCCTCCAACTCAGGGTTCCAACCTATCCCAAAATTGAGCCTTAACCAGGTGGCCTAGGGAGAATCACTATATCGTAGGACAGAAAGGTCCAAATGAAATTTCTCAAGCTATTGTAGACATGACACAGAACTTAGTTTCAATGGTAAAATTTTCATACTTTGAAGGTGAAACAATGACACGTGAAAGTACGTACAAGTTCTCTACGATGAACAATCCTGAAATAAGTCACATAGGGAAAATTCACATAAGTCCCACTTGGTGAATCGAATTTTACTCTAACCTATGGGGTTGGAAAGAAGACAGACCAAGATACCTCAGGACAAAGTTTCAGACCTTGAGGAGTTGAAAATTAGGAGTTATAGCAGAAACAAGATCAGTCATTTCTGCAGAAGAAACTAGAGAAAAACTAGGGCTTCCTGTTCTGGACACTTCCCTCAACCAATCAGTTGAATAAGGAGGACCATAAAATTATCACTAGGAGGGTGCATCTCTCTATGTAATAAGTTTCTCATTTTGTGGACTTTAATTTTTTGACCTAACACTACTGTCGGAGAAAACTAGGGCATGAGGTATTTTGCAGTTTTGTCCACAGTTTTGGGAAAATAAGTATGCTGCTCAACTTTCCTTGATGAGGCACATATTTATATCCAATGAGATATGAAAGATACCTAATTTGAAAAATTAGGGTTTCTCTATCAAACCCTACGTCCACCAAAAGTATTCTTTCAAAATATCCTTCAAGCAAGCATCAAGTTGAAGCAATTTCACTGGTAAGTTCCATCCTCTATATTTCCATTTGAGGTTCTCATTTTTATCATGATGACAATCAGTACCAAGCTTGAGGATAAGATTGAAAGATTCAATAACTTCTAAGCATGGAATTATAGAATTCTTATCATACTTGAAGAAGCATGCCATGAATAACTATGTCAAAGAAGAAGCTACAGATCTAGGAAGAGATGAAATCGAAGCAAAGAAGGACCTAGCCAAAACAAAGATGAGTGTTTCCATCTCCATTGAATCTCACATGTATCATCCGTGAAGAATCCCAAGGATATCTTCAATGCAATGAACAACATGTATGAAGATGACCTTGAGAACTCAACTCAAGGATGTGAAGGTGCAATGTCATAAAACATTCAATGATTACTTCACAAGAAGATCTCATCTCAAGGAGGAATTAGAAGCCATTGAAGACAATGTCAAAGAAGCATAAGCATAAATTACAAATTTTGAATGATCTTGCAAATGGAGTCAAGATAGTTGTTATAGTAGGAAGATCACATATGGAGGAGTGCATGATTGATTGATGGTAAAAGAAGAAGATATTAAAATCAAGACCTAAAAACTCATGTCAAGCAGAGAAAGAATAAGAAGGAATAACATTACTGCCAAGAATAGAAGGACATCTCATAACTCAATAGTTCAATTGTGATGGAAGGATGATATGATCTAGAAGTACTAGTCAATGATACATAATGATGTTTGGATATGAGTTCAAGACATGAAGGGAAGTTTTATGAAGTCTTCCAAGTAGATATACATTATCAAGTATACCGCAGATCAAAGTATCAAAATATTTGAAGCAAGGTTTGTGGTTTCTATCAAAAGGAGAGAGTCGATAGGACACTGCTCTAGGGGATAGACACACATATTTAGTAGTAGATATTACACTAGACAGTTGGTGTAATCAAAGTAGAAGAACAAATCAAGAAGCCTATATGGTTTGAGACTCTCTACAGAGAAGCATCTATGCACAAAAGGATTGGTATTAGCTCAGTAGGCACCTGTGGGACAACACATACATTTACATAAGGAACTTAAGGATCACCTAAAGTGATGTAGATCCAAACCTTTACTACAAGGTTGAATATGGAATCCTATAAAGGATGGAAAGCACATAGATGGATACAAAGAGAACTAGTAGCAGAGAAGGCTACCTGTCACTCCAATGTCCTAGTATAGATATAGAGGGAGGATGGTGCTCCACCTTAGAGGGAGTGACTATCGTAGACCTCAAATCTTGAGGATATTGACATGATTCTTAGGATTATAAAATTGAGCACATAGATCTATGGATAAACACACAACTCACAAGATAGATCAAATAATTTTACTTAGAAATTGAAGAATGAAACAGTGCAAAAAATGGCTTGCAGTTGTGAATGATTTCATTAATCAAAAGTAATTGGATAATAAATTACAATGTTATACACTGGTATTAATAACAAGACAATTCGAATGCATGAGAGAGGGATTCAAATCGATTGACTCTACCTAACTGTATGCATAACTAGACATGTCTAAATCACTATCAGAGCCCAACAAATTAGCTCCAGTTGTCTAAATCAGTGCACCGGCCAGTTAGAATCAGTTAACTAGTCTAACTGAGTGTGGTAGGTGAGGAATTGTGCCTTCCCACATGCAATCAATCAATGACTAGCACTAAATAAATGTAACTGTCTCCTAACTAGGATTAACTAGTCACTAACTGAACTCAACTGAAGGAGGTTGGTTCCAGCACTCCCAGTGGCTCCTAAATTGTAGGTATTGGTCTAGGAGGCTCCTAAACTAATGCATGCAAGTGAAGTCAGTGGCAGTTAGCCTCAACTAGTGTTCCCCACACTCTAGTAACTGGTACATGTGGCCCAATTAGGCCATGTGGACCCAATGGTACTAGTGACTAAATATAGACTCAAAAGACTCCTAATTTAGACATAATTGACCAAATTGGACAAGGGAGGATTATAATCCTAACACCCCCCTGAATACTAACTTGGAAAAATTTTGATCCCTAGTAACTAAGACCATAGGTCACCTATTACAACTAAAGCAAACTGATTGCTTAATACAAGGAACCGGGGAAAAACCACATGGGAAAGAACCCTCCCTCTAACTAAGCAGGTAGAATCAAGATTCAAGTTAAACAAAATTGAAAATATGTTGTTCCAACCTTCATCTCTATGGTGTAGTGAAGAAGCATGCATGATGTTGTGTGCACATGTATCCTAGGGTATGGCATGTAGACTTCTCCATCTTCTCCCAAAATGATGATGGAAGGAAGGAGGAATGTAATCTTTTCCTCTTTTTGGATGAAGAGGTGTATGATCCACTCTATTATTTTGAGAGAAGTGTAGCTGATCAAACCTTGTCATGTAGCATCTCACAGGGATTTTGTTGCATCTCTCTAAAGGAGGTGAGATTATGACATAGAGTAAGGTTCTGTTTCTGAAACTGATGTTTTGTCTTCTGTGTGTCAGATGGATTTCTAGTCATATTCCTAGATTCCTGCTTGGGAGTAGGGACTTGATTTGGATCTAAATCACCCTGAATCTCAATCTCATAAACTTATACAACTGGTTCTGGAATATTAGTGGAATCTGCAAAAGAAGTAGATAAAATGTTTTTACCTCCCCTTTTAAGTGGTAGTTGAGAGTGCATTGGTTTTGAAAATGGCAGGAAGTGTGAGAACTCATATGCATTGGAGGCATGATTTGTAGCACCCTTCGCTATGATATTCTCAGTAGAGATATCTGTGATCTCCATTGAGTCAGTACCAAATATCACTCACTTTGGAGAGCCAATGTCGGAGTCATCTGGTATATAGATAACATATTTGCAGTTAAGGAGGGCACATAAAGCACATATTTGAACTTTCCATTTTCAAACTTGATATAACCCTTCCCTTTGGCTCGATTTTGACTATTATTACCCATCTAAAATACTAAGACCATTAGAAGAATGTAAAGAATAGAATTATTCTCTGGATGCAACCATATGATTGGAAGCTCCTTAATCAATGAGGAAGGCATGTGTTGTTGTACAACAAGCCTTTAGTGCATGGAATCTCTCATCATGCTCTTCAGTTTCTTCTCTATGGTTAGCCTTCCTTGTGCCAGCAGGTACAATGATGTTATGTTTCTCTAGAAGAACCATTTCATCAATTTTTCTTCTCATATAGGAGATTTTTGGATGAAATCCCCTTCCACAGTAAGAACAAAAGGTCATTCCTTTTCCATTCTTCTTGCTTCTCCTTGAACCCAAGGGGTGTTCTGACTTCTCTTTCTCCACAGGAGGCTCATTCTTTATCTTCCTCTTACCATTTGTAGCTTTAGGTCCTCCAACAATCAATGCTTGATCTTTGGAAGATCAGATGATCCCAATTTGGATCATCTTGTCATTCTCATTGGTGAGAGACTCAATGAAGGCATTAAGAGTTGGAATATTCCAATTAAGTGTAGTTAGCTTCCTGGTATGGAAAGTTGATACAAATATTGAGTAGTCTGCGCCAATTTTTGAGAGGATGGAAAGGATGAGTTGATCATCCTCCTTCTCAACCTTGCATATCTTCAACTGGAACACCAGGTGCTTGAATTTAGTGAAGAAATCATTCAGAAATTCGAAGTTGCCTAGATGAAGAGAAATCAACTCATTCTCTAGTTGATAGATCCTCAGGTCATCTTGCTTATCAAACAGGGTAGAAAGTTGATCCCAAATCTCCTTGGGAGTCTTCAATCCATTGATTTGAAAGAGAATATCTCTAGAGATTGTAAGGCATAGGAATCCATATGCTTCATCAAGCTTATTCCAGTATTTTTCTTTGTCAACATAATGAATCATCTCTACCTCTATGTCCATTATGACTCTGTAGAGTCTTTTGGAGTGAGGATACATCTCCATGTCCTCCTTCCATTGATGGTAGTTGAAAGGAGTGAGAAGCTCCATAGGAGGGGCCATTGTGTTGTTGTAGCGAATGCAGTGAAGGAGACTGAAAAACCTGTAAATCACAATCAAACAGACAAAGTAAGGTCGAAATCCCACACTTTTGGAATTTTATTTATACCTGTCTTAGTTATTCAAGCAAGCTTGATCAACAATACCTTTGCTTAGGATTTATGTGGTAAATTCTCCACTTTTGGTGCAGTGCTTGAAGGAGCAATTTATCTCCATTTTTTTATTATCCAAGTATGAATCTGTAATAGGAGAAGTGCCTTGTCCTGCCGAGGCTCTGATACCATATAAAATTGAGCACATAGATCTGTGGATCAACACACAACTCACAAGATAGATCAAACAATTTTACTCAGAAATTGAAGAATGAAACAGTTGAAAAAATGGCTTGCAACTATGAATGCTTTCATTAATCAAAAGTAATTGAATAATTAATTATAATGGAATACACTGGTATTAATAACCAGTCAATTCGAATGCATGAGAGAGGAATTCGAATTGATTGACTCTACCTAATTTCATGGATAACGAAACATGTCTAAATCACTATTGGAGCCCAAATAGTTAGCTCCAGTTGTCTAAATCAGAGCACCAGTCAGTTAGAATCAGTTAACTAGTCATACTGAATGTGGTAGGTGAGGAATTATGCCTTCCCACATGTAATCAATCAATGACTGGAGCTAACTAAATGTAAATGTATGTAACTGAATGTAACTAACTTCTAACTAGGCTTAACTAGTCACCAACTGAACTCAACTGAAGGAGGTTGGTTCCGGCACCTCAGAATTAGACGATGAAGTTGAACACATTGGCTAATACTCCAATAACCCATGAAGAAAAAGATCAAGATGGATTCTACCAAACAAGCAAAGATAAGTGTTTGAATTGTCATTTCCTATATATCTAGTTGTTCAAGATGTGTACATGGATATGTTTCTAGATTCAGGAAATGTATTATGCATATTAGAATATTTGTTGTTTATTACTAATATGTAGGTGATGGGTAAGTGGCTTATTTTGTTCCATTGTTACTTATGAAACCTCCTTGTTGAAATGATTTCTTGACAAGATGGAAGGCATATAAAAAGTTACCGTATACGGGATATAAATGATTGTTGCATTAACGAAAGTAGTTGCATGATTATATATATATTTATGCATGAGAAGTTGTCATTTTGAATATGTTACAAAATGTTTCTAGTCATACAACTATATTTGACTTGTAGGAAGGATGGTATGCAATCACCTACACGAGAAGAAATGATGAACTTACAGATGTACGATACAGTTGTGGATGCATGATAAAGTTATGGATGTACAAGAGAAGAATGATGCAATTATAGATGTACAAAACAAGAATGATGCAAGTTGTAAATGTACGATGCAGTTGCATATGTACAAGAAGAGAATGTTAAAGAACAAGTTGTAGAAAGGAGCTGTAAATCTCAAGCATGTTCCTACAAAGGAACAAGTGGCATATGTGTTGACTAAGCCTTTGGCTCATGTAAAGTTAGAATACTTCCGAGATAAGCTTGGTGTATTCCGAAAATACCTCTCTTGAAACAGGCAGTGACAGTAGATGGATGATGGATGTAGTGATGAGTAGCTCAGTCTAGAGGAGGGTAAGTCTGGCTAGGCTTGTTTGGCCCAAAATGGTTTGGAAGTCAGAGGAGGCATGTTGATCCTAGGGGGATTAGTATGTATGGCTAGGCTTGTTTGGCTCGAAAGGGTTAGTAATCCATACAAGGCTTGTTTGGTCCCCAGGGAGATCCATCTATCTAACTAGGCTTGTTTGGATCGAAATATTTAGTAAGTTAGACAAAATTCCCAAATGGATCTACCAAAGAACTCACTGTGATGCTCCTCCGAGATGTTCAAGGGCAAGATGTATCCTCAGTATTGTTATATTGTTGATTGTTGATGGTTGTTGATAATGGTTGCTGAGATGTTTTGATGATTGTTGAGATGATTGTTTTAGTATTGTTATACTGATGTTTGCTAAAATATTTGCTTCAGTATTGATGATTGTTGAGATGATTGCTTCAATATTTTTATAATGATGATTGCTGAGATGTTTGCTTCAATATTGTTATACTGATGATTGTTGATATGTTGCTCCAGTATTGTTATACTGATTGCTGAGATGTGTGCTTCAATATTACTATACTTATGATTGTTGAGATGATTGTTGATAGAGTTTCAGTGTTGTTACATTGATGATTTATGATTGTTGATTGTTGAAGTTTCAGTGTTAATAAACTAATGATTGTTTATTGTTGAATTAATTACTGAGATAGTTTTAGTATTCCTATACAGATGTAGCAGGATCAAAATTTTCATACTGATGTTGTTTGGATGATTGTTGAGATAGTTTCAGTATTTCGATATTGATATGACAGGTTCTGTATTTTTCATACTGATGTTGATGTGGAAAGCTCAGTATTTTCATACTGATGTTGATATGGTAGTTTCAATATTTCTATACTGACTTTGATAAGATAGTTTCAATATTTCTATAATGATGATGGTGAGGTAATTTCAGTATGTCTATACTGATGATAGTGAGGTAATTTCATTATTTCTATACTGATGATGGTGAGGTAATTTCAGTATTTCTATACTGATGTTGATAATGATGTTGCTTCAGCATTTGTAGGTTGATGTTGATGATGTGGTTATGGTTCCAACACCTTGTGTTAATGATGATGATATGGATGTGGTCCCAACACTCTGTGCTGATAATGTTAATGTGGTTGAAGTCACAACACTTTGTGTTGTTGATGATGATGATAATATTCCAGCATCTCTATGCTGATAATGTAGATGATGATATAGAATTTATTGATGATTTTTCTTTAGCACTAAAATTCTAATGATGTTGTTGTTGTTTTAGTATTTACATATGGATGATGCAGATTTTGATGTTTTAGTATTTACATACTGATGATGCAGATGTTGATGTTTCAGTATTTACATACTGATGCTACAGATAATGATGTTTCAGTATTTACATATTGATGATGCAGATGATGATGTTTCAGTATTTACATACTGATGATGCAGATGATGATGTTTCAGTATTTACATACTAATGTTGCAGATGATGTTTTAGTATTCAGATACTAATGTTGCAAAAGAATATTCAATATTCACCTACTGATGTGGTAAAACAAGATTCATTACTCACATACTGATGTTACAGAATAAGTTCCATAAGATGATTCAGTATTCACATACTGGTGTGACAAAAGATGATTCAGTATACACATACTGGTGTTAGAGAAGAAGGTTCAGTATTCAGAAGATGATTCAGTACCCACATACTAATGTTGCAGAAGATGATACAATATCTAGAAGATGATCCAATACTCACATAAGATGATTTAATATCCACATACTAATGTTGAAGAAGATGACACAGTACTTATAGACGATTCATTACTTACATACTGAGGTTGAAGAAGATGATCCAATACTCATAGAAGATGATTCAGTATTTACATACTGAGATTGCAGAAGAAGATCCAGTATTCTCATACTGATTTTGATGATGAAGATGCATGATGGTGTTCCAAAAATTCCTATGACATATAGAGATTCACCAGTCAATTGTATAGTTGTGATGATGGTTGTTATTGATGTAGAATACCTTTCGAGTTAAGAGGGGGTGTTAAAGTATTGTAACTTTGGAAGATATTTTATTGTACTTTTGTTGTATTCTCCTTTGGATATGTTATTCCTCCTTTCGTAGATGTCCGTGATGTATTTGATCACGTGGAAGAATCAATGTAAACCTACATATGTAATTCGGGTTAATAATACCCAAGTGTCAATATAATAAATGTTATTTGTGTTGTCCAGTTGGACAAGTGGGCCCAGTCAGTTAGAGAAGTGGCCCTGTTAGGTTAGAGGTCAAGTCAACTAAAGAATATAAATAGGAGAGGCACCTCTTTTATTTTTACACATCTCACACCCAAGTATTGCACTGGAGAGATAATATTGTACTTGGTCAAATTCTATACTGAGGAAGTTTTGTATGGTTTTCTCCCTTGTGTTTTACCTGAGGAAAATCTTTGTGTTCTCTTGTGTTGTTGCACTTGTATTTCTTTCAGTGATCCATTTCTTATAGTTATCATGTTATTATGCTAAATGTTTTTAGATCTTGTATAATATTAAAAATATAACAAGCATAAGTAGGCGAAGGGCCTACCTAAGGGGCGGATGGAGGAACGTGTCCTCCATACCACGGAAATCCTTAGATAAAGGAAGTGGAAACACTAGGAACAATTTGAGTGTTTTGAAATAAAGAAGAAGAAGTAAAAGGGACTCTGGGTATCTCAGTGACAACCATTCTAGATAGATCAACTGTGTTTAAAAGTGTCGATGGATTAGCCACTTGGCCACTTACATATGCCAGGGTGGATGAATTAAATTTTAAGGACACCAATGGTGCGATAGATATGCCTTGGAGCACTCACTAGTGAGGGAGAGACTCCACTAGCCATCATGGTTGCAGTGGGGGTAGACATATCCCCCATACCTTCTCCTGAACTAGACATAACAAAACTCAAAGGAACACCAATATTAGGTGAACCGAACGGACGAACTTGCACTAAAACAGGATCTCTTAAGTCAGTAAGTGGGAAATTGTAGTTCCTTGCAAACTCTTCATCTTACAAATATTCAATTTGCACTAATAAAGGATCATCCTGAGTATAACGAAGTTCAGTTTCCCTTGGAATTTCATTGACACCAGTTGATTCAAAATAACCATTTGTTTTCAATCTCCTCCTTTGAGGTGGTGGTGGAGGAGCCATTGTTGAAAGTGAAGAAACGTTTTTCAACTTTGATACCTTCGAGGAGGTTGATCCTCCACGACTAAATATTTAAATCACACACCTAATTTTCATACTAGATCACAAGCAGTCAATAGAGCACACTAATAAAAAATCCTAAGTATCACAAACATAGGTAGGTAAAATATATACCTTCCAAAGGAGCATTTGGGATGATTAGGTCCTAGAACAAACCAATGAATATCGAAGAACAATTACCTGGGATCTCATGATTAGTTTTCTGAGTGCAAGTGTTTGAATCACTAAACCGCCCTCCTAAATTGTTATCTAGGGTTTCCTCCTAAGTCTTCCCTAGGTACAGTGGAAATAGCCTTCCACTGTCACATGTGAGAGAATCCTAAAGTATTAATAGTAGGGCTACCAAGCTTACAAAAATATTTCGGTGGAATAGTCGTAGGTCTGACCGATGTTCATTGGAAGAGTAGATAAGCTCGAAATTCAAACAGTACTGGAACCTCACAGGGACCAAAGTTGGTACTAAAAGAACCCCCGTACGCACAACAATCCTGGTATATGCTTAAACGAAGTATTGGATGGGTATATTTGCAACTAATTCCTCACATGACCTCATGCTTTACTCATGTGTTAGAGGAGCTTTCCGGTTGATCTCTTGGAAACTTGGATGAAATAAAAGATAAGCCACTAAGTCTGACTTTAAACAATCTTGGAAAGTTGTATATGACCTAGTCCAAGATCCTATCCTAAGCTAGATGATGTAGGCCCTAGAAAGAAAAATGTTACTAGTAAATTTTAATTAATAAAATTCTTTTTAGGGTTATTATTTCTTAGGTAATGGAAGTGAAAATCGTAGTGTTATGACTGAACTGAAGGTAAAAGCATAAAATGATGTAAAAGTTTCAAATACAAATTCTATTTAAATTATTTTTTCCCTTTTTTAAAAAACAAATGAAATTTTCTTAACAAAATTTGAAAAACACAAGAATTTTTTACTTTTTCTTTTTGAAAATTATTTAAAAATGAACATACAATGAGCCTACCTAAGACTAACAATGCAACTAACTGCTTTGTTTTCATTTTATCTTTTCAAAAATCAAAATCTAAATGCAAACTGATGCACCTAAGCAATTTAGAAACATGAACATATGCAAAAGAAATATTTACTAATCGGGTCTCACAACCATAGCCTTGAAGACTTTCCAAAGTAGATCAAAAACTTGGAAGAAGTACAAGTCAAAATAATTAATTAAAGAAATCAGATAGAGATGAACATACGTAGGTACTCATAGAGATCAGAGCACTCAAGAACCATTCAAACTTCAACCAAAAGTACCAAGCGAGAAGACATAAGAGAAACCCTACACAAGCCTTCAACCTAAGTTACTCAAAAACAACTAATAAAAGTCCGATAACAAAGATTTACAACATGTTATAGACTAGTATAGACTCAGGGCACAACCTTATAAGAAGGTGGGATAGAAAAAACATTCAGAGGATAGAAAACCTAACCTTATGTATTCTCATCTATAGGAAATCACAGTTGTTCTTTGAAAGAACCGTGAGTCACTCACAGTTTTACTCAAAAAAACCCATGACTTTACAGAGAAAACACAACTACAAGTACTAGCAACCCACGAGTAGTTCCCAATAATTTCAGAAATAAAAATAACAAGGCTAAGAACCCTAAAAATCTAAAAAGACTTGGTTGAAATACAATAGTTTCAAACCACGAAATGAAACACAAAACTGGATAGAAAACTTGATTAAAGAGGTCCCAACACAAACTAGACTCCCAGTGGAGTCGCCAGTTCTGTTGTGAGGGATATCTACCTTATGACTTGGGGTCTTAGGGTCACCAACATACTAGGGTATTACTTGCAGAAATATAGGGTTTAGAAACATATATAAGTGAAATAGAGTTAATGGAACATGTACCTTTTTATCGATGGTTGATCCAAGCTTTAACTCCCTTCTTCAGATGCTCCTTAGTCTTCTTCTGTTCTATACCTACAACAAAGAATGATATTCCTCCATAGTATCTCTTATTGTGATATAAATAAGCATGAACATATTACAATTGCATTTAGGAATACATAACAATATAGATCATGATTCCTAACAACAAAAGCATGAACTATGACAAATATGGAAGAAAGACACTCTTTATTAAGAAGTTTCAGGAAACATTACAACCCTGTCTGAGACAAGATTCTTCTGTAGACCAAGAAACTGAGTCCTCTTGCTCCTCTCTCTAATGGATTCCTCCAACATAACCTTGATCTCCAAAATTTCTTCCCCTATCCTCAACCCCTCCCCTCTCTTTATAGTTTTTATTAAGGAGAGGTTTCAAGGCCTAGGATGGTTAGGGGGGTAAGGGAAGTTACAAACCTAACCCAAAATGCCTCCTAAACTAATAATATTTTTATTTTTAAGTTTGTTTTAATGGAACTCGTGGGTATATAAAGGGAAACTTGTGAGTGAATTGTGACTTTCCTTAAGGGAAGTCGTGGTTACAGCTTTTTATAGATGACTCGTAGGTTGCACATGTGCTTACTCGCGAGTGACACGAGAGTTTCTATGGAAGGAACCACGAGTATAAGGAAAAATTATTTTTAAAAAGTGGAAAATCTAGAAGAGAAAGAATGTATCAAGGCTCTAATCCATCTATAAGGTTGTGGTCACTTCAATCCATAATGTCCTTTTGTGTAACGATGAGCTAGGGTCGTCACTCGGACAGAGAAGTGACATTTCATAGTATACCACATTGATGGGCTTCCCGCCTCATGGGAAACATTTCTTTTTGTGTTAAATGAAAGAGAAGATAATACCAACTTTGAAATACTTTGGAATGATTGTATCTAAGAAGAAGGGTGCATACAAAACAAAGCAGTGCACATTAAGGAGGAAAATCTAGCTCTCGCGGCTAGAACGTCGACCAAGGAAGGGAGGAACCACTTCTCTCCAAAGAGGTCCCTATGTGAAAAGAAGGAGATCAATAAAGGTTTTGAAAAATCAAATATACTATGTTTTTATTGTCAAAATCTAGGACAATTTATATAGGATTGTCATGTGAACAAAAGAAAACATGAAACATTTCATGCTTCAAACGCCATTGAAGAAACTTCCAAAGAAGATGCACCCAAAGAGAAAGATATAAGGATGGAGTATTTCCTCGTATATGCTTTGTCTGTATATATCATCACAGGAGAAGATACATGGCTTATTGAAATTAGTGATTCAAAGCATATCTCAGGATACAAGGACACAATCTCCAATCTAAAAGAGAAACAGTTTGCATGCATGGTAGAATTGGGAGACAAATCCAAGAAGTTGGATCCACATTCTTCCATATGAATTTGGGAGAAACACTACATGTGGAGGAAAATATTTATGTGCCTCAATTGAAGAATAATCTACCCTCTATTTTTGTCCTTGAAGATAAAGGCTTCCAAGTCATCTTCATGGAGAATCAAGAATACTTGTGGCTAAAGAACAAGAACATTGATGCAACTACTATTATTGGAGTTTGAGAAGGAGGAATTTACAAGGTACCAAGAAATTATATTGCATCCATGAAACAGCATACTATCCTCCCATGCAAGCTTTGGCATAAAATTCTTGGACACCTCCACTTTAGAGCTCTCCTTGGTTTGCAATGAATGGTGAAAGGTATGCATAGTTTTAATTATGTACATGATATTGTTTGTCGAGGTTGTGCCTTAGGAAAGAATGTTAAAAAGAAGTTTCATATAAGCCATACTATATATAAAGGCATATTATATTTAGTACACTCAGATGTGTGTGGAACCATGTCTTCCCCATCCCTCAATGGGCATCTATACTATGTGTTATTCATTGATTATTTCTCCCATATGGCCTGGATTTACTTCATGAGACTGAGACAGGATCGGATCCAGTGGACCCCATATTATATAGATAGTTGATTGGCTTGTTGATGTACCCGATACATTCGAGGCCAACATTTTCTATGCAATTAGAATTTTGAGTCATTTCATGACTGATCCTAGACATAAACACTAGGTTGCAGGTAAGCATATTTTGAGATACCTCTGTGGTACAATTTCTTATGGACTCGGGTATGCCTGCAATGGAGAAGTGTTATTACTTGGATATTCTGATTCTGATTATGGTGAAGAAGTGTTGATCAGAAGACCGCTTCCAGGTATTGTTTCAACTTTGATTTTCTATGATTTCAAGGTCTAGAAGAAAGAACGGTTTAGTTGCCTAAAGCACCGTATAGGCTAAGTACATTGTTGATAGTATTACTTGTAGAGAAGCGGTTTGGTTGAATAATATACTTGGAATATTTTTTGGTGTAAAGTTGGAGCCTACAGTGATTAGGTGTGATAACTAGATTTGTATAAAGCTTTCCAAAAATATTGTGTTTCATGACAAGTCGAAACACATAGAAATGAAGTATCACTTCATTCGAGACATGGCCCATAAAGGTATTGAAAAACTTAAGTACATATCTATTGATGAGTAGATTGTAGATGACATGACTAAGCCTCTATCTGTGACAAAGTTCAGACATTTTTGAGATATGCTTTGTATGGAAGAGAATGTATCCCTTGCTGAGAGGGACTGCTAAATGTACATCATCCGTAGCCATTATCCATGAGACTTATATTGTATCAAGTCTGAAACTTATGTTGTATTAAGTTCAGAAACCTCTTCATAATACTTGTGTTGTATTAAGTTCACCAACTTATGTTGTATTAATTTAAGAGCTTGTTTTGTATCAATCTAGGATGTTGAGGTCTTGAGACATGCATGTACAATGATCTTATGTTGTATTAATATCAGGATATTATGTTGTAGTAAGATCAGGACCTTGTTTTGTGTCAATTTCATTGACTTGTGTTGTATCAAGTTCAAACTTAGGTTGTATTCAAGAGTATTGTGTTGTATCAAGTTTGGTATTGTATCAAGACCATATGACTTATGTTGTATCAATTCATGAGTATCTACTATGTGATGTATGGTTAGTCATGGTCTCTAGGTGCTACAAGTATCCTTTAGGGATTAGCTACCCCTAGAGTGATTTACTTTAGCACATGACTATATGACCCAGGGTAATACATATGATCATAGGTTGGGACACAATTATTCTGAGTATGATAAGATAAAGATGATTAATTAATTAAACACTCATGGACCATGCAGAATTAATTAATGATAAATGAGATGAGCACAAAGATAGACAAAATTTTGAATTGCCTATTTCATACCTCCAGTGAACTCGAATTCCAAAGACATTAGCTAAGTCTAATTTGTGGAAAACAAGTTTCAGTTAATTAAGGAATATACTCCTTAATTTATGCAAAGTGGTTGTTGAAGATGACACTGATGGTGAAGCACTAATTTCTCATTTACAATTAGATATGTTCAGTTATGTTCAATTACATTTAGTTATGTTTAGTTCTGTCTAGTTACATCCTGTTCTATTCAGTTATGTTCTGTTACATTTAGTTTTTGTTCAGTTACATCCAATTATGTTCAGTTTAGTTCAGTTACATTCAATTATGTTCAGTTCAGTTTAATTAAATTCAATTTAGTTCAGTTACATCCATTTCCATTTAGTTTAGTTTAGTTCAATCAATTAACAACTCAGTTAGAGGAAGTTAACGCTAGTGAATTAACGTGTGAATTAATGGAAGGTGCATATCTTCAGTGTGGGAGATAATTACGAGGTGAAAACTTGGCACCAAGTCAAGGAAGGCACATTAGGTAATGTGTGAGGAGTGCACATAGTGTTCACAATGACCCAAGTCATGTAATCATTCGCTACCTTCATTGTATAACTGATTTTAGCTTGTTATTAGAGTTCAATGCACTTGGAAAGGCTATCACAGTATTCTGAGTAGCTCTATTCTCTAGTGCTGGTTAGTGATCCATTATTAAGAAATCTTCAAGTGTTGACACAACATACCACCCTTGACACAACATACCATGCACCACAACCAATTGTCCTTGTTGAATCCACATAATGATAGTGTCAATTTAATAACATTCGTTAGAAATAACAAAAAAGCCAGGCTTCAATGTACAAACATTAACAATACAGTGCATACCTAATGCAATAAAAACAACATACACCACCTCCATAACTGCAAGCCATCAATACAGTCCCACGTTCATGAGCAAGAATGAAAAGGGACCAATAAATAGTAGTGACACCCACCACCCTCTACATCTATGATCCATCACAATGAGAAACCATGAAACACTTAAACAAGTAATAAACCAATAACTTCTGTACAAGATAGAAAGCACAATGACCATCCACCAAACCAAGAAAGAAACAACCATGGATCCAAAAATAAGTATGTCTTTTATGAGCTAGGACATAAATAAATGAATACATTATAAAATGGGGTTAATGCACCCATGGTCAATTCCACCTACAATAACAATACAATATTAACCACCACCTTCCACATTTATGACCTTAATTGGGAAACCAAACAATGGTTGTAGAATAGACCATCCTCCACTTCTATGAACCATCATGGTGACTTCCCATGAAACCATAAAATGAATAACAAACCAATATCTCTTCTACGAGCTAGTATCTGTAGTGAATTTTCGTGAAACCGTGAAACAAACAACCATGGAAACCACAAAAGCATTGCGTAAAATCCAAACTGAAACAACCACCCAAGGGACTAATAACCATGAATGCATCGAACCGAAAAATCCTTCATGATCCAAAATGCATAGTTTCCACCTACTAAACCTTAAAAATAATAACCAATAACCATAAATGAATACCCCTTCTACAAGTTAGAACGTAGATAGCCCATCTAGAACACAAAGAATCCAATCATGGAAACCACAATGACCAACCAACAAATTGTGAAAGGAATAATCAAAGAGTGAGGATGGTGTGCCTATAGTTTATGCCTCATCTACTAGCCAAAACAATCCAATAAACATATTATATAGAGTGAGGATGGTGTGCCTATAGTTTATGCCATCCAGATAACATGATTTTCTAGAAAAACCACCATCCACCACATTTATCACAATGTAGAACCATTTACCATCCAATACATATCGTAGACAACCAATTAATTCTTTGTTATTTCTCAGTGTCACACCTTCCCAACTGGATCATCTTCTACAATCTTAGTATGTAAATATTGAATCATCTTTTGTACATGCTAAAGCATCTTCTATCAATATATAAATATTGAATCATATTCTAGATCATCTTCTATAGTATCAGTATGTGGATATTGAATCATCTGAATCATCTTTTGGATCATCTTCTGTAGCATCAGTATGTGAATACTAAATCATCTTCTGTCACGTCAGTATGTGAATACTGAATCATATTCTGGGATATCAGTGTGTGGATACTGAGTCATCTTCTGCCACATCAGTATGTGAATACTGAATCATTTTCTGAAAATAGTCCTTGATCCTCTGCATTAATGAAAATGCATAAATAAATAATTTAAAAAATACCGAATATATTCTTAATAAATAATTCCTATCTTGGAATTAGCAAAAACTCCAAATTTGTATTGTTATTTGCATGGTATGATTAGGTTAAGTGATTTCTCAGAAGGGACTAGCAATGATAAATTTAGGAATGGGGGTGGAAAGATTAAGGGAGCTTGTGTACAACCTTGAAGGACAAATAAACTAACCTGTGCTTTGGGGTTGAGGATGACATCTAACAACCAAGTAGAATAATTAATTCTTTTTCGACGGTTAAAATTTCTCAAAACAATGGAGATAAAAAACTTAACGTTATCAAGGACTCCTTGATTACCATTCATCAAATGTAAGACTTGACATCCTCATAGATGCTTGCAAGCCTCTCAAGGATTATTTCAATATTTCAAGGAATTGTTAAGTGTTTTGGCTCCCTTTATTTTTACCATATGCTTTAATCTCTCCACAATCAAGCAAAATCTCTAGAAAACAATGGAACAATTAATAACCAAGGATGGCTATTTTAGAAGCAGATGTTTTCTCTATCCTTCTCTTCAGAACCATAATCTTTCTCATGCAATGGTGGAGGGCTTCATATATATTCCATGAATATGAATCATTCTAACCTTATGAATGGCATGCAATCCAATGCATTAGACAAGTGGCAAGACTCATTAATCCACATGAAGTGGACCGTTATTTATTATGTTCGCCCTATACATACCTTCAAGTCTAGTTAGGGGAGTGTAGGTATGGGCATTGTTATGAATTCTTGGAGAAAAGGGGGTATATATTTTGTTCTGCCAATATTTTATTTTGGCATTCTATCTACTCTGTTGTGACTCTACCTCTCAAGCTCATCGAGCTTAGTTATATGGTATTAAAAACCCTTGTTGAGCCTCATCATATCCAGTGGAAATTATTAATTATCTTTGTTGAGGGTGTTGATTTTGTTTTCTAGTGGCATTTTGGGTTGTGTCATCCCTATTGTAGAGGTTCTATGCCCTATCCTAATTTCACTTATAGTTTTGATCTTCTCCAACATGTTTTGTTCTATGGTCCTGTTGAGCATTAGATTCTTAGGATTTCTAGTGGTGTTGTAGCCTTTGGCTCTACCTACCCTGAGAATTTGGGGATTTTAGATATTGTTATGTATTTGTAAGAGGGAACACATCCTCTTTCATTCACACAAGAAAATGCACTCTACACAAAAATGCCATGCATTTCTAGGGTTATGAGGGAGGGTGTGTGTTGAGTTAAGCACCTAAAGGTAGTAGTCTCACATCTCAACAATAGAGTGTCATCTCTTTTAGATCCTTAGCTAGCAAAAATTCAGAATTAGAAGCCAAGGTGGTCATTCAAGGGAAGAAAAATGATAGCCTTACAATAACTCATAACATGCAATCTCATTTGATCTCAGGAGTAGTCAGGAACTGCATTCTATGACTTCTTCTCCAAAGTTTTATGTTGGATGTTTTATGGAATTGGTCAAGGAAGAATATACAATCCAAAGGACTTAGGGGAAAATGGAATATGAAGAAGCAAAATTCTAAGCCAAAGTAGACATGAAGAAAGAATCCCATGGCGGGCATGAATTCCATTAAAATTCCAAGTTTTTATCTATTTTGACTCATCACTTTTGTCAGGGTAACACATTGGAATATATAGTTGTATGTTTTCCAGTTTTGTGGAGAAAATTTTAAAAACTATGTAGACTATCAGTAAGATTTTATAGTTTTGGGTAGTTTTGAAACTTTGATATTACACTCTCTTTTTTTTTAACTATACTAACTCAATGTAAAGTGCAAAAGTGGCCACTTTTTTTATGCAATTACCATTCCTTTCAATTTTTTAAATCACAAATTCAAGAGGATACACACAATATGATATTGATACCACTAGCAATTTAATATCAGAAAGAGAGAGTGTACTATCACTTTAATTTATATGGAAATTAAAATCAAGTTTTATGACAATTTTGCAAATAAAAAAAATAGGAGGATGAAGGACATTACACCAGCATAGAAGTTAGTGCATGAAACCACACGATACATGTATCAATTTAGAGAGGAGCCAAAAAGGCATGACATTGATATCACTAGCAATTTACCATTGAAGTGGGAGAGAATACTATCACATGAAATTAGGAAGAGGGAGAGAAATAAGTTGGAGGATACTATGAGTAACAATATATTAAAACAAGGATAGTATCACATCAAATTAAAAAATAAATAAATAGAAATTATGTGATAGACTTGCAAATAAAACTAATATGAGATTATGAAGTTATCGTAAAGTTAAGTATAATTAATGATAAATGTAATTATAGAATGGTGGTTAAATGCTAGATAATGATAAATGTAGTTATATAATGGTAGTTAAATGCCACATAGGAGAACAACTTTAAGACAAATTAAAATGATGGATATAGTAATTTCTATGTAGGACCGTTAACAATAACAAGAAAGGAATTTTTCTAATAGCATCTAAGAGAAGTTAGGAGTTTTATAGTTTCAGGTTAGAAACAAAATTGTGTACATATGTCTGTATATGAGTAATGCTAATAAATTAAAATAAAAAATATAAATTTATGTAAGAAGTATAATGTCAAAAAATAATTAAATTTACAAAAACTAAAAACTAAAAAATAAATTAAAAATTTTTATACAATAATCAACCTTTTTTTTTAATCTCTCTTTGAAAAATATTTATAAAAAAAGTCTAAAATGTTTGACTAAAGAGTAAAATCCATCTTAATTCTTATATGTTACGAAAGTTTTAGATGATTTATTCAATGAGTTTATGTCTTTCATTTTTTTTTTTTGGTTGTACTGGGGAATCAGACGGTTTTGGAACTCGCAGGTGCGTACACACAGCCTGCAAGCATGGGGCACAGATAAGTCTGGATGAGATTTGACTTGAGACCTCCTTTAAAACATTCCTTCATTTACACGGCACTTGCCAACCAATCTACACCCATGCAAGCTTATATCTTTCATTTAAATTTTAAGAAAAATATGAATAAAATTATAATTAAAAATCAATACAAATCTACCGTACCACATTAAAAAATATGAGTACCTTGTAAATATAAAATTACTTTACACCTTTCAAAATCGCCATCTTAAAATAAATAAATAAAAACAATTGGCGAAACAAACAAATGGTAAGATATTTCCATTTCCTTGGACCTAAAAGTTGGAATTGAACCACCTAGTAACAACATCTCAATTTAATAACAAATATCGAATCTTGGTTGACTCTTGTTGGTTGACTCCTGGCCATGTTGGTTGACTCTTGGCCATATGCATGAAGATTGAGTTTGAAATCCATTAAAAAATGGAGGCTTCACTCGCCCAATAGCACGTATGTCTTTGGAACCATAGAAAACCATAATATAGGAACAAATGAATGAATCCTACAAATTTACAATGTTATTATTGAATAAGCTTACAAAAACCATTTGCTAATTTCCTTGCACATATACGTAGAATGATGATTCGTATCTGGAAAATATGAGGTTGATCAAATGGGCATCCATGTCAATGTAATACCAAATAAAGAGGAGGAAAAAATAATTGTTCAATTGATAAAAGGGAAATGAGGCATTTTATAGGAAAGTTTTGTTTGCAAATGTTTTAAACTATGTGTTGATGGGTTTAGCATAGTGGGAATTGGTGCATATGGATAATTTATTATAGTTCTCTTCATATTCTTTACTAATATAATTAGTTTACCTGTTATTTAATGAAAATTTCAGGTATTCATTTAGGTAACCTACTTTGACTTCATCAAATTTCTTTTTCTTCTTATTCAATATAATTTAGGGAGGAGATCCGACTAGAAAGACACACTCCAATACAATCATATGTCTTAAACTAATTTTTCAATTGAAATTGGATTTAAGTAACCAAATCATAATGACTCAATTAGATATAATAAGTCCAGAGTATATAAATTAGTACAATGGATATTCAAGCATGTTATCCCCAAGATTTAGGCATTTGGGAAATACATGGATGATTTTTAATTAGTATAGTCTTACTCTTTCAATATGGGAAGTTGCTTTAAGATCATACAAATTGCTTTGTCCCTCATGCACTACAATTTGGGGAAGGAGAATCTGCTTGGAAGTTGGAAAGCACACCCTAATATAATTATGGTAATCAAGCCAAGTTTATTGACTAAAATAGAATATGCTTTAAGGACTAGCCATTCATTTGACAACACTATATCAAAAGAAAACATAGAAGTGCATCCATGTCTTCTTTATGATGGGAATACCAAGCCTAAACATCGCCTCTTCTAATCTAATATATTTTCAAAGAGGAAGGGATCCTTTATTTTATCAATCTAGATATACACAACCTTAGTATCAAATCACAACTAGAATTCAACCATTGTGTCTAATCAACCCAAGAATAAAAGTGTGGAAATTATCAAGTCTAGGGGATACCATCTGAATGATAAATCCTATACTCGTGTCTCAGTAATCACACTTGGAGAACATCGAGTAAATATTTATCTTCTTATGTGTGTATGTGCATAATACAACAAAATAATAATGGAAGCCAGATATGTAAAATTTATATATGATATATCGATATGGATTAATATGAAGAAGACAGAGGAGATCCTCTAATCTCACAAACAATAAAAACAAACACTATGTTAAAATGGTTCAAAGAATTTGTGAATAGAAACAAATTCTTCATGAACATCTTAATCCAACTGAAGTTGCATATAACTTAGAAAAATGTAGAGCTAATGTTCATTTAGTTAGGTTATATATATATATATAAAGTTGCAGGTAACTTAGGAAAATGTAGAGTTTATATATATATATATATGGTTTATTTAAGATGAGTGATTGCATTGTCTACATAAATCTCAAGTTATCTCTTGTATGTGTTTTTTAATGTAGTTATATATAAGGAGATTGAAATGAAATTTGGGTACTAGCATGAAGTTGGAAATGGGATCATTGTTGTGAGTTATTTCACACTCACACAGGTGAAAATGAGTGTGCTTCTAGGTCGAGAAATTTGAGATTGGAAGCATGTAAGACACTAGTTCTCACGGCTCAAATTTGTGAGAGAAGTAGGTAACAACAAGTAAAAATCGAACTATGCAAATCAAACGAGAATGTCGGTAATAATAACAAACAATAATAAATAGTAGCAGTAATAGTACATTTGATTCTTTCTCACACACCATAGCTTAAAATGTATAGAATGAAAGTATTTTTATTAATCACATGTAGACAACATATGGCTGAGAATACCTCTATTAAACGAGCCCTTGCAGCAGATGTAGTGTGTGGTTATCTAGTGTCCTAACAGTCTGGTCTCCCACATGAGGTCATAATGGTGTCGCATCTCAACGAGGTGGAAGGAGTGAGAGGTAAATAAGGGTTATAGGCTTCCACATAAGGTTGTGCAAAGTAACAATGCTTCAATGGAGTGATGATGGAGAGTAATCCTTCATGTAATATTTATGGGTGAAATCATGAATCTTGATGTCTATTCGATGAGAATCGTTTTTTTGAATCCATATTCCAAAATTTTTTGGCCAAACTAATTTATGTTCTCAGCTGAAAACATACAACTAAATTTCGACCAAAAAACGTTGTTTGGCTGAAACTTAAAGTTAACAGTGCGCCTCGTAATGCATGCTCTGCACGGATGGACAGGAAAATAAGGTCTGGTAGATAAGTTTTCGATCGAAAAGTTTTTCAGTCGAACAACGTTGTTCAACAGAAAACCCTTTACGACTGAAAAACGTTTCGGTCAAAAATCCTTCCATATGTATTAACAGAACACCATTGTTTGTTCGTTAGAATATTAAATGCCCTACTCGTTCTGCTGGTATGCTCGGTCTACTGGTCTTCTTGGTCTACTAGTTTACTTGGTATGCTGATCTAGTTGGTTTGTTGGTCTATTAGTCTGCTCGGTTTGTTGGTGCGCTCTCCTCAATCTGTTGGTGCCCTTCTCTTTCTACTGTTGTGGTGGAGTCGTTAGTGGTGTGGTGTATCCATTAACTAGCCGTGGTGGTGGATCCATGTCTGCACTTTGTCTGCTCATTCTGGTGGTGTGGTGGAGCTGTTGGTGCCATGGTGGAGTCGTTGGTTCTTTGGTGGATCCATTGGTAGTGTAATGGAGTTGTTGACGAGTTGTTGTTGTAGATCTGTGTCTGCCCTATGGACCTCTGTCTGGTCTGTGGAGCCGAATCTTCCCTATGGATTTGTGTATTCCCTGTGGAGTCGAATATGTGCTGTGGATTAGTGTCTGCCCTGTGGAGCCGACTCTTCCATGTGGATCCATGTTTGCTTGGTATGTTTTCTTTTGGAGCGCTGCTTGGTCTATGAAGCTCTGTCCACGTAGATAGTCAACTCATCTCTATAGGTAAGTGGAACTTTGTCCATGCAGATGTCAATTTTGAACTTCTGCATGCATCTTCGAACTTTTTCCTAGATCTTAATTTGTCCAAAAAATTATTTTCAGTGTTCAGTTAATATGATACATTATTTGATTTTTTATATATGTACTTTGGAAGGAATCTATGAAAAAAATTTAAACATAAGATCATTGTTCTTAGTGGGATGCCTGCCCATATAATCTATCCCTAATACCCAGACCGACCCTTTCCATAATAGTTTCCCTCCCTAACTTGTTGTACTCTAGAATTGTTAATTACTGATGAGGATATTCTTATTGATAGATTCTTTGTTTTAGAGTATTGATGCAGGGAAGCCCAAAGAAAAGGGTGGCATGGGGGTGGATTAGCTATCACCCAAAGACCTAATTCAATGAGTGGAGTGTCTTCCCATTCCCTCACCTCAATATTCATCCTTACTGTTAACCCTCAAAACTCATAATATATTTATTATTTAGATTAGAGATATTGATTATTGCTAGATTAGAGGCAACATATAAACCCAATAGATTAATAAAAAATAAACTCATTTTAAAGATATGCGCTTATTATAAATAGTATTCCCTTATGAAAAACAAGGATTCCATTTTTGTCAGTTGAAGCAACCCCTTTGAAAATTATATACCTCTGTGAACCCAACTCAACCTTCATACTTCCAAAAAATAACTTGTAAAAGCTATAATTTGTCATATTATTATCATAGACAAGAAAAATATCTTCTTATGCTTACACCAGACTGTTGCAATAATATATTTTCTAATTCTGACAAACGAAACTTCTCAACATTCTACTGAAACTTCTTTTAGATTTAGCTACCTTTTAGATACAGGTACACATATGGGGGCAATATACATATGGGAAAGAGGTAATTGACTCAAGATCTTATGGATCTTTCGGGGTGACTACCGGTCTTGGCATATATGCAGTTACATTGGATCTCAACTGATGGCCCGTGGTTGTTCCATTATATGCCATGGGGTATAGTCTGATGCCTATTACTTAGGAACTTGGGAACTAGGCTTTCCCGGTCTTGAGCTATTGAGGTACACACGAAGAGTTTAAAGGTCTCAACCTTCCTTAGTCATAGAGTGCTTTATGATCTACCCTGAGTAAGGTGTTATTATTGTTCTTATTTGACGGGCATATAATACCCTATAGACTAATATAACCCTTTTTTTCCTTACTTTCTTTTATAAATAGTATAAATTAATATGTAAAATAATCTATATTTACTATATGAAAATATCCTCTAAATCCGACCTAAATACCCTAGAAAGGTAGGGGCCCTCAATACCCGCACTCCTGAGTTATTTAGGTTACCTTATTCTGCATTAACATAGTCTGTATTTTATTTTGAGTTTTATGTAAATTTTCTAGTGCCAATTTCATTTTAGTTTTATCAATAGAACATAGTTATTCAGCCCTATTCATCCATTTATTTATATAGGGGTGATGGGAGAGGGATCATAGGGCTTCATGATCAGATACAGGTAAAGGATATTGTGTGGTGTCATATCATGTGGTGTGTAATTGGGCAATATATTATACCCTTAAAATAATATCCTTCGGATGAGGAATGGCTTGTTCGGTATAAATAAAGGGGGATACCTGTGGGAACAACACAAATTCACATCAGAAAGAGGGGTAATCAATAAATATATTGAATTGGTCTTTTGTGTCCTAAAAGTTTTTCAATGGGCTAAATTGCATTGCAATATTACAGTTAGTCTCCATTGGTTAAAGTGCATTAGTTCATTGATGCTTGTCTTGATGTTTGTAGGATATATACTAGAGATGGATCAAGATGAGGCATTGACTCATTCTTCTATTAAAATATGGACTAGGACATATAATGAGACGAGGATGCATAATACAACACATATGTCTAGTGAAACACATTTGAATATTCACTATCAAAGATGGTCGAATACATCTAGAGATTCCAGTGTATTATATCAAGACACTGATATGTGTTTAAAATTTATGCACATGCAAAATTTTGAGTATGCGTGCATATTTATATTTGGTTTAAAACTTGTTCATTGATTTTACTAACTGTTAGCACTTTTATTTGTAGAGAGACGATGAAATAGATTGCCTTGTGAGAGTGGGAAAGCATATGTATCTGGTCATCTTTTTTATTCATCTCGTGAACGATTTCCCTCTTTTGGTTGTCATTTAAAAAAACAAATGATAAGCCAACCACATTTTATTGCTAATATGTTGTATATATATAATTAATTTAAATAAATTACAAATTTGCACATGTGTATATATATGCATGTGTCTATATATACAAAATTATATATGATGAGAGGTGTTTATAGAGGATCGTGGTTCTGTTGAGGGTTACGCTTATGCATTCAGAGAAGATGAGGGTGATGAGGTAAGGACCAGTGTCTTTGAAGGTGATGATGCATTTGGAGAAAATGAGGGTGACGATGCAAGGGACTAAGAGAAAGGTCATGCAAATGCTCGAAGAAAGGGTCAAGGTCGACAAAGGATTACTTTCGAACAGGTCTATGGTTGGAATCCCATGACCATTTATTTGTCAAATATACCCGATGCTCTTCCTTGGGAAAATGATATTGTTTCTGTCACCCTTGAAAAATGAACATCCCACCATAACAAATTGAGGGATGATATTGCTAACTTAGAACTCCCAACTAAGAGCCGACAAAGTTTGAAAATACTTTTGGAATCTTTAGGCAATTTCATTAATGCCTATAGAAGTATTGGGGCAACAACATATTGTTTTATTCACTTGATGTAAACGTGGAAGTCTTAGGTGATGGGTCATGACAAGTGGGTTGATGTAGAGAAGAGGGTATCAAAAGAAAATGTAATTTCAATGTTTATCTTTAAAGAAGAACCGAAGTGGAAGATGTTAAAGGTGCAATATTTCAAGTACCCTAATATTGCACTATTAATATGTCACAGTGATCTAGGGACTAAAAACAAAGTCTCACAAAGATTTCATACAATTAAGTATAAAATTGGCATAATTGTGATGCAATGGAAGTAGCAGCTCTGTATAATCAATAAAGAATGAATAATACAATACAATGATCATGCAAGGTGCATGAATTCCAAGACAATTCGAATTCCCAAGGAGGTCATTCGAATTGAATGAATTGGTGTAGCTTAACTGATTGTAAGCCATAATAAACACACTTAGTTAACCAACTGATCAAGTCCTGATTGAATCAACTGAGTCCTAATTGAGTTCGAAGTGCAATGGATGACTGAGTCTAACTGAAAGTAGCTCAGACACATGTCACTACATGCCAACCAACAAGTGGTAGTGCATCATTAACTCCAATGAACCCCGATGAGGTTAACTGAAGTCAAACGGGTCATCAGAGGTGGTTGGAGGTGCCTTAGTTGACTCCTGTTCATAAATATTAATAAAAATAATTAATATAATGAGTGGAGGCACCTTCACCACTTAGCTTAACTGATTGTAACCATCAGTTAGCAATTGGGTACATTTATGACACTCAGATCACCCCAGAGTGCTCCTTGTTTGAAGGAGGAAGCCCAGTTAGCCTCCCTAAATGAAGGAGAAGGTTTAGTTGGCCTCCTTGATTGAAGGTAGGCATGTGTGTGCTCATGCTTATGTCATAGTGTGCTCATCTGATGCTGATTAAGTCAATAAAACTTGGGATAGTGGTTTAACAAGGCCAAATTGTCCAAATTAAGTGTGCATGGTGGGTAAATATCTCCAACACCCCCGCTTAAGCTATACTCAGGAGAAGTAGAAACATAAAGTGCATGAAATGCTAGGGCCCCAATAACAAAGGCCATAGATCACCCTGTACAATAATGTAACTCAAACAATGCTCAAAACTAAATCTAAGTGAGGAAAAGAGGGAAAACCCAGTGGGAAAAAACCCCCCCTCAAGCTGAACAATGAAAGTAGTCTGATCAACCTAATGGACTCACCCCCAACAGTGAACGGAGGTAAGTGAAATTATTTTATAAAAATCTCTTGGTGAAGATGTCTGCAATCTTCTCATTAGTCGGGCAGTATTGCAGAATGATGGTCATGTCATGCACTAATTCCTTGATATGGTGCATGTGTATCTCTACATGCTTGGTCCTCTGCCTGGTAACTGGATCTATGGATATCTTAATAGCACATTGATTGTCACAAAAGCGTAAAGTGGAAAAAGTACTACCAAGACCAAACTCTGAAAGAATGCCTTGCAACCAAACAACTTGGATGCAAGCATCCACCACTCTTCGATACTCGGCCTCTGCTGGAGATAATTCTATGGCGGCATGATTTTTGCTAGACCAGAAAATGGGGCCACCACCAAACATGAAGACATATCTAGAAGTAGAATTTCGATCAATAGAATCACCCACCCAATCGGAATCTGTGTAACCAACTAGCTCTAGCTCGGAATCTGCAGCATAGTAAATGTCGTACGTCCTGGTTCCCTGAATATATTGGAGGATTCTCTTGGCTTCCTTCCAATGAATATCATGAGGCTGATGCATGTATCTTGACAAAACATTCATGGCATAATAGATATCAGGCCGAGAATGAGTCAAGTAGAGCAAGCTACCTATCAGCTGCCGATAAACAGTGCAGTCCATGGGAGGTGTGCTTTTTCCTTCTTCAAGGATGATCCCTGAAAGAAAATGGAATGGATCAGCCTTACATTCAGCCATGTTAAACTTGACTAACAGGTCTAATATGTATTTGGATTGAGTGACCATTATCCCATCAAAATTTTTCTCAATTTCGAGCCCCAGAAATTGCTACAAGAGCCCCAAATTGCTCATTTCAAATGCATTGTGGAAAGCAATTTTGATGACTGAAATAGAAGTAACTGTGCTACTTGTAATCAGTAAGTCATCAACATATAAAAAATTAATAATTAAATTAACATCACACTACTGTATATACACTTTCAGATCTGATTTACACCTTTGGAATTTTTGTGAGAGAAGGAAGGCATCCATCTTGGAATACCACTCTCTTGGGGCCTGTTTTGACCCATATAGTGACTTCTTTAGTTTGCAAACCAAAGATGGATCAGAAATGTAGCCTTCAGGCTGCTTCATGTATATTTCTTTTGAAATTCATAGCCATGAAAGATACATAAGAGGCTTAAGTTATGTTATTATATTTCAAAGTTATGTTTTTATACCTGTGTTTGTTAATGAAATTGCATTAGAACTTTAAACTTATCATTTTAACTTATATATTTTAAACTTGTATATAAATAGAATTTTAGATTGTTCATGTAATATATATAGTTTTTGGATCAAGTTCAAATATAATTTAATTTTGTTTAAATGATTTAATTTGGTCATGGGATGCATAGATTTATTAATTTTTTTATAAAGTGATTCAATTTGAATATTGACTTTTTGATAGGACCACTTGTTTAAATTATGTTAATAAAGCAATATTGAATATAACAATAAAAATAATGAAAAGCCATGTAAGACACAATAAGAAAAATGTAATTATTTTAAAACTCTTCTAATCTAATTTGTTATTTTAGAATTTTTTATTGAACAAAAGTAACACTTATGTCTATTTACTTGAAACATATCATAATGTTAAAAAGTTATGGCCAATTATACAATTCATCAAACGATTTGATGTACATATGCTCAACAATCTAAGAACAATATATCATATAAGTTTCATCAATTTGATGTACATAAGCTCAACAATCTAAGAACAATATCATATAAGTTTCATTATTTGATGTACATAAGCTCAACAATCTAAGAACAATATCATATACGTTTCATCAATTTGATGTAAGTAAGCTCAACAATGTAATAACAGTATCATACAAGTTTCATCAATTTGATGTACATAAGCTCAATAATGTAAGAACAATATCATATAACTTCCATCAATTTGATGTACATAAGCTCAATAATCTAAGAAAAATATATCATATAAGTTTCAAAGTGAAACAGATCTCATAATTTGACAATTTAATAACACGTACTCAAGTGCATAACATTATAATTTTGAGCAATCAATTTTTAAGGAATGTGCATAAAAATTCATCAAAAAAATTCTAGCGAACTTATCAATAATCACTCCATTTGAGTGTCACAATTATAAAACCAATCAAGATGTCCAATGTAAAAAGTATGTATCATGTTCAACATGTTTCAAATTAGAAATAATATCATAAAGGAATGTCATCTTCAATTATTCTTTCATGATCAACTTTTGACATCTTCCATCTTCTAGATTCAAATTTTTTATTTGATTTAACTTCTATCAACTTTATGCGAGCTGTGTATACCAAATTACTATATTGGCAACATATGACATCAAGTCAATAGTCTTTAAAGTGAACGTCACTTTTAGTTTGATGTCTTTCTTGAAAAAAATAACCTTTCAATAGAATTGACCCTCTTTCATATATAAAACCTTTGTCATCATAGTCCTCCAGTAATTTCATCTTTCTCTCTATGCATCGCATGAAATAATAGCTGACATTTTCATTGTTGTCTATGGGTGCAACCACAACAGATACATCTCTTGCACATAAATAAGAACATTGAATTTGTCAAATTGATCTTGATTATCAAACAAATTTCATATATATATATATATAGAATACACACATGTACATATATCTAGATATATATTTGACATTCAAATAATAAATATTTAAAATAAAAAATGGCATTGATTCAAGTGTACATAAAGTTAACTTCTCTAACAAGATCAGAAATTCTATCACCATCATTTGATATTGCAATGTACTCTGATTCCAACTCGTTAAATCTTGCAAGTGTCATTTTCCCTTTTTGATTAATTCCATTGTGTTTCCAAGGTTTAACATATTTTTCATCGATGTTTTCACAAATGTCTATTGATTATGTGTCCTCCATGCAAATAGGAAAAAATCATGTTAGCTTCCTACTATCCAATGAAAACACATTTTGGAAGGTTTTTGTTTTGATTGAGTGTAAATATTGAGTTCCATTAATGGTGCTAGCATCATATGGGATTGATTTTTCTACATATTGGATTCCAATATGCCAAAAAAACCTGTCCAGCATACACAATTTATGTACATGTGAGTAAAATGTTACTAGATGTACCTGTTAAAGTTCTTCAAAGTTGAATAAATTTGTTTTGAAAACAAGTTTCACACCTGCGTATATTCTTTGATTGTTTATTGAATTCATGGCTGATATTTACATGACACTGTTGAAAAAATTGATTAGCACACACAAATAGATTGGTAGAATGGTTCATTTGATGCCTTTGAAGTGCTCGTTTTACACATGCCCCTGTGCCATCGTGCTCTCCTTTTCCATGACCAGTTTAAAAAAAAATCCAATGATGTTTAATATTTGTTTTTTTTATGAAGGCGACATAGCTACAAGAATGATCATGAAGATTTAAATTTCCCTGTACATCCATTTGACCATATCCAATGTTAATTCATTACAATTCCACGTGTTTTGAATGAACCATAAATCATATCAAATCAATGTTGTACATAATGCGTATGATGTGTGCGGTCATCACTGATATAGAAATGATATTCCTTGATCACATGTCGATTTTCATTCATGCTTTATATATCATCAACATCATGTTGATAATGTCTGTATAAAACATGGACAAATATAGAAACTTGGTCAAACTGATAATATTGACTTTGTATTTCTTTTTATGCTTCAAATGTACAATTCTATGCAAAATCAAACACAGAGAAAATAGCCCCTACTAGAAAAATGTCACGTGATTGTTTGAATTGTATATTTCCATCGCACTCTATGTGAATATTTGATGTATTTATATTTTTTTTCAAAATTCTCCAAAACCTCTGTAACACTGATTTTATCTTCTTGTAAATCAATCCTTTTGGAAAGATCATTTGTAGAACTTGTAGAATTGTGGGAATAAGTGACATATTCATATCTCTTCCAATCAACTATTATATTTGACAATTACTGATCATTAATATCAATAGGATATTTATAGTGGAATAAATCTAGATTTCCACAATGATCACATTTCTTTCCACCGAAACATCTTTTTTTGCAAACTATCTCTTTCACATAGAATTTTAGATATAAAAGCACAATATGTGGAAGAAGGTGAATTCAGCCAAATTTTTTTACCAAACCGAAGGAATATGTCATAATATGATTCAAATTCAACATGATAGTGACAACAACATGTGTCACGAATAGTGATAGGCATAACATACCATGGCTTTTGTTGTACAAATGTATTGATTGACAAATTGACTTCTCTATGCTCATATTTGAATTTACTGAACAATTGTATTTAATTCATCTCCAATATATGTTTTGGATTGTTTTCATACTGATTTTGAGATATTCTTCATTGTATCACATCCCTTGCATTTGGTGAAACACGAGAATTTTCCACCCAATATCCATGCATCATATATTTAACACTTTCACCGAGCATATCTTTATAGGGTTGTCTACAAATAATTGCCCAACAAGAAATATCATCATTTGCATCTATTTGTAATCGATTTTTTTATTATCTTTGTACAATGTTTTCCACGAAGTTCCAATAACTCTTGCGATCACAATGCTCTACAAGTTTTGTTTTTACTACAAAATGAAATTCTGAACAGAAATCTAATTTTTATATGCTTGAAGTTGAGAAAATTGCAAAACCAACACTTCTTTTCTCATAACACCCCCCACAAATAGACACCCACATTCATGATTTCACCCAGGCCCTCATTTAAATAGAAAACAAAATTTTATAGTTTTTAAATCAACTAAAAAACAAAATATCAGTCATTGATTATACCCATAAACAAATTTAGCACTAACACAAATCCTTGACTCACATATCTCCTGAATCCCACTCCACAATAAAATAATTTCAAATACTCAATTTAATTTGCCTCCTTGACTCGTATATTTCCCAAATCCCACCCCACAATAAAATAATTTCAAACACTCAATTTAATTCACCTGCAATAATTTTATGGACGAGATTGAATTTTGCAAAATTTACGTACTTCTCACTTTAAGATTTAGATACAATTGTGCTTTGATTTCAGTCGACTCCTCATCACTTGTTAATTTAGTTAATGAGAAACTTTGAGAGCTTCCTCTATGGTCTCTTTTAACTAGTATGGACGAATTTACAATTTAACAAAGGTAAAAATTCACCCTCCATATCTATTACCAAAACTGATTGTAAGTGTTAATACCATTCATGATATTTATGGCATGTAAGTGTTAATATCATTCATGATATTGATGGCATGTAGATGGGTCTTACCCTGTCCTGGTTTTCAATATATCATTGTTGATTCTTGGAACTTTTTTTTTGGATATTTTGTTACAGGCCATTCTAGATGATAGAGTCAACCACAAATTTAGAGTGACTTCAAATCAGTATCCCTGCAAAAATAATCTTTATTTCATTACATTCTCTTGAGGATTTTTATTCTATGCCTATGGTTTCTGATTCTCTCGATCCCTTACAATGTTGTAAACACCTTCATAAAGATTGGATCAGGCTCAATTGGAAATTTTGTGTGAGTAATCAACGCCCAAGTATATATATAAACAAAACCTTCATTAGAAAATTCAAATTTCATGGTCATGATTCGAGATAGCTTCAGTAATCCTGAACATTTTGGATATATGATATTTCAAATTTTATGGTCATGATTCGAGATAGATTCAAAATTTCTGAAAATTTTGAATATATGCTATTAACATAGATTTTTATAAAACAATTGCAGCATACTGTGAATATAACGACATTTATATT
This sequence comes from Pseudotsuga menziesii, assembly GCA_001517045.1. Classification (NCBI taxonomy): domain Eukaryota; kingdom Viridiplantae; phylum Streptophyta; class Pinopsida; order Pinales; family Pinaceae; genus Pseudotsuga; species Pseudotsuga menziesii. Next base: position 107,584 of record LPNX011103654.1, read on the forward strand.
TATCTATTTTTACAAATTCCGGTTAAGTCATTATCTCTGCAGAGTGCTCAGAATTGGATTCCATACAATAAGAAGAATTGAATCTCAGGGATGATTTTAAGGAACCATACTTATTTAAAAGTGTATAAATGTTGGTGAATATTATCAATTCTTAAAAGGCCAACTATAAAATGATTGGCAATATTTTTCAAAAAAAAATTTAATTTCCAAGGATTTTATATCATTTATATAATAATTTGGCGATTTTTAGGGTAAAGAAATTTTACCCCATCAAAATTGGGTGAAACAGGGCTTCAAAAAATGCAAAATGGCGAATCTTTTTTGGGAGAAAAACATGGAAAAATAGCCCACTGGGCNTAGAATTGATGAAGAAATGCAGATACCAAACTCAACACAGTCACCATAGCACTCCACTATAGAGAAATAATCATAATCCTTGAATTAAGAACTGAAAAAACTACTTGAATCAAATTGGTATCATCCAGAGCTTGCCACTTTCACCACAAGCTACAACAGGTGAACTCTTCCACTCCCCTTTGAAGCAAACAAAGTGGAGTCTACCAATTTGTTCTGGCAGCACAGGCCATGAGAACAAAGAGGAAATTCGGGGCCGAAGCTTGACGCAAACTTTGGGCATTGTGATTGTATGTTTGACCTAAATCGTTGACCAAAAAATCTCTAATATTTATTATATAGTATTATTACACTGGACCACCTCATTAACAAGACTCACATGTGGAATTGTCGCAACCAAAACACTAAATCATTCACTTTTAGTTGTGTGCACCGCGGGGATTATTTTAAGAACACCCCTGAAATTTATATGTATAATAAATGGGTGAACTTTCCTAATGTATAGGAAAATTTGAAGGCCATTTTATCCATAATATAATATCTATATATAGTTTTTTGGCTAATATTACATTCTATTATAGAATCTTGTAAACTTTTGGTGAATATTTCACTAAATTATACTTGATATTGTAAAATTTTGGCTAATATTTCATTGAATTATAAAATATTGTAAAAACTTGGTGAATATTTCATCAAATTATAAAACTTTGTAACATCTTGGTGAGTCTTTTGCTAAAAAGACTAAACTTTTGATTTTTCATATTACTAAGGTAGTGTAATAGAAGAATGATATACCAGATCTTGAATCTCTCGACTCCTAGACCCTCAAATTAACAAATGCATGAATGAGGAGAGAAGGGATTTATTTATAAATTTCACAAGTAGTATTGGGTCACTCACAATTGGACGTGTTGGTGAAACACAACTACATTAACTGGATTTAGGGCAATTAGGGGCTCCACTTTTTATCTCGTCCCTTAATTGTCCAATGGACATGTGGGGACCCAAATCTTGACATACCGAAAAACTAATAGAACTAAACACTTTACATTGTGGAGTGATTATGGCACACAAAAACCATTATTACAACGTGGAGTATTATCGACACCCACAACCTTAATAAAGTGTATTAATTCCCAATTAGCTTATTTTCCAAATCTTTGATTTTTAAGCTACCCTCTATGAAAATAATAGCATGCTTACATGTTTACAAATATGAATGACACTTTTCCCTTTCTTTTGTTGACCGTCAAATTATGAAATATGTCATTTGATTTATAATTTTTAGAGTTAGTTACAAACTTGCAATGGTTAATAGAAATAACAACATACACTTACAATAATAGAAAGCACATTAATGCATCATCACACATATCATTAGAATAACTATGTTAAATACTTTTCTCAGATAAACTTAGGAGGTGTTTGTATCCATGTCCTTGAAATTTTTGAAAGCATGCAAAATGTGGTAAAATTGTTTTAGCACCATCATTGAATGCAAAAGACTAGATATAAAATAGCATAATGTCTACATCTTGCGTTAAACATGCCATGTTACACATATTATACACAATCATGATGGAAATGAAGTATCGTGTTCCAACTAAATTATATATTTGTCATACATAACTAGATTCATTTATGGATGATGATAGAAATTACATATCAAAATTAATCACCTAAAAACATTTTACTTTTGAATGACCCTTACAAAAAACAAAATATTGTAAAACAAGTACTGAACCTGACAAATTTAGGTCACAAATCAAATTGATGAACTTGGAAATACAAATAAGAAATCTACTATCCACGAACTTCTCAATACGAATAAAACAATTTACCAGAATGCTTTGGACAACTCTATAAGAAGACAACCAAAATAATGGCCATTCCATTGTACCCTGCCATTATGGGTCTCCTTCGGTAGGACATGCTCATTGTTGGTGGTGACTTGAATTTGGGTGAGATGGAGACATGGGGTCAAATGACCATAAAGATACTTCGGAAGATTATTTTCTAAGGAAGATTGAAGGGATTAATCTTTTTGATATTCCTCCTATTGCACTAAGGCCCGCCTAGAGAAATATGAGGTCTTGCGCAAGTAGGATTGCTAAAAGGATTGACAATTTTTTTATTAATGAAGGAATTTTTCATGGGGTTACTTAATTAAAACAACGGGTGGGGAAAATGGTGGAATATGACTATTTCCTTATTTTCATGGAGATGAAGGGGGGAAAAAAAAATGTTTCCCTTTCAAAATTAATGCTACATGGCTTGATAATGAAGATTATTTGCAAAGGGTTAAGTTTTCTTAGAGATATTAATATTTAAGAACATGTTCCTCTCTTGTTGTGCAAATTCTCAACAATTTAAAACTAATCAAGTATCTTATTGTTACATGGAAAGAAGCCTTGCAGGTGGAATTGGGAAGCATAATTAAGAAGCATTGAAGAACATCTCGTTGCATTTCATGAGTCTCGTGATGAAGGTTTTATATCTATTGAACATAAAAGTGACATTAGGGAGCTTGAATCTAGGGGACGAGTTCTCTTGTTGTAGGAAGAGGAACCTATCAGGATTAAAATAAGAGTTGTTTTCCTAAATAAGGGGGATGACAATTCCTTTTTTTCATAATCATTACAAGTATAGAATTAACACAAATTCTTTATGGAATTTAGAGGATAATGAAGGAAGGAATATATGTGGATTTAAAGAGGTGACAAAGGTTGGGGTGAATAATTCCAACAATTTGTTCAAAGAGGATGAAAGAGCATCCATTGCCTCTATGTTGAATATTATTGATCATTATCCTTCCTTTGTTATTGATGAGGACAATCTATCATTAAAGGAACTTGTCAGTTTAAATGAATTAAAAGAGGATACCAACGATATGAAAAGGGACAAAAGTATGGGACCAAATGACTTCCAAATAGAGTTTTTTGTTGGTTTTATGGACTTATTTTAGGGTGATATTCTTCCTGTTAAAGAATCCAGAGTCAAAGGAATAATTCTTGCAGAATTTAATGCCACCTTCATAGCTCTTAATCCCAAATTGGATAAATCTAATTCTATGGATCGCTTTAGGCCCATTTCCTGATGCAATTGTATATACAAATTGACTATAAAAATAATTGCTAACGAGATCAGAGAGATCATGTCTGAAGTTGTTTCTAAAGAACAATTTTATTTCCTAGAGGGTTGTCAGATGCATGATACAAATGGAATTGCTCAAGAATATGTCGACTCAGCAAAGGTAAAGAATAAACCTGATGCATTTTTCTAAGTCAATTTATCCAAAGCTTATGATCAGGTTAATTGGGCATTCCTTAAGTTAGTATTGTTACAAGTTGGATTTGAGCTTCCCATGGTCAACTGGATGCTATCATGTGCTTAGATTGTTTCATTTGTGATTATTATTAATGGATCAACTACATCTTCTTCTAGGCGTAGGAGAGGTTTGAGGCAATGATGTCCTCTCACAGCTATTCTTTTTATTCTGATGGTGGAGGGTCTAAGTAGATACATTTTGCATGCAAAATAAAAGGTTTGTCTTAAAGGTATTAAGATTGGAGGAAATGTAGTTGTGACTCACGTACTATTTATAGATGGAATTGTGTTGTTCTCTGATGGATTCAGGAGAGATATCTTGAAGTAAAAATATATGCTCGAATTATTTATAGCAGCTATAGGTATGATCTATAATGTGACAAAATATTTGGTTTATTTCTTGATTTTGTATCATATTGGTGTTGAATGAATATCTACGATTCAATTTTCATGTAGTTGGCATTAATTTTGGCTTGAAGTATCTGGGGTTTATCATTAAACCTAATGAATACTTGAGAAAAGATTGGGTTTGGATGATCAATAAGATTGAAATCATATTAAATGTTTGGTGTAATAAATGGTTATTAAGAAGGTGAAGAATTGTGATAGTTAAATCCGTTCTTGAGGTTATTCTTGTTTATTCGGGATCATTATCCTATGTTCCATCTAGCATCCTAGAAAACATTAGAAAGATTTGTTTCAGTTCCTTATGGAGAGGGGCAGAGGATAAGATATCATTTCCTTTTATTCCCTGGAGGAAAGTCACTATTCCTAAAGATCATGGGGGGTGATATTTGAAGCATTACCATAGTTTTGCTAGAGATTTAGTAGCAAAGGGAATATGGAAATTGGTCAAAGGTGAAGGATTATGGGTTAAATTCATTCACCAAAAATATATTTATCCTTTTCCTACTAAAGATTCGATCATATTTAGGAATAAGTCTATTAGTAATGGATCTACTATTTGGAAAGAAATGATAAGGGCATGTGAAATTATTGGGGATTGGATTTCCTAGGACATCAAAAATGGGAGGAAAGTTCGAATAGGCCAAGATCCTTGGACTAGATGTAATGCAACCCACATTCTTCTGAACCAGTGATATATTATTTAAGGGACAAAGGAATCTTCTTTCTTTACCAAGTTTAAGATTTACTATTCACTACTCCTCTTAAACAATTATGGCTTTATGTTGATGATAATCCTATTTGATGGAGAATTCAGTACTTGTTGGAATAGTTATATTACACATCTTCAGAATAGCCATGTATTTTTAGAAGAACATGATGCCTTATTGGTTTGGACTAGGAATAGTTTAGGGGGACAATATATTCCAAGGGTGGGATATTTGGTTGCTAGGGAAGGGGATGATTTTCCACATTCCAGAATCTTTGTGATGGAATAAGATATTTGGAATATTAATTTTCCTTTGATGTCAAGGTTTTCTTTTGGTTAGTTCTAGTTGGGAAGGTTCTAGTATGGGATAGATTGAGAAAATTATTAGGCATTGGTCCTAGTAGATGCTCATTATGTCAGGATTCCTCTGAATCAATTAATAATCTTTTTGCTCACTATCCATACTTGCATGGTATGTGGGATTATGCTTCTCAGTTTTATGCCCTACATTTTTCTTGGTAGGGTGATGGTACAAAGGAGGATTTTCAATCAAAGCTTAATAATGTATCGTTTGTTGATTATATATATTTATCGATGATTATGGCATGGGAAGAAGTTTGGATGGCCAATAATAGAGCCATTTTTCAGGATGCAATTATTCATCCTATGGTTTTTACAGCTAAGAGTGTGGCTATTACAGACTACTTCATGCAATGTACTACTTCCCACAAAAAAATGAATATAAGGATGGAATTCATTGAAAATATAGAGCCTAGTGCTATTTTGAAGCATATTTATGAAAATATCCTTTGAGGCATATTTATGAAGATATCCTTAGATATATGGGATTGTTTTAGATCTTATATTTATTTCATGTCTATAGAGAGAGGAACATGGTAGTTGATTCCTGTTAGAAAAATATTCCCATCATATGTATGCCATGGACCTTCATGTTGTTCAACCTAGTGTTATTTGGTCTCCTAGTGCCTAGTTTAGTGTCTTGGACCATAGTTGTCCACTTTTGGACCACTTAGACTAGTGATATATCCGTGAATCCTTGTTTGTCCACTTACCCACTCTTTTCTTTGTTTTAGGGAGTCAATGTGTCCCTCCACCTTGCATTTATGAGGGATTTATTGCATTTCCATGTTTTAAAGAGATGGAGTGCGCCCTCTTGAGGATATGGTAAACTTGTGCATTGATGGCCATTAATTATCCAATTAATCACCTCATGTGCCCTCCTAGTTCACACATATTTGACTATCCTAACCTAATTTTGGTCATTTATGTTCATTGAACCTCATTATGCCCCAATTTAGGAGTTACTCTTGGCCTTATGTCATTGATGGGTGAATTGGTCCAATCTAAGCCTACCATTTTTTGAGCCAATCACATTCCCTTGGGATATTTGAATTCCCTCCATGGGAGGTATAAATATTGTATTGGTTTTTCTCAATAAGCCTAATGGAAAATAAATCTCTAGAGTGGTTTTCTCTAGTTTTGTCTCAATATTCTTCTTCTCATATTTTTCTGCTATCCCTTGAAATATTCTTAGTGAATTTGTTATTGAATCTACATATAGGTTGGAATTGCACATGATTCAAAACATATTGTTGTGATGTTGTGCATTCCAAAATTTTACATGGTATCAAAGCTAGTCCAATTCAAAGCAATTTCCAATTTTTTCTTGAGTGTTTTTTGGAGGTCATTGTCATCACCAACAACTCACCCAATGGATCAAAATCAAGCCATGATTATTACACCCTTCAACTACTTCCAATGGAAGGCCCACATGATCATCCAACTTCAAAGTAAGGGTCTCTATAGAGTCACCATGGGGCTTGAACCTGAGCCAAATGTTGTTTCCCAGAAATCTAAGTGGTTTAGTACACTTGATGAATCTTATGGTTTACTTTGTCTCTTTGTCTCCCGAGATCTCTTATTCCACCTTGAAAATGATTCTAACTAAATGTATGGCATAATCTTGAGTCATTGTTTGGAGAGCAAGATGGGATGAGAGGTCTTCCATTGGAGAATGAGTTGATCTCATTGAGTCCAAGCAATTTTAAAACCATGGAAGATTTTATATCAAAGTTTAAGAACCGAGTGCTTCATCTCAAACAGTGTGGCATTGACAAGAAATAGGAACCGTTAATACTTTCCATTCTTTATAAATTGGTTCTTGAATACTCAGTATTTGTGTCTACATTCCTTGCTACAAATATTGTTGTTCGAAATTGGAGGATTCCTTCTTTGGATGCATTCATAGATTTGCTCACCAAAGAGAAAGATAATATAGTGCAAATGAGGTCTTTGAGTTTTTCAAAGGACCATTTGCTTGCTTCTCATGGAGATAAGAGTCCCAAAAATATAAATCTAAAGGAAAGAAAAAGATGAAGGAGAAGAAGCATTCAGATGAAGAAAACTCAAGTTCAACTAATGAGGATTCGAAATACAAGAAGATGAAGAGCAAAATATAGAATCCCAAGTGTGGTTATTGCAGGGGTTCTCATTATGATAAATCTTGTTTCATAAATAAGATGGACATAATGACCAAGTTGCTTAAAGAAAATAAGACTAGTACAAAATGAGAGAAGTGACAAAAAAAATGACCAAAATCCGCCTATAAATGACCACTTTTGATTTGGCAATCGCTGGTGGCTAATTTTTGGTCTCTTATCATGCGACCAAAAATGTGGTCATATATAGTTTGGTCATTTGTATTTTGTCGGTTGGTCATTAATTTGGTCGCATATTTGGTCATTAATCTGGTCATATGTTTGGTCATTAATCTGGTTATGTTTGGTCATTATTCTAGTCATTAATATGGTCATATGTTTGGTGATAAGACACCAAAAATTAGCCACCAAAACTATCATTTGGTCATTTATATGTGGATTTTGGTAATTTGTTTGGTCGCTTATCTCCCACTTGTTGGCCACTTATCTTTCATTTTTTCGTCTCTAATTTAGTCATTTTATATGCAAATATTCATTAATTTTTGTAGATAGGGTATGGAGGAATCGAACAACCAATATCCTTCCTGTAAGGAAGGTGCTCTTCCATTGAGCTAGTACCCTTGAAGTCTCTACAATACTTGTAGAAGTACCAAGATTATTCATGTACTTCAAACATCATTTGTAGGGATCAATAATGAAATAAAACAACACATTGTTGATATCTACAATGCTAAAAATATTAAAAAACATGTAATGTGATTGATATGGGCTGAAAAGTTGAGGATCTCATTCTCCCAATGATAAGGCCGGAAAACCACTTGGAGAGAATGAAACAAGAATCTATAAAACCAAAAAGATGTCTATATTTTAAAGTCAACAATAACATTATAAGGAAAAACCATATCTAATAACACCAATGTTATGTTAAGCTATTGCTATGAGTCTATCAGTCTCAATATGATAGGAATAAGGATTTTAATTGATTGGGCAATAAAAAAAACCAATCAATAGTGCTAAGTAAGTTGAGCTTCCATGTTACTGCTAAACTCGTGCAGTATTAACTATGAGTAAACAATATAGCTGAATCATTATGGTAAACTAGCTACTACTTAGTGAATATCAATAAGTGCAAAGAGTAATCAGTGGGCTTAAGTATAAGGGTTAGAGTTATTGTAATGCTTAGTACGATGTTTACATACTTAATATATTGTTCGGGTACACAGGGTACTCCCAAAAGACCGAACACCTTGAGCAACCGCTTCACACAAATAGATCACAGATCAACATACTGATGTTTGTCACATGGTTGAAACCCTCGAGAAGGAAACAGTCCATGGCCCCAGCCAAATAGCTACTTCGAGCAATTTATTATGAAAAAGAAAGAAAGTTACATGAGCTTCTCATAATCAATCAACTAGCCGCAGGAACCTCTATGCTCTTTAAATAGAGACCATAGACCAATCGGGTGTTAAGCCACGGATCAATGGTAGGTATGATCTAAGAGAAGTTGAATCGTCGGATCACTCTATGTCTAGAACATATCGTGACCTTCGGATTATAATATTCACAAATGCATACTAATGCTTACTAAAGAAACACACTTTTACCTAACGGATATATTACACAAGTTGATCTTAACTAACTCCTAAGTGTCTAAATATCCTAACATCCCCCCTTAAGAACAACTTGGGATAGGATTGAAGGATTTACAAAAGTGACACTATTAGGAGAAGGAAGGAGGCATTAGAGCCTATCCCCCCTTAAGGACACATTCCTGAACTCCTAACATAGACCGAAGTTTAGAAAACTTTGCTTCTATAAGAGACTTGGTGAAGATGTCTGCAACTTGATCATCTATAGGGAAATAGAGCACTTCAATAACACGATCATGAACAAGATTTCTGATGAAGTGCATGTGTATCTCAATGTGTTTGTTGCGCTGATGTAGAACCGGATCTTTGGCAAGCTTGATGGCACTTTGATTGTCGCACCAAAGTGGAGTAGGCTAATGCTGCTCAAATCCAAACTTTGAAAGGATATGTTGAAGCCATAAAGCTTCCGGACTGGCATTAACTGCAGCTCGATATTCTGCTTCTACTGAAGAAAGAGTAAGAGATTTTTGTTTATTACAAGCCCAAGTGATAGGTCTAGATCCCAGACTGAAAACATAACCTGTAGTAGACTTTTGAACATCAGGATCACTGGCCCAATCTGAATCAGTGAAACCAACCAACAAAGGTTTCCCCCCTATACTGTAATGAATCCCAAACTGAATTGTACCTCGAATATATCGAAGTATTCTTTTTGCTACTTTCTAGTGACTTTCATGAGGAGTTTGCATATAACGGGCAACACGACCAACGGCAAAGGAAAGGTCAGGACGGGAATGAGTCAAGTATAAAAGACTACCAACAAGCTGACGATACAAGGTGGCATCTACTTCATGGGAAGTACAAGTGGTAGAAAGTTTGACTCCATACTGGAAGGGAGAAGGGGTTGGTTTACAATCTTCCATGTGGAAGCAACGAAGAAGGTCACAAGCATACTTAGACTGGGAAAGAAAGATTCATTCTTTGGTTTACAAGACTTGGAGACCAAGAAAATAATGCAAATGTCCTATGTTTGACATTTCAAAATTTTACTTAAGACTGGATTTCACATGGGTTATAAGTTTAGGGTCACTACCAGTAAGGATAAGATCATCAACATAAAGAACAAGTATGATGAGATGGTTTCCTACTTTCTTGGTATAGACATTGGAGTTAGAATGGCATCTAAAAAAACCAGTGTCAAGGAGAAAGCTATCCATTTTGGCATACCAAGCTCTAGGAGCTTGCTTAAGGCCATATAAGGATTCTTAAGGAGACAAACATGGATACAGTTATTCTGAACATATCTAGGAGGTTGTTCCATGTAAATTTCCTCCTGTAAATCACCATGTAAGAAGGCAGAGTTGACATCCATTTGATGGACTTCCCAGTTATTAAGGCTGCAAGGGAAAGAACAAGGCGGATGGAGTTCATTTTTGATACAGGGGCAAAGGTTTCATTGTAGTCAATCCCTTCAACTTGAGAAAAACCTTTGGCAACTAACCTTGCCTTAAGTCTTTCAACACTTCCATCTGATGCATACTTAGTTCTGTAGATCCATTTACATCTGACAAGTTTTCTTCCTTTTGGAAGAGGAACGAGATCCCAAGTATCGTTCGCCATTAAGGAATGATATTCTTCATCCATACCTGCATCCCAATCTGGATTTTTTGAAGCTTCTACAAAAGTTTCTAGATCATGATTCTCAGAAACTTGAGCCAAAAGAGAAGAGGCTCGTTGAAACTGAGAACGCATTCAACGTTGATCTCTAGGATCACCGGCTGCTTCACATGTTGAACGGACCCATCAAGGAAGTGTTGGTGCTGGTGCAATCGGAGGAACATGAGCGGGTGGAGGTGGATTTTCATCCTCACTGTCATCATCAAAAGCTGGAGTTGGAAACCTTCCAAGGAAGACGGAAGAAAAAGAAGAAGAAGGCACAATCGCCGAATCAAGCTCGCAGGCCAAAGATGGCACACCCGCCAAGTTAGGCTCTTAGGCCAAGAGATTTTCATCAAATTTAACATCTCTTCTAATGATTATGTCACGAGAATGTGGCTGAAGAAGTCTATAACCTTTTACATCTTCAGAATATCCAACAAATATGCACTTTTCACTTTTATACTGCAATGCTTTCTGTTTGTCATCTAGAATGTGAGCCCATGCTTCACGACCAAACACACAAAAGTGACTTACATCTGGTTTAATTTTACTCCATGCTTCTTCCGGTGTTATACCCTGTAAAACTTTAGTGGGTGTGCAATTAACTATGTAATTTGCACAATTTATGCCCTCAGCCCAATATTGAAGACTTAGTCCCTTAGATTGGATCATACAATTAGCCATTTCTTTTAAAGTGCGGTTCTTCCATTCAGCTACACCATTTTGTTGTGGTGTATATGGAACAGTGTGCTGTTGTTGGATTCCTTGTTCAGTGCAAAAAATAGTGAACTTTTTGTTAACATATTCTCCTCCATTGTCAGATCTTAACTTAATAATTTGATGACCAGATTGTTTTTCAACAAGGGCCTTGTAAGCCAAGAACATGTTAAATACTTCGCTCTGAATTTTTAGGAAGTAAACCCAAGTGCGTCTGGAGTAGTCATCAATGAAAGTTAAGAAATATTTGAAACTAGAAAATGAAGCAAATGGAAGAGGGCCACACAAGTCACTATGCACAATCTCCAAGGGAACCGAGGTGTGCCAAGAGGCACGTTTGTCAAAACTATCCTAATGATGTTTTCCGAGTACACAACTGGAACAAACACCATCCTTGCAAGATACCAGCGGAAGACCAATCACCATATTGTCTTTACATAGTTGTTGCAATGAGTGATAGTTTAAATGACCAAATCGCTCATGCCAAAGTTTGCTCTAGTTATTACTATGAGAAACAAAAACTGAAGGAAAAGGTGATGACCCAAAGTTGTTAAATTTGTACAACCTGGTAATATCATCAACAGTTTCAGTAGCAAGGACATTTTAAGGATTTTTAAAATCCTTGATTACAACTTGGTGAGGTGTAAACGTCACAGTTTTACCTTCACCTGAATGAGTAATTTGATAGACTGATAACAAATTGCAGGAAATTTTTGGAACACATAGTACATCACTGAAATGACCATTTTCTACTGGAACTATTCTAGATCCTACAACACTTAGAGATCTATCATCACCAACAAATATTTGTTTGATGTTACATTCATGCATAGTAGAAAAGATGGATTTATCCTTAGACATATGATAAGATGCTCCATAATCAATGAGCCATTCAATTGAAGTAGAAGAAGAAGATGCAGTATAAGAGTAACCAGAAGCACAAAGTGCATGTCCATGAGAGGTAGATTCTGAAGACGAATCTAGGTTGATGTGGTGCTTCTTCATTGCTACTTCCAAGGCTGTCATCTTCTTAAAACACTTAGATTCATCATGATTATCATTCCCACAAAAATTGCAATGACGCTCAGTCTTCTTTCCTTTTTGCTTGGATCCTTTGTCATTTTTTAAAGAAGGAGCTGATTGAGAAGGTTTGGGACCCTTGTTGTTTTGCTTATTATTGCGAAAATTCTATTTCTTGGAAGGTTTGGACTTTTCTTTCTGTTGGGACAATAAGGCTTTCCCAGATGTATATGCATTTTTAATTATTCCAAGATGAATGAGCTTATCTTGCTCTCTAATTAAGGAATCACAAAAGGATTCAAGGCTAGGCTCTTGATAGCTAGCTGCAGTCAAGGATTCTTTCATGGAGTAGAATGTAGATACAAAAACAGAATATGCAGGTCCAAGTTTTGAAAGAATATGATAAATACATTGTTTGTCTTCTTTCTTAATCTTGCATTCTGCAAATAATAGTCTAAGAGTTTTATACTTAGATAAATAGTCTTGAATGCATGAAAAATCATTTGGATTCAAGGAAGGCAACTCATTTTCAAGTTGATGACCTCGAATTTCATTGTGTTTACTAAACACAGATTCCAACTTTTCCCAAGCGAGATTAGGTTCATCAATTCCAGATATGTGGAATTGCAAATCAGTACAGATTGACATCCCAATAAATCCACGAGCTTCATCACATCTATTTCCACATTTAATTGTCTTATCATCATCAGTGGGTTATGTTTCTTTCCCTGAGGTTATTCTGAAAAGTCCCCTACGTCGCAGAACATCCTCCATACGAGATTTCCATGAGAAATAGTTAGAACTTGTAAGTATAATATCACAAGGGGTGGCAATACTGTAAAATAATGGCTAAAAGAACATAAACTAACTTTCTAGATGTAAAGAGCTCGAAAAAATATGCGTTTTAAAAAAAAATGGCACTTAAAACTGATTCCGGATGATGAAGTTATGCTTGATCAAAGAAAATGTTGAAGATGTCCCCAATAGTGACGTGACAAATATTAACTTTGACCAACTAAAAAAATGAAGTCCCCTCTTTCCAAGATCAACCTTTGACAATCACTTTTTACAATAAAGTTGCTTTGAAGTGAATCACTTGTGTAGAATAAGTGATGTTCACTTTTACAATAATGTGACTTTTAAATAGTGTGGCAATAAATTAAAAGACTTAAGTGATTCACTTTTATTTTATTTTATTTATGTGAGATGCACTTTTACAATAAAATAACTCAAAAATAGAAATTGCATGCACTAAAAAGTAGTTTAGTAAGATTTGAACTCAAGACCTATTAAGTAATAAAACAACTTAGGACTATTAGTGAGTTAAGTTTAAAAGGTACGTAAAATAATGGAAAGAGGAAGGGTTTTTTTTTTAATTTTTTTTTTTAACTCTTCCCTCTCGTTCTCCATGCTTGCTTTCTTTTCCTGCAAATCACAAAAAAAAATGAAAAACAAAATCAATTTTTTTTCCACACAATAGGGTTAGATCTTGGTGAGCTTACCCAGAAAGTCTACGTTTTCAAGTTTTGTTGTTGTTTCTGATTTGCTGTGATTGCACAAGGTGCACGACAAAGAGCATACGTAGCTGAGAAGACAAGAAAAATAAAATTCTCTTACTGTTTCTGATTCACCGCGATCACGCAAGGTGCACGGCAAAGAGCATACGCAGTCAGGGAAGGAAACAGTCCGAGACTAAAACAGAAAATATCTAATAATAAACTGATAAAATATGAGAGATAAAAAAAAAACAAATCTGTCACTGTAACATTATACCTTTAGATTTGTCAAAATGGGTGTTTCTAAAGCAAACAGAAACAGTTTTCGGTGAAACGAAAACTATTTCCCAATAGAAACGGCACTCCGGACGCAATGGAATAGCTCCCATAGGCCAAAAAATGCACAAAAAATATAGAAACAAAAACCCTTTCAAACTTTCGGCAACACCGGTTCCAGATCTTGATTAAAACCGAAAGCGACCCTTCATAAAAGCTCTGATACCATGTCCGGGTACAAAGGGTACTCCCAAAAGACTGAACACCTTGAGAAACTGCTTCACACAAATAGATCACAGATCAACACACCAATGTTTGTCACATGGTTAAAACCCTCGAGAGGGAAACAGTCCATGGCCCCAGCCAAATAGCTACTTGGAGCAATTTATTATGCAAAAGAAAGAAAGTTACATGAGCTTCTCATAATCGGTCAACTAGCCAAGGACCCTCTATTCTCTGTAAATAGAGATCATAGACCAATCGGGTGTTAAGCCACGGATCAATGGTAGGTATGATCTAAGAGAAGTTGAACCATCAGATCACTCTATGTCTAGAACATATCGCGACTGTCGGATTAAAATATTTACAAATGCATACTAATGCATACTAAAGAAACACACTTTTACCTAATGGATATATTACACAAGTTGATCTTAACTAACTCCTAAGTGTCTAAATATCCTAATATATACTGTAATTAGTGGCATATTCCACATAAGTTGGTCTATGTAATAGAACAGTAATACATACATGATTATTATGGAAACACTTGTACACCTATACAAGAGGCAGAGAGTAATAGTGAAACCAATGTATTGAATAGAATGTTGTGCAAGTAATCACAGATCATGTACTCTTATTATTACAAGTTTACATTTATCTAGTATTCCCTTTGATATGATGAGTATCAGTATTTATTGGCTCTTTCTGTTACATGTAAGCATAACAACAATGATTACTAGTTAATAGGGTATAACAAGCTCTCTATAATTATTAGTAATAACATTTAAACCTTTACTCTATGTATGGAATACAGGAAACACAACTGAATCATTATGGTAAACTAGCTACTACGTAGTGAATATCAATAAGTGCAGAGAGTAATCAATATAATTAAGTAGAAGGGTTAGAGTTACTGTAATGCTTAGTACGATGTGTTGGTTGTGGAGCTTGATCTTCCAAATCCATATATGTTCTTCATACGTGTTTGTACCCCAGGTTTATTGTAAACTCGTTCCCCAACATTGGGATGTTTGTTGGACAAGAGTTTTGCGGACCCATGGTATTGGGTTAACCATAATATTTTCCCACAGTATTTCCCCTATAAAAGAAAAGCATTGTAATACGGCTGTGCAGTGTATGATATTGTATTGTATTGTAGCATTGTAAACAATCTCTGTGATTGTGTGAGAGAGACTGTGAGAGTGTGAAGAGGAAGTGCAACAATATTGTTGTAGGTTGTATCCCTTCATCTTTCTGGACGGTAATAAAAGGACTGGCAATTTATGTGTGGACGTAGCCTATCTTTTGGTTGAACCACGTTATATCTGTGTCTCTCTGTAATGTGTTTAGTTTGTTTTGCATATTGTTTAATGATTTAACTGTATATATGTTATTGCTTTGCGGTCCTGTTTCTAACACGATGTTTACGTACTGAATATACTATAATTAGTGATGTATTCCACATAAGTTGAGCTATGTAATAGATCTGTAATACATATATGATTATTATGGAAACACTTATACTCCTATGCAAGAAGCAGAGAGTAATAGTGAAACCAATGTATTGTATAGAATGTTGTGCAAGTAATCACAATCATACTCTTATTGATTACAAGTTTATAGGTGATCCAGGAGGATATTGGTGGCCACCCACCTATTCCACTTGGACCTCCACCATTGTTTCTTTCAGTTTTTCAGTTTCCTTAATTGTAGCACAATTTACTATTTTTGGCAGTTTTTGGGTCTTAAACTTCCGAAGCCGTTTTGAGGCCCTAAACGACGTTTTTTCAGCATCGAATGGTTGAGAAAGTATGAGTCTATTTTGGTCTCAATGTTTGTGTTTTGGGGATGTAATCCTTGAAGAGATCTTTCTAACGATGTATCATGCGCATCAAACAGAGGTAGTATTCCAAAGTTACGACCCCGGGAAATTAATGTACCAAGTTACCCAACGGGGCCCACATTCTGGCGTTTCACCCCCTAGGGTTAGGTTTCTGGATGTGTAGGGTATCCATTATTTCTAAATAATATATAGGCCTTTGAGCCTCATTGTAATATAGAGTTCAGAGGCATGTAGCCGCCACATCTCTTCTTAGAGATAAGCTATTGGCACTCTAGCTAGTTTATTTCCATTCTGTATGTAAACACGTTTCAGTTCTTTGATTAATGAAATGAAGTATTATTTCCGCTGCATATTTGTTTCTATGGTTATTTGTGTATTCTGTTGCATTCTTACATAAATCTGGATCTGTGGTATCAGAGCAATCTACTCTTTCTCGATCCTTCTTTGCATGTCCCCAATGAGGGTGGTGTATAAAGAGTTAGGGCTCAATCTGGTTGAACCTTTGGAAGATCAGCCTCGCAAATCCCAACGGCCTCCCATGGGGGATGAAAAGAAAGACGAGGGCACATAATATCCTATCAAAATTTTGCTCGAGGAGGCCCTTGAAAAACAAAGTAATGTGATGATGGATAACTTCACCCAAATCCTTCAACGACTTCCCACTGGCGGCGCATCTGCATCTAGCAGCCACTATGGAGGCGCAACCCCTTTTAAGGTACAAGTAAACTTTGACATTCCCATGTTTGATGGCCGAATAGATGTAGATGCCGTAGATAGATGTTTGACTCTATTATAAGGATATTTCTCAGTTCAGGACATTTTCGACCGGGAAAAGATTACTTTTTCACTACTCAAAGCCGCCCCCCATGTCAAGGACTGGTGGGAAACCTACTGTGAGAGAAAGGACGAGGAGGAAACCTTTCTATTCTTGGTCGTACCCACTTGGAATTCATTCCGAGATGCCATAAAGGGATAATATTATCCCGTGGTGAGCTATGAGGACAAGTACATACAATGGACTACGCTACGGAAGCAAAGAGATAAAGATGTGCATGAGATGATAAATCTATTCCATACCCTGTGCACCAAGTTGGGTATCAAAGATCCAGAGAAACATTTGGTGATAAAGTACTGCAGTTGTCTGCACAGATACATTCAGGAGGAAATGGAGTTCCTCGACATCTCCTCGCTTGGTACAGCATACCAGCATGCTGGCAAAATTGAGCAAAAATTCAAACAGAAAAAGCGAGACTTTGGATCTGCGAATCAGAAGCAAGTGAAAGGTGCCCCCAAACCGCAAAACTAAGGACACAGCCAAGGCATGGCTACTCAAGACAACTTGCGAAAGTCACAAGCAACAAACAACACTGCAAATCCGAATAAGGAAGCAAGAAAGTGGTGCGAGTTCCATAAGAGCCCCACTCACAACACCAGTGAGTGTTGGGCCAAGCAATCGCTAGTGGCCGAGATAAAGGCTTCCAAATTAGATGCATACTCCGACACTGAATCAGAACCTAAGAAGGGGAATGACAGAGGGAAGAAGATTATCGATGCAGACCCCAACACCACCGTTGCCACCACAAAGATCCAAAAGGAAGAACCAGAAGATTCAAAGGGGGAGGAGCATCTTTTCCACTCCTAGATGTGGGTAAAGGGTTCCCTGCTACAGTTCATTGTCGACAGCGGGAGCCAAAAGAACCTCATTTTAGCAGAGGCCATGAAGCATTTGGGCTTGCCGACCACAGCACACCCGCAACCATACACCATCGAGTGGCTTCACCAAGGATGAGATCTCCGCGTCAACCAGTAGTGCCACCTTCCCTACAACATCAAGCCCTTCACTGATGAGGTATTATGTGATATTGCTCCTCCTAATGTTTGTGATGTATTATTGGGTAAACCATACTTATGGAAGTGACATGCTGTGTATGAGTCTTGGCCTCGCACTGTTAATATTACATTGGGAAATAAGTTGTACAGGATACTAGATGTACCACCTCCTGCCGCTATTTCTTTGGTTACTGCAAAACAATGCAATAAGCTCATTTCCAAAATGTGGAAATTTTTTTTCTTGATGATCTTCCCTCAGGGAAAGAAGAAGATCGTGGCCACGAACTCTAGACAGGGCCCATCCGCATGACAAAAACAAATGGACAAGGTTGTGGAAGAGTACTAGGACATATTCACCTCACCCACAAGGGTTCCTCTATACTGTCAAGTCAAGCACCCCATCGATCTGACCCCAGTTGCACCACTTCCCAATGGACCGATCTATCGACGCTCTGTTCTGGAGAATGATGAAATCAAGAGGCAAATTCAAGAGCTACTATAGAAGGGTCACATCCAGCCAAGTTCATCACCCCGTGGGAGCCCGATCGTGTTGGTACAGAAGAAGGATGGGACTTGGAGACTCTGTATTGACTATCGGGCACTGAACAAGATCACTGTCTAGAATAGGTACCCGATCCCACAGATTGATGACCTCCTGGACTAGCTTAAAGGGGCGAAATATTTTAGCAATATCAACTTAAAGTTCAGGTATCACCAGGTACTGATCGAACCGACTGATGTGTGGAAGATTGCCTTCAAAGCCAAGGAGGGCCTTTTCGAATGGTTGGTCATGCCTTTCGGGCTGACGAATGCTCCTGCAACCTTCATGAGACTGATGGATGACATCTTGTGGCCATTCACCAACTCATTTGTAGTAGTGTACTTGGATGACGTCCTAATATTCAGCCAGACTTGGGAAGAGCACCTCCACCACATCTGACAGGTCCTCCAAACGCTGCGGCAACACAAGTTGTGTGCCAATTTGGACAAGTGCACTTTTGGCATGAACCAGGTTTAGTATCTAGGATACATTATTGATGAGTATGGGGTACATGTGGATCCAACCAAGATCCAAGTCATCCGGGATTGGCCAACCCCAACTACTCTAACAGAGCTTCACAGCTTTCTGGGTCTTGCTAATTTCTACCGCAGGTTCGTGTTGGGATTCTCTCATATCACTTGGCCCTTGAGTCAAGTCACCAAGGGAGGAGAAAAAGAAAAATTCTTTTGGTCAGAAACTCAATAGAAGGCGTTTGCAGAATTGAAAAAATGCCTCTGTTGTGCCCCAGTGCTCACATTACCAGACTTGCAACAACCATTTTAAATTGAGACAAACGCCTCTGACTATGCTATTGGGGTAGTCCTTACTCAACAAGGGCATCCAATGGCATATCACAGTGAGACACTGTCTGACACAGTCTGCAAATATCCCACTTATGACAAAGAGATGTATTCCATTGTACAAGCTTTTCGACAATGGAAGCATTACATTTTTGGGAAGGAAACGATCATCCACATAGACCATCGAACCTTGCAGTTCATACAGACAAAAGGGAAGTTATAGAACGATATCCATCAGAAGTGGTCCACATATATACAACAGTTTCGTTTGAATATCAAGTACAAGAAGGGAAGCACCAATAATGTTGCAGACTGCCTCAGCCGACCACCGATTGTGGTGATAACCACTGTGCTCAACTCTTGTGGGAACGAGACCTCTGACTGGCTGCTTCTCTATAAGAGCGATCCATAATTTAGCCACATATACAGGACGCTCTTGGAGGGAAACCAAGTTCCAAATTTTCACCTCTAGGATGCACTACTATGTCACATGGGACAACTTTGTGTTCCTTCAAGCGAGTGTGCCAAGATGATTTGAGAAGCGCGCTACAGTTGGGTTGCTGGGCATTTTGGGGTCGATAAAATAATGGTAGTACTGCAGAAGTATTTCTATTAGCCGAACCTTCGACAAGACGTTGGGAAGTACATCCGATCCTGCACTGCCTGCGCCATTGCCAAACCATCCATCAAGAAGCAAGGCCTCTATACTCCGCTGCCTACCCCTAGTCGACCTTGGGAATCGATCTCCATGGATTACATGTCGGACCTTCCTTCTACTAAGCACTTCAATGAATTTGTGTTCGTGGTTGTTGATAGATTCTCAAAGATGGCCATAATGGCGGCCTACAAGAAGAATATCACATCAGAATCCACTGCTAAACTCTTCTTTGAATAAGTGTGGGTACACTTTGGGATCCCACAGTCTATAATCTCAAATCGAGACAGCAGGTTCCTTAGTACGTTCTGGTCTAGCCTATGGTCAATGCTAGACACCAAGTTCACAAAGTCCTCATCTTTCCATCCCCAGACTGATGGCCAGACAAAGGTCATCAACCGGATGATCGTACACATTTTGCGCATGTACAACTCAAAGCATCCACGCACATGGGATGAGAGCCTCCCCTATGTACAACATAGATATAATCGAGCCCTCCAAAGCTCCACTGACCATAGCCCCTTTCAGGTGAGCTTGGGATTCTAGCCATTATGTCCCATTGACGTAGCCATGCCATTTGCAGCTACTCAGGTTGATTCAGCTCATGTCCAGTCTGAAGTTTCTAAGGCGAACAGCTTCATTGAGCACATTCACCACATTCGTCAATAGGTTCATGACATATTGGATAGATCCAATGCTAAGTACAAGCAGTGGCATGATCAACATCAGGTGCAACACAACTTCCAGGTGGGTGACAAAGTGTGGCTACATTTGCAGAAGGAGTGCCTCGCTGGACCCCACTGTGAGCTTCGCTCGCTCCAATATGGGCCATACACCATCACTAAGGCTATCGAGGACAATGCCTTCGAGCTCAGTATTCCACCATTCCTTGTTCTGCTCCCAGTGTTCAATGTGGACCGCCTTCGACCCTACTTTCCACCCTTACTGGACACATCAGAGGTGGTAGAACAACTCACACCAACAAAGTTAAACCTCGACTGCATGGAATAAGCCAAAATTGATCGGATTATGGACACACAGATCAAGACCACCCGCCAGCAAAAGATCCAGCTATATCGAGTTGTCAAAGCAGGCCAACTCCTTCACCAGGGAAAGTGGCTCACCAGAGACCAAGTTCAACAGAAGTTTCCTCATCTCATGGAGGAACTCAACGCAATGGGGACCATTGCTTCCTAAGGGGGGAGGAATGATCCAGGAGGATATTGGTGGCCACCCACCTTTTCCACTTGGACCCCCACCATTGTTTCCTTAATTATAGCACAATTTACTATTTTTGGCAGTTTTCGGGTCCTAAACTTCCAGAGCCTTTTTCAGGCCTTAAACGACTTTTTTCGGCATCAAAGGGTTGGGCAACTATGAGTCCATTTCGGACTTAATATTTGTCTATTTTGGATGTGGTCCTTGAAGAGATATTTCTAACGATGTATCATGCACGTCAAACAAAGGTAGTATGCCAAAGTTACGACCCCAGGAAATTGATGTACCAAGTTACCCAACGGGGTCCACATTCTGGAGTTTCACCCCCCAGGGTTAGGTTTTTGGATGTGTAGGGTTTCCATTGTTTCTCAATAATATATAGGCCTTCGAGCCTCATTGTAACACAGAGTTCAGAGGCATGTAGCCGCCACATCTCTTCTCAGAGATAAGCTACCGACACTTTAGCTAGTTTATTTCCATTCTGTATGTAAACAAGTTTCAGTTCTTTGATTAATGAAATGAAGTGTTATTTCCGCTACGTATTTGTTTCCATGGTTATTTGTGTATTCTATTGCAGTCTTGCATAAATCCGGATCAACAGGTATCTAGTATTCCCTTTGATATGATGAGTATCAGTGTTTATCGGCTCTTTCCGTAATATGTAAGCATAACAACAGTGATTACTAGTTAATAGGGTATAACAAGCTCTCTAGTAATACCATTTAACCCTTTACTCTGTGTATGGAATACAAGAACATTTATCCATAGTAAGTAAGGTGTAAGCAACATATTACCCATAATCAAGCATAGATCAAATCCCATTGCTTACTGATTTTATATGGGTATAAGCACCGCAAATACAGGGAAACAAGCATTGTGAAACCGGATAGGTGTAATAAGGTTAGACAAGTTACCTCATTGTAACATAGTAATTCCAATCTTAGCCCATTTCTTATATTGGTAATGATTAGGGTAAATTCCATAAGTTTTATTATAATAGGGTATAATGCTTACCTATTTGTTAACAAACACATAATTATTAGGGAAACAATGTATTCTATTGTATTTACATTACTCGTAATAATATGTGTATGTTTATCCATAACATATTGAGTTACTAGTATATTCCCTTATATCTCATATTAAGTTATATTCTTTAGAATTTGTAATCTACTTAATAGAAACCAATGGCACTTAAAGGGATAGAGCATAATTAAGGTCAATAATAATAATATGTATACAGTATCTATAGCAAGCTATGGAAGTCATACTGAACACTTACCCATGCTCTAAAATGCTCTAAAAAGCTAATGATGTTACTCATATTAAGTTATGTATGATGCTTACTTTATTACTATGATTCCCCTTTTACATTGAACAAGCTAGTTTTACAAGTATGATAGATAAGTGATTTAATATACATAAAGCGCTCATAAGAAGTGGTATATGTAATTACAAGGGTCATATCTATCACACCTTAAGTATAAGGTGATTCATGTAATCTCTAAGCCTCATGTTTACCCTACATTATCTCCCTATTCAACTTTGTGTAAGATTAGCACGACGTTTACTTGTAAGCACTAACATGATGAGGTAATGAACACTAACCTCTTTGTTTCAATACAATGCTTAAGCTCACACTTACTATATTTACGTAATGAATAACGTACGTAAATAATATGAGTACTCATTAGATTACGGATATGAACAGTGTTAATACCCGTGCCTCTATAAAGTGTATTGATCGTAATTCCAAGTATCCTATCCCAATTGGGCAGATGAGATCGAGCAAGCTCACTAATGGGATTACTCTATGGGTTCAATCTTACTTTGCTTAACTACTATGATTCCCATTAAATCATATGAGTACTATAGGTTAAATACAGATAAATAGGGTGATACTAAGTGATATGTAGACATTTTAATTACTTATTACTAGTATTGGTTCTAATCTTACTAATAGGTCAGGTTAGAGAATGAATCCCATTATTACTTTGATTTGTTCAATATGAGTAACAAAACAAGCACGATAACGTGTCTGCTTATTTCCTATCATATATTAACACTATATATTATATAAAGACAATGAGGTATACCACTTACTATGTGATAAATAGTGGAGCCCGTATTGGTACAATGCTTAGCTTCTTGTTTACATTCATAGTAGCCATGGTATTTAAATTTGATACATTATTTATTAGGTAACCAGTATGAGCTAAGAGCTAACATAAGTAAGCAACAAGTAAATAGCATTGGTGAATAAAAAAGGTATAGCGATGATTCTCTAATTAACATTATAGTTACGAACACCCATGGAACCCTAATATGTATGATCTTTAAAGCTTGTAATGGACTGTATGAACATGGGAACTGTGGTTAAAGGTCTATGATAAACGTAAAAGCTTAGAGAAAGACTAGCACTAAGTGTAAACGTTCTCCAATTAACTTGTATGTAAGAGGTTTGTTTTAACTTTACTTAGGCAAGTAGCTATGTTATGATAAGTTGTATTCATACCTTATGTAAAATTTATATTGTATACTGATGATTACTACTATAAGTATAACCATAACAAGGAGGTTACATATTCAATATGGTTAAGAACAAAATACCACCATGTTACTTCATTTGCTTACGTATTAGCTTGTCTGAATTTGGTTGAAGAGTAGGTGGGTGAGTTTGCATTCAATGGGGATGACTTTGCTTTCATTTCATTTCTTTTTTATTTCTTATCTTGTCCTAGTATTGTCCCAATATGAGATCGTGCCCTTCCTTTTAGTGCTTTTCCCTAGTCTTTGTGCCCTTCCTTTAGAGTATAGGTCAATTTTCAAGTCCAAAAGTGCAACCCCTAGAGAGAGGTGGGTACCATTTTAGAAGAAGTCATCGGTTTTAAACTATGCATCATCATTTTATCAGGTACCGAATGTACTAAGCATAAGCAATTTATCATCTACCAAATTTACGAAGTATCGGCTATAGAACTTTAGACACGCTTGTTTTTCGGTCCGAGCCTTCTAGAAGTTAGAATCGCATATTGAATTTAGATACCCATTTCTCTATACAGTTTGGAAGTGCTCTCCTCTGGATGCTAGAGACTTAGAGCTACTAATTTTGGAAAAATATTATTTTCATTTTTTAATAAATTTGATAATAATCTAACAAAAAATTAATGAAATTATTATGAGTTTTTTTTTAACATGAAATTGCTTTTGTTATTTAGTTGGGTTAACATTTGTGAGCATGAAATTGTTTTTGTTATTTTGATAAATTGAGTTGGGTTAACATTTGTGATTGGACAAAGGCATGGAAACATGGTTTCGTTGTGGGAGGCTCCCAATCCCACTTTGTACACGACAAATACTTCCATACTTTGAGGTTAGAGTTTATAAGTCTTATTGCTAAGAGTTTTTCACGTATCTATTCACATTTTTTTAAAATGATTTATTTGATATACTTTAAAACTTAGTAGCATTTTATTATTCTTATAGTCTTAATAATTGGTTGAAACAACAATTACTTTTACTCATGGGAAAAAAATGTTTTTAAACAAGTTTGAAGTTAAAAGTGGTTTCTTCTTATCCATTTATAGCCAAGAAAAAGTGGATGGCCCAAAGAATAAAACAAGAAACATGAATTGGTCGGTACAAATTTTGACCCTCCCCCACAAAAACACATTGAAAATTAAATTGAGCCATATGGTTGTTAATTGGAATGGGTGTTACATTGTTGGCTTTATCATCACAAAATTTATATATTCAAATTATTATGTCAAATTATATAAGTTTAGATTATTTTATTTTTATAAAATTTAAATAAAATGAATTTACCTATATTAGGAAACTAAATGCTTTTAATTATGAATGAAGCAAAACAAAAGGAATTTATTTTATCAAATTCTCATCAAAGTGCATCATGGATAATATAAAGGCATCCCTACTTTTATTAAGAATTTGCTTCATATAGTTGATGAATAATATAGACAACTCCACTTCACTTGCAATAATAGTTGAGCAATCCAAAACAATCCATACCTTGGAAAATCAACCTTATTAAACTTCTTTTGAAAAAGGAAGGAGAGAACATCATAGTGCAATATCGATTGCAATGTGGGTTTTTAATGAATTGTCTCTGCAAAGTGAATATAATATTTATTTGGCCTTTTAACTCAAGTCCTTTAGAATAATGTCATAATTTCAATTAAACCATTGATGCAACATGTTAACCTTGAAAATTTTGGTATGTTGTATTATATGTGGCTTAACATTAACCTCTCTAAAGGATTCTAGGTTCCACCTTTTGTTTGTTTGTTAATTTTATCACTTGATGTACTTCAGAAGAATAATACCAGCACATGTAAATTTTGAGTTGTTTATGTCACTCTTAAGCACATGTAAATTTTGAGTTGTTTATGTCACTCTTAGTGCGGTGTTTTGTTCCACCCTCCATTTTCAGAGTAGATGATTAAGGCAAAACATGGATAAATGACTCAAATATTATCTTTTAATTGGAAATTAAACTCCTTAATAAAAACATATATTTTACTTGAAAATAAAAATGTCACAATTTCAATTACACTCTTGTTGCAACATGTTAACCTTGAAAAATGTTGTATGTTGCATTACATGTGGCCTAACATTAACTTTCCTAAATGATTCTAGGTTTCACCTTTAAGTTTATCTTAATATACTTTCTATACATAATATGAACACATTACTTTTGAGTTGGTTGTGTCATAGTTAAGAGATTGTTTTGTTTTAGTGGTGATTTTCAAACCATTTGATAGAAAAAAAATGAATAAATGAGTTTATTATTATCTTTTAATTAAAAATTAAACTCCTTTAAAATTTTAAAAAATTAGTTGGAAGGCAAAAGATGAAATGAAATTCCAAGACTTCCTCCCAACGTCCAGCTTCCATTGCAAGAACATATCGTTGATGATAGTACACAGTACTCAATGGCAGGTGCCCACCTTCTTCTTGAGAGATTCGATGGATGAGGCACTCCAAATGGGGTTCCAAGTGCTCTGAGGCTTCCATGAAACTAAGAAAAGATGGGGAAGGAGGGAGTCTTTGTTTTCAGTGCGAGGCATCGCTAGAGAAGGGCGGCTCCGCCAGGTGGATATCGAGACCGATGCCAGTAGATTCGATCTGTTTACTTAATGGATGCTCATTTTCCATGCTCGCACTGATGGTAGATGTTTTGCCCATTTTATTCTGAATCTAACAATAAAATCCTCAGCGATTAGTTCAGCAACTCGTTTTGGAATCTCTTCGAAATTAATAATGCCTTTCTTTCTCTGGGTTCTGGTGAACCTTTTCCCTCTATTGGTGATGATAGAATATGGACGATAGATTCAAGCATGATTGGGTGGCACCGAAGGGTTGATAGGAGAGACTCATTGAAGCCGGTGGTTCTCGTTTTTTCTTTCAACGTTAGAGCAAGGCAGCCGAATAGAATAAAAAGATGGATGGTCTAAGGTCGCCAAGGTGAGGTGGAAAGCATAGCAATTCATTGCGGCATGCAAGCATTGGTAATTGAGATTCCAATTTTGTTGATACCGTTGAGAGTGGTTGCAGTGATGTTACAAGAGTGTCATCCCCACAAACAGGCACAATTTGTTGAATGCTAAATCCATGGATTCTTTCTCTCTCGGCTCTTCAAGAGGGCTATCACTTGTATCTTCCACCAGGTTTTTGCATTGGGCACCAAAATCATGTTTATCCCTCCAATTTCTCATTGGAAACTAAACTATGGAGAGAATCTCTTTAAACTATGGCAACATAGTTAGGTGGTATTGGTATTTCGTGTATGGAAATTCTGAACATATTTAAATTAGTTGATATCTTGTATTTTTTTATTAAAATAATTATTAATAATTAGTTGTGGTCTCCCACACTTCCATATCTTAGGCTGTTGAGATTTTATATTTTTTTCTAAATATATGATTGATTTTATTGTATAAATGTTTATGTACATTAAGTTGGGTATGTGTTATATTTTTTGCATATATAAGTGGAGATGCCCCTATCAGCCGATTGCCTAACAATCCCTTTTATTGCATAAATGTTTATGTACATTAAGTTGGGTATGTGTTATATTTTTTGCATATATACGTGGAGATGCCCCTATCAGCCGATTGCCTAACAATCCCTTCATGATCCCTTCACCTAGTTCTCTTATCCGTCGAGCACGTTGCATGTACCATTGGCTCAAGGGGTGATAGGGTGGGAGAAGGGGGCATTTCCGACCTCGAAAACAGGGGGTGATAGGAGAGGGGAGGGGGGCATTTCTGACCTTGAAAAGAGTCATTAGGGCCATATTTTATCACGAGCACAAAATTTTTGGGTTGTTTTCGGCCTTTTTGGTGATTTTTCTATAAAAAAATAATTTATTATCACTTAAGGGATTGGGATCTATTTCTAATCTTGGTACATTAATTAGGGTATTGGATGTTGCCGAATGCATATATTGTATAATGAGTGATTCATAATGATAGTAAGCAACCTAGGATGTGTAGCTCCAAGATTTGTTGGTTTTTCTATTATTATGTGTGAATGATGTGGCCTAATCTCTATTTTGCTTAAAAGAATCTGTATGCTTTGTTTCTATGCACACATTTAAAACTTACACATTTATGGCATATTTGTGAATTTTTTATTTAAAGGATATATATATNAATTTACTTAATTCAAGATAAATTTAAATTTGTCTTGAAATTTAGATTACTAATTTCAAAGTTTAAAAATAAATTTAGATTATTAAATTTGATAAAGATTTAAGAATGTAGATATTCATAAAACTTTACATGTTCATATATAAAAGCTCCATTTAGATTTACAAATTTAGATTACAAATTTCACTTGAAATCTAACGAGCTCTTTTTTTTCATTTTTCAGCAAAAATATTTAATCATTGAAATTTAATAAGCTATGTAGAAGAAAACTATGGATTGTTGCTTCACTTGTAACTTGATTCAACTACCTCTTTTTTTTGTTCATTTTTCTGCCAAAATATTTAATCATTGAAATTTAATAATCTATCTAGAAGAAAACTATGGATTGTTGCTTCACTTGTAACTCATTAAACTACAAATTGGATATTAGTCGTAATTACTATGAATAAGCTAATGGTGTTTGCATAATATCACTTGTTGCTCTTGACTTGTAAACTCTAGTACAAGTTTTTTTTCACAAGGAAAAAACCTTCCTCTTGCTATTCTTATTGAATCAAAGAGAAAGTTACATCGTTCATCCTTCTTTACTACATCTATTCAAAACCATCAACTATTACAAGTCTACTACAAAATAGATCCATTACAAATCGGACCAATTCTCCTTGTCAGTAGATTTTCTATCATAAGACTACATACAAAAACCAACAACAAACTTTGACCTTTAGTTCAAACCAAACCATTTTAACAACACAATTTCTAACTTAACCTATCATAAAATTGTCCAATAGAATACAAACTGACAAAAATAGAACTAGAAGATCACATGAAGCAATCAAACTCCTGAACTCCTTCATTAATAATAGAACCTTCCATTACCTCATAAAAGTGTATATATCCCTCATTTTCTAGAACAACTTGTTTAGACAACTGATCAACTTCCATATTAAAACTTACGGAAATATGGTTCAAAGAAATCTGATGAAAATTATTAATCAAAGCTCTGATTCTTATACACTAGTGTTGAAGATTGATTATTTGTAACATGTTCCTGCCATTTTCCCATTCTCCTATCACTTTGGAATCACCAAATAAAGTGAGAGAAACAATACCATTAATAGAAACAAAGCTTAAGATTTCCCACAAACTGAGTAACTCATTAACCCTTGCGTTACTTCCCTTCCCACCTCCCATCCATAGTATGAAAAATTGTTCCCCATTTAACATCAGGATCATACCAAAACCACATCATCATTTGTAGAATCTCCATCAAGGTAACCAACAATAGTAGAAAAATTTAATTTGGGAGGATATAAAATCTTTGGAATCTTATGTTTTCCCAAAAATTGATAATCCTTAAAAACACTAATACCTTTTATCACACATTGATGAACATTTTGGATAATATCTTCAAAAATAGCCTTGTTTCTTGTATTCCAAATAGCCGAGCTGATGAATATAGGAAGAAATTTATGAGGACTTTCTTCATGGTACTAGGAATTAAATTTTTTCTCATTGTGAGAATTACCCCATACAGTAAGAATATTTAAATACTCGCATACCAAATACCAAACATTTCTACTAAAAGGACAATGTATAAAGATACGATCCACAAAGTTTGAGTTCCTCCTGCACATAATACAGAAACCAGGTCCCATCTAGCCTCTCTTCAACAGAGTTTTGCCAAGTTAGAAGCCTGTCTTTTTATAACAACCAGAAAAAACATTTTAGCTTATGCGGAATGTTCCAGCTTCACAATTTGGTATGCCACCATCCACTATCACTATGGAAAAGAGTGGTAATAAGAGCATCATACGCAATCTTATCAGAAATATCTCCAAAATGTTTATTCCAAACCCAAACCAATCTGTCTTCATATTCAGCTAATTTGATTCCAACACTGTTTAGAGAAAAGATGTATGTGTCCCATAAAGAGGCCCAATTGCCAAAAAAACCAATATATCTAGAATTAAACCAATAACCACCCTTGATAACATCCCAACTCGGTCTTTTAATTTGGCTGAGATTTGTTAGACCTATAACTTCCAAATGCTCCAGAATTTCCACTGGCAACTCATAATTTCCACTATCCCCTATAAAGGGAGCAATTCGAATACGAGCATTTTTAACATTGCCAATGACCCAAGAAATCCACTTCTTTTTCCAATGAAAATTTTTAATGAAACTTTTCCACATAATAGAGGCTTCTTTTTTTTATCAAACTTAGAGGATCTGAACCAATTGAGAAAAGATGCATTCTTGATGTATTTTATCTTTATAACAACAAAGAGTAAATGCCACATGATTTTCATACATAGAGCACAGTTGAATCCAACCAAATTTTCAATGCCCCGGCCTCCCAAAGTTTTTGGCAAAGCAATTTTTTCCCAAGAAACAAGATGAAACTTTTTCTCTGAACATGAACCATCCCAAAGAAAATGAAATATTCTAGATCTTATGATATTTATGATAGCTTTGGGAACCATAATCAATGAGAACCAGAAAACATGAATACTCATAATAACAAATCGAATAAGAGTTAACATTCCACCAATAGAGAGAAACATGTACGCCCAATTATTTATTATTTTCTCAATCTTATTTACTAACCACATCCAATCTTACACCTTGTAATTATTTGGTTTTAACACATCCTAGATATCTAAAACCTGCATCAATGCTTTCAATTTTATACTGAAACAAATCTCTTAATTGGCACATAACTTCTTCAGAGACTTTATGCTCATAAATACATGAATTTTCCAAACTCATATCCTTACCATACGCAGAAAAAAAAAATATTCAAGATATCATATAAGAACCTTCCATTCCTCGATCTTAGCAGGCCCAAGAAAAATCATATCATCCACAAAAAGTAAATGTGTGATTTTAAGAGCAGGGGATACTTTTATACCTATGAACTTTCCTTCCTCATGAGATTTTAGATCATCCTACTGATTCCTTCTATTATCAGCAAGAAAATAACATGGATAACAAGAACCCCTGCCTTAGCCCTCTTAAGCTTCCAAATAAATTTGTGGGAGAACCATTAATCAACACTTTAAAATTTGCAAAATATACACAAGCCAGAATCCAATTTGTGGCTTCCACAGGAAGTCCAATCTGCAATAATAAATTTCTCAGAAACACCCAATTTACCTTATCATATGCTTTTGCAAGATCCAAATTTATATAGAGAGAGCTAACATTGTTCAACTTAGCAGTGTGAATGAAATCATGAGAGACACCTATAGAATATAAAATTTGTTGGTTAGATAAGAAGCCAAACCGTTCTTTAGATATCACTTCTAAAAGTTTTGGCTTAATCCTATCCGCTATAACTTTTGTCACCATCTTGTCAATCATATTAGATAATGCAATTGGTCTGAAATCAGAGAAAGAAACTATAAATGTAGATTTTAATGATCTAGACATGAAACCTTCCCTCCTTGACATCTCAGCCACATCCAACAACTCTTTCGCTATACTGTCAAAGAAAGAGATAAAAAAACTCCATAGGCCAACCATCTAGACCTGGGATTTTGTCTTTTGCAAAAGAAGATAAAACATTATTTATTTCATCCAAAGTTATTGGTTTATCTGATAACCTTCTTCTCTAGAGAAAAATGAAGGATAGTGATTGATTACCTTCATTTGATTTTGTTGGCCCTATGAAAAAGATAGGCATAATTCATCCATAATTTTGCCCAGGAATATGAACATTTCGGTCGCAGGAAGAAAGAAGCTATGGCATAGGAAAGAAGCTATGACAGAGAAGAAGATGAGACAAAAGCAACTATGGGGGAAAGAGCTACGACATAAGCAGTTGTGGGGGAAATAACTATGACAGAAGAAGCAATTGTAGAGGAAATTGCGACAAAAGCTGTTGCGAGAGAATAGTTCGTGGCAGAAGAGAAGTTGTGATGAGATCAACTGTAACAGAAGGAACCACAATAGAAGAAGGTGTGCAGCCGTTGAAAAGGATAGCCCGATATATCATGCATAAGAAGTAGGCTAGAGTCACGTGTGGTTTAGGGAATAAAGCATCTTTGTATTTTGGGCTAATAGTGCCTACTAATAGTTCTAACTAAAATAGGGCTGACAACTTGTTGGTTAATAGAATGGAATCGATTGATTGTGACATGTAAGAGTATATAAAAGGGATAAACCAAGCTGTGTGTCAGTTACTTCCTTAGAGATAGATACACTCTCTATTGTCTGTTTTGGATATTTGTAGAGTTGTAGAGTGTAGGGAGGAGAGTCATTCTAGGTTGTGTGCGGATTGACAGTAGTGAGAAGGAGAGGAAACTTCAGAGACCTGAGACTATACATCATGAGAGGAGAGAGAAGTATGTATAAATTGTAGCAGAAGATCTAGAATAGATTCTGCAAGATGAGTGCACAGATGAAAGGTGCCATATATTTCTCATGCCATATGAACAACACCTTTGTGGTTTTTCCTGAATGGGTTTCCATGTTAAATGTTTTCTATATGTATATTTGATGAATGTGCTTTTGTTGAATGAATGTATGTTGTGAATAATTGCATGTGTATTTTCTTATGAATGAGTCCTTATGTGCTTATTGTGCATTGTTGTTAGTTGGAATCGTTGGAATCGCTAATAAGGAAGTGTATTAACTATTGTAATATATGTCGACAAATAAGTAGAGTAATATATTGAATTCATACAATAAGAATAAAAAATATAACCATCAGCTTCGGTCGAGCAAGCTAGTAAGGTGCCAAGGAAGAGGAAATCCCCACACAGTTGTAGAAACCTCGTTCTGGTAGTTACCCATAAGATATATCTTGGGGGATATTGAATCTATGTCACAGCTATTGTTGACTAATCCCTTCTCTGTCGGGCCGATATCTTGGGATTTGTTGACAAACAAAATAAGTTCTGAACCTAGGTCGAAGGGAGAAACAAAAACAAATGGTTTTGTTTCTAGGATCGTGAATCATTTTGTGAGGGATATGTTTTGGCACCCGATGAAGCCAAAAATTCAAGAGTGAGTGGATTCTAAAGAGTTAGAGTTTGCACGAGAAGAAAGTGAAGGATCATGGTTGAACGCTAACAAAGTGGTTGGGGAAATACCTCTATACAGATATCATGAAATTTTCTTTTGTGAGTTTTATATTTTGTTGTATGAGTGGTTGTTGAAGTTAGCAACCCATCAAAAAACAATTTCAAGGAGGAGAACCAACAGGCTGGAGTCCTGAGCTGATTCAGAGGATGAAGAGTACTAGAAACCCTATATTTATGGCTTTCAACTTCTGGGTAGACAATATTTTGGAAGGATACATTACTGAGTTTGTTGTCAACACAATAAAATCATATAATGAGGTGAAATTTTTTTCCCAAGGACCCAGAGGAAGGTATTTGATATATGTGAAAATATGGATCAAAATGCTCGTATGTGAGAAAGGGATCATGAGAATGGAATCTGATGAGTAAGGAACTGTGTATAAAGACCTAGGATATGTCGTAGAAGAAGTGCGATAAAAATGGAGAAAAGTAAGTTGAGATGTTCCCCTGCAATAGAGGAACTATACTAGAGGGTGGGCGTTTAAGAAGTGGAAGGATATTTTGGTCAAGAAAGAGAAGAAGAACTATGACTAGAAGACGAAGTTGTAGTACAGTCAGAGGAGAAGACTACAAGTTGATGTCACACTTTGATAGAAGTTCTTGTGAAGGGGAGGAATAATAGCGGCCTTTATCTGAAAGAGATGAATAAGAAGAAGAAGCCCCAGATATAGAGTACGAATATGGAACACCTATGACCCCGCGTACATATCCAGAGGTAAGGTTCAAAAACTCATCTCGTAGTAGGTTTATCAATACAAGTAATACTAATTGTGGGAATAGTGGACAAGGAATTCCTCCTAGCCAAAATTTTTATATAGCCATACTAAGGACCAATATAATGGCTGGGAATGATATTAATTGTCGATATTCAATGGAAATGGGTTAGAAGACACAGAGAAACATTGGTTTCTATGTGAAGTCGTATGGACCATGCGAGAGGTCCAAGATGAAGCAATAAATAAGGTGCATATGATCACAAACCCGAGGGTTTGTGTATTGGACTGGTATATGAATTTCTCTATAGTTCCAGTAGGAGTCGCACAAAAAGCACTCGACCAAATTTGAGTGGGACTAATAGATGAATTCAGAAAGCCCAAATATGAGTCACAGTGCATCAGAGAGATGAAATAGTTTAAGAAACTATCTATGGATTTTGTGTGAGAATTCGACCAAATATTTAAGAAGTTGATGGATAAAGTAAGCTTCCATATGTAGGATGTACAAAACAACGAATGGTTCATTGCAGCATTGTTGCCACACATACAGATTCCCTTGATGCAACAAAATATTGTGTTGTAGCCTGGAGCTCTAGAATCAGTAATGGAGTTGGAATCATCACCTGTATGAGAGAATGGTGTAGGAATGATCCAAATATAGTCATAGCTAGTGAACCTCACGTTGCAACTTCAAGATATTGAGAAAGGGAAGGAAGTCCAAGAATAACTTAGGTGTACCAGATGTAGAATGGAAGGACACCATAAGGGCAACTGCCTGACATTTATGAACTATGTCACATCAGGAGCATCGAATCCAATAAATACAAAAGGTATGCCTTGGTGTGGAATATGTTAGACTAGAGGCCATCGGTCGGAAGAGTGTTTGTATTTACAAAATATTGTAAGTACGTCGGATAATTTGTACTGTAAATTTTTTAAATCAATAGGCCATGATGAGAAGGACTATAGAGCATTTTAGTTGTTGCAAGAGAAAATAGTGGAAACATATTTGATGAAGAATGAAGAGCAGATGTAAGCTGAGCGAGCACAAAATCAATATACACAAGCTCAGTATCCTCAGCCCCAGTATCAACAAAATCAGTACCTGCAGCAACAATACCCTCAACCCAGGTGGGGTGGAAATTTTTGAGGAAGAGGACAAGAAGGAGGATTTGGTTGTGGAAGAGGCCAAATAATATGTTTACATTGTGGGAAACCAGGAATTTTTTCTCAGGATAGTATGAGTCCTATGAAGGCATGCTCATATTGTAAATTTGTTGACCACACTATTGAGGAATGTCCTTGATTGATTTCTAAGTGTCATGCTAAGAATATGGGAAATCCAATTCCTTTGCAGAATATAAATCTAAACCCCAACCAGAATATTCAAAAGGCCTCTGCTGAGTGGAGGGAGACAAATATTATTGTTGTAACAAGAGGAGGTGTTGCAACTGGATCAGACCAAGATGCACAGAATGGACAACCACAGGTGCGACCGATAACACAAAAGAAAGTGCCATTTGACGTCCATTGCGACAAGGATATATTCAAATATATTTGCTTTGATTACTTGCAATGCAGTATCAATCGACGGATGATCATAGAAAAATTCAAATGTATGTGTGAAGCTATTAGCTAATTCATCCCATTCAATAGTCCACATCTCAGTTCAAATGATGTATACCAAAGGCAACTACTATCGTAGCTCAGCCTTCTTCCTAACTTCCTCTTTGTTTTGCTCAGTGGGACCTGGCATCTCTCCGGTTTGGGGGAGTGTTGATCCTGATTTTGTTGTCATTTTTTGTTGTTAATTTGCTCTATCGGCATTACTTTTGTCACTTTTTGGGATATTTCTTGCCATTTAGACCATAAATTAAACATAGGTATGAATGTAATTGAATATCATACAAGTCTTGGTTTATTTTCATTATTTCATGGTTTTATTTACAATTATGTGATTTGTAAACGTGCTTGGTAAATAGACTTGTTTTGCATGCTATGGTTTTTAAACAGACCTCTAATTAGACACGCATTCACGCCAAACACGCACAGTTGCATCTATATCGTCCTACAACCCTCCGATTAATCCGCAGCTTTGTTGGTTGGAATATTCTGGGGTGTTAAAAGAAAAGAACGATTTCATGGTTCTGTTAGCCATGCATTCCTCATGATGTGTAGTCCTTTATCTATAAGATTCAGGCTCATGTTCGCTCAGCCCGACACCACATCATCTTCCCATGTCAACAAAGATCAACACACTAGCTACGCGCGTGAGGAGAACCGACGCCCAAGAGATTAGAAAGATGGCATGTGCACTGTCGTAAATAGTTATATAGTCATTTGTTTAGTAGTTAATGCTGCCTATCTTTAGAGTGGTTGACTGCTAAAAGGGTCGACCTTCTCCTCCATTGTAAAATCTTTAAAAAGATGTCTCACAATGAGAAAAATTTAGTCATCGTTGGCATATAAACTCTGTTCTAGTTTAATAAAAATTCTATTTTCAGCTATGGATATATGTCTTTGTTTTTATGCTTGATTGATTGATCTAAGTGCAGCCCGTGATTGCTGAGAAGGGCCCCTAAAAAACCATAGGTCTTCCATTTGTGTATTTTCGTTATTTCCTTTTGTAGATAAGCAGTTTTCGTTTCTAGCTTCTGTATGTAATTCAATTTCATGTAGTTGATGTTACTTTGTCACCTGTAACGTGTATTTTCTGTTATTAATATATTTATGTGTTGTTGTTAATATAGTTTATGTTTTCAGAATTGAAAGTGACTAGTTGCGCATAGTTATTTTCATCCTTTCTTTCAGTTTGTTCTCTGATTTCATATTTGCAATTAGCTAGACTTTAATGAGTTTAATGTTTCAGGCCTAGCTCATACTTAGGTTCAACTCTCTTGATTATTTTGTAGTTGTAGATTAATTGCATTTATCTTTTAATTTGTTTTATTATACAATAGGAAATGACTTCACTTCTTAGAGGTAGATTAGCATAAGTTCTCTTCTGTTATTTCAATTGCTAATTAATGTCTTTTTCTGCACTATAGCCTCAAATGCATAAACCAGCTGGTGTCAAGATCATTTAGGTTGTTTATTTCGTAATTTACATTGTTTTTCGCCATCCAGACTGTCGTTCTATATCGTCATCTGAACTGTCGTTCGGACTTTAATATTTCCTATTTTCTTTTATACTTGTTTAAAGTTCAGTTTTCCTAGTTTTTGAATTGTGTTATTTTATGTAGTCAACCAGTAGTGATATATAATTAGGACCTTATTTCAAACCACATAAAGTATCCATTAAGCTCCATAATGATTCTTAGCTTTCATTTCTCTTTGCTTTAGTTTGTTTTTGAGTTGTGTTTCTTTTGTCTCTGATTTATTCCTTGATGATTGCTTTAGAACTTGTCAATTGCATTTCTAGTTTGATTTACTTCATTCTCATTCAAATTGATTTTATAATTAGACTTGTTAATTTTATTCTCTAAAAAGTACATTAGCTCTTTATGATTTGATCATCATTTCTAGCATAGGATCTGTCCTCCTTATACTGTAGTTACTGAAGATGTTCATATAATAGGATTTGATTCATTAATAAAATATCTTTATTAAGTTTTCTACTTGCTTTTAGATCAAATTCACTTTCAAATAAAATATCTTTATTAAGTTTTCTACTTGCTTCTAGATCAAATTCACTTTCAAATAAAATATCTTTATTAAGTTTTGTACTTGCTTCTAGATCAAATTCACTTTCAAGTAAATATCTTTATTACTTTTTCTACTTGCTTCTAGATTATATTTATTTCCTTAAATTTATTTCATACTTTACCTATCTAGAATAGAATACCTCCAAATTCAAAGTAATCATTAAAATAGTATTGTTTCTTGATTAATAAATCAATTGTTAATAACACCTCTTTTCAACTAGATTCATTTGCTTATGGATAGAGAATAAATCACAATGTTTACTATCACTTGTAACTGGACACTCTTTAGTTTACACCTCTTTGTAGAAGTTAAATTAGAATTAATTCCGTTCAGTTTCCTGATTTCCTTTGAAAGTCATTTTGACACACCTTCTCCAGTTCCTGTCACATTGAATGCATATCCTCAGAATCCTCAAGGATAATGGAACTAGATAATTTAGCTTAGTCATTATGTATTGGTTAAATGAATGTATAGTTTAATTATTGAATTTTATAGATATATTAAGTAGCCATAATCTTGCCTCAGATAGTATAATCTCTTCTTTCCATATAGTTAGAGTTCTAAACTTGTTTATAGCCTTTCTAATTCCGAGACTAGAAGCTGAATAAATAATAGATTTCCTATAAAGAGTCGTTTATTCTTGATCAAGTCTTGTCTCTTAGAATAGTATTATATATATATATATATATATTCACTTATTGTACATAGAGTGGAGTAGTATAGATTAATACTGCTATGATCTATTAGTTTTGTCCAAGTCTAATTAACTTAGTAATTGTATTTCTGGAGTTTGACTCAGTTTTTCATTTTGAAAGATCTTTTGATCTTTTCTTTATTAAAATATTTCCACGACATCCTAGGTACCCTTCTACCTTCACATATATTTTGTGTCAACTCCAAGTTTACAAGCCCCGGTCGATAATTAAATATTTGGTGAATTCATTAAGACAATAAAACACTTGACACCATTCTAGATAAAACTGTACAAACAATTTTCCCTACACTAGTCATTCCTAAAAAGTTGATAGGAGTGGGAAAATAAAAAGTTCCCATCAATGATTTGTACAAC
The DNA here is from genome assembly GCA_001517045.1 of Pseudotsuga menziesii. Lineage (NCBI taxonomy): Eukaryota > Viridiplantae > Streptophyta > Pinopsida > Pinales > Pinaceae > Pseudotsuga > Pseudotsuga menziesii. The sequence continues at coordinate 145,955 of LPNX011103654.1, forward strand.
CTAGATCCTATGCTTTTGTTTTTTGGGTTCAATTGATCAATCAATGGAACATTAGACGTCGCGTGTCCATACGACTCTTCTGTGTATAAGACAATTGGTCAATAGTCACTATCTTCCCTTCATGGGGGCAAACAAGGACACAAAAGATGGATGATGGAATAGCGCACATGGCATAGGTTCAACTCCTATCCAAGAGTAAATTGTAGTACAAAGGATTCTCAACAACCTCTACTTCTACTGAAACTGTTTTCCCTGCCAATTCTATATTAAAAGAAGGCAGTATACCGTGTATATGGAAAGACCTTCCTTAGAAAGCGGTTAGTAAGGTATTTGATGGGACTAGCTCAAGGGAGCCCAAAGCTTCCCAACACAAAAAAACCATTACACATGTAGATGCACCTTCATCTATATCAATTTCTCCAATGGTTTTACCGACATGGACTACTTCGATTTGGAAGGCTACATGATAGGGAAATTGTGGTTTGACATTGGATAAGTCAAACTTGGCCATTAAGTTCACAGAATCAATACTACCGATAGCTACCATAAGTGCATTACGTTGTGATGGATAGCTTTGCAACACTTCCAAGGTGGACATAACACAAGGAGTTTAGGCTAGGTCTTCCATAACCAAATATTTGGGAGGAGCCCTCACATTAGGGTTACGATACATCTTCTTGAAGACACCTTTCGGTACCTTCCACATAGGTTCAGTCGGTTTTTCAATTGAAAGTAGGGCTAGTGCTTTGGCAGGTTGCTTATCTTTCTACAAAGACTTGGATTCGTAATTCTTTTCTCTGATTTGTAGTAACGTTTCGAATCGGACCATGTTGATGTATGATTTATTGACAGTGGGAGTATTCTGGGTGCCCCAGACATTCTTCACATCACTCAAAGTTGCATTTTGTCCTTGCGGAAAAGGGTCCTTAAGGACAGCAGGTTGTTGCCTCAACAACTTATGACATTGTTCCATTAAAATGTAATGATAGGTAAAGTGGTCTGCCTAACAAAGTTTGCAGGGAAACTTCACCTTTTTCTTCTCTTTCTTCCCTCCCTCAGCATTGTTCATGGGATTTTGTTTATTTCGGTTTCCCTCCCCTTTCTTCCCTTCTTTCTTCCCACCAGACTGTTGAGTTCCCTTCGGGGTGGATTGTGCATTAAAAGATTATGCATTCTGGGGGAAGGGGTTCACACTTTTGGATGCTTCCATTGCATACTGTTTCACTGATAGTTCATGTATTTGTCTTTCCAGTGATTCCAGAGTGGGTGACTGAACCGAACCAACAATTCCATCGACATGCAGTGCAGGATTTGGTTTCGTAAAGTCTGAGTTAGACCTTGGCGCATCAGGTATGATATCATAGAGAATCCCAGAATAAGCGTAGATCAGGTTAAGCTGTTGGGCTTTGAGAATGGCTTCCTCTTCGGTTGTCACTCCAGAAGTTGAAACTTCTTTTGAAATGTATGGGAAAATTGATTTCAAAAACCATTTCAATGAAAACTTTGCAGGAATAATAGCCTTAATCAGCGTATTTCTTCTTCGCCACTCCTGAATGTAATAAAAAATGTAAGTGTCTTTATTTTGCCGAAAATTCAATAAAATATCAGTAACAACATCAAATTTGTTGAGAAAAATAGTGGCTAAATCAAGAAAATTGTCATAAGCAGTAGGAGAAAGTTTGATATACCATTTAGCTGCTACGCTCATTAGATTTCTTTGAAAAATCCTCAACCAAATTGAATCGTTGTTCAAAGGTTAGGGTTCCCTCGGGCTCTCACTAATACCAATAAATTCAAATGAACCTCTTGTGTTAAGTCTTCACCTTCTAGGTGGAGGTAGAGGCTCCACAGTTGTAAGTGGAGAAAGGATTTGCAACCTTCACGATCTATGAGGATGTTGATCCTCCACAACTAAAGACTTTATTTACACACACCTAAGAGTCATACTTTATCACAAGAAATCCAAACAACATACCACTACAAAATCCCTAAGTATCACAATCAGGAGGATACAGATATGCCTTCCAAAGGAGCGGTTGGGATGATGAGGGCCCATAACAGACTAGTGAAGAGTTGAAGAGTTATTACCTTGGGCACCGATACATTTTTTCTGGTGCAAGCATTTGAATCGTCAATCACCCTCCCAAATTATTGCATGGGTTACCTCCCACATATTCCCTATGTACAGTGTAAATAACCTCCCACCATCACCCGTGTAAGAACCCTAGGTCAATATACTGTGGGTACCATATCTATAAGAAAGTTTCGGCAGAACAGACATTGGTCTGACTGATGTGCATGGGAAAGGCAACAAGCTCGAAATTCAAACAACATGTTATCTCCCAAAATAAAATAAATTTATTTTTGATAGTATGAAGAATTTAAATCATGCAATAAAGGATATGAAGATCACTAATAGTTTTGAAAGCCTCTATGTTGATGCAAATTTCACAAAGTTGTAGCTTTGGTGGCTTGGGAGAGGATCAAAACATCTCATTAGCCACTGAAAGATGGAAGATCAATAACAAGTGGAAGACCCCTTCGGTACGTAGACGGATTTCTAAAATTTTTTACACCATCAAAACATTTTTCAAACAGCAATTGAAAGTTGTGAAGACTACAGATCGACGAACTAGTTCCCAAAGGTGCCGCAACCGTGGATGAAATACAGACTGAGGGTTCCACGAGCAGATGGAAAATTCGGCATCGAAGGGGCTAAAGACTAACCGTCGGCAAATTAGTCCTCTGAGGAGCCAAAACTATGGTAGACAAATAGACAAGGCCTCTGATAAATTAACATAAAAGATTTCGATAGTGCGACTATAGAATATCATCGGCGATCGAAATATGTACAGACTACGTATCAACGAGTTAGTCCACGAATAAACCAAAACGACGGAAAACTTACAGATTATGGCTTCCGATCAACCAACAGAAAATCTTTCCGATAAGTGGGAGAAGAGGAAATCGTCGACGATCGGAAGGACTAAAGACAATGGATCAGCGAGTTAGCTCACTAAGGAGCCGCAACTGCAGGAAACAAACTGACTACCAATTCCACCCTAACAGGAAATTGTCGGCGATCGGAGGAATAAAAGACTAATCGTCGAAGAGTTTAGAACCAAGTAGCTCCACAACGATCGGAAGAACTACAGACAAATCGTCGGCACAATAGTCTATTCAAGAGCCACAACTGCGGCAAACATTCAGATTTGGGGCACCGATGGCATAGATGACAAAGCCTCTGATCAACGATTGTGGTGGTAAGGTAGAGAATCTGTGGAAACACTTCGACTTGGTGCGCCGATAGAAGAAAAAGCTCTTGATCAGCGACCGCGGCGGTAAAATACGGAAACATTGAGGTCTGGAGCGCTGAAACTGTGGCAGTAGTTAGTCTTGGAGCGTCGATGTGATAAAGGAAACATAATCCGATCGACGATTGCAGCAACAAAGAAAAATTTTCAGGTGGATTGAACAAGACTGGGCACTTCAGATAAATGCCAATACACGGGTTGTTGGCGTCAATTCCATAGCGAACCAGCAGTGGTGGTTATCAGCGAACACCTCAGTCATTTAAAATTGCTCAGTGAACTAGATCATCATGGCAGATGAACAAATAGTTAGCAAGGGTTTCAAGCCCTAATCTGGAAAAACTATCACTTTCAATTATTTTTTGTGTAAACAGATCTGATTTTCAGGATCTGTAAATTTTGTAAAAGGCTATAAAGCCCATGATTATTTGATTAATAAAGGTTCGATTCTGGGGATTTGTAAGCCCATCCTATTAGAAAGCATCTCATCTGGTTTATTCATAATATGAGCTCTTTTGTTGTGATTTGTTCAGCCATTTTCTTTATCATTACTGTACTTAAGCCTGAATGTGCATTTAGGTGATTTCAAGTTGATTAAAATCCAATAGTTGTCATCCTATTGGTAATTTTATGCGATTTTATTGATAAGTACCATCCTTGTCAGGTTTTAGCTATTTGTATGCATGTGTTATGCGTGTAAGTCTGCTAGCTTGGTGAGTTCTCCATTCCTGCACCTTTTTGTCAAACTACTGAACAAGTTGTAACTAAAAGCCTTGCGATTGAGTGAGCCTCATGCATTTCTTGAGAGTGGGAGGTTATATAGGTTATCCAGCTTGATCCATATAAAAAACCTAAAAATATTTTAAGCTACCAGGCATCCTCAAGCAACAACCTAGAGGAGTTTCCTGGAGTGATAACACAACACTAACACCACACGGGGCCAAAAGGTGGTACTGAATGAACTCCGGTACGCACATCAATCCTTGTTTATGCTCCACTGATTATTAGAGAGGTATCTCCACAACTCACGATTCACACGACCTCATGCTTAACTCTTTTGTTAGAGGAGCTTTTTGGTTTACCTTCCTGTAGAAGTGGGTTTCCTAAGAAACATGCCACTATGTCTGAATTTTAAAAAAAATGGATAGTTATAGATATCCCTATTCCAAAATCATTGCCTAATCTAGTTGGTGATGTCCCTAAAAAGAAATTTTTTACTAATCAATTTAAATATTAACGTTATTTTTAAGGCTTGTTTTACTAGGGGTGCTGACTGTGCAACTTATGATGTTTTTGGACTTAACTAGAAAGAAAAAGTGTGATATGAAATGCTTCAAATTAACATTGTCATTTTTAAATTCTCTTTCTTTTTCAAAGATAATGAACGTGTTTATGACCTTTGGAAATCAAATAAAAAAATCTTTTCTTTTTCAAAACCTGGAAACAAATGCAAAACGTGTCTACTTGAGCTAATATGCACCTCAATGCTCCATTTTACTATTTGATTTTCAAAAGGAAAATGAAAGAAAGTGCATTATACACAAACATAAATGAGAAAAATGAACGAATGTATCAAACAGACTCAACATTCAGATCTCATAAAAACAAACTTTGAAGGTCTTAAAAAGCTTGAAAAAACCCTACTTGGACTGAACTACACAAGTTTATAAAACTAAGTTGTTCTAAGGCTTGGAACAAGAAAGTTGAGGTTTTTTATCCAATCAACCAGACTGTAAGTGAACACTAGCATCAACAAGGGATGAAAACTCAGTGATCACCAAAAATCCCACCAAGTAAAATCCGAGAGGAGAGACCTAAAGGTCTCCAAACAAGCAAAACCAATTAAACTAACTAAAAAGATACTTACAACATAAACAAACCAGAACCTAAATAAGAAATAGTCTCAACTACTCTTAGAAAATATTCTCAGAGAAATCCAAGATGCAAGAACAAAATTTTAGACAAAACCCTAGCTTTCACATGGCCACCTCCAGGGAATATGCAATTGTGTAGGAGACAACCCACGTACCATACATGATTGTGTAGTGTAAAACCCACATATTTACTGAGTATACATGACTGCAAGTATGGGATACTCACGGATTCCTGAAATAAAAATAAAAAAGAAAAAGAAAATGACTTAAACACTGAATGATCGATTTGGTCCAACTGGATATTTATGCAAGCAAGTCATATATAGGACCAGAAATGGACAAGTCAGGAAAGAAGAATCAATAAAAGAGACCCCAAACAGTAGACTCCCTAGTGAGGTTGCTAGTTTTGTTGTGAGGGAAATCTAATCCTATGGCTGGGGTTCAGAAGGCCATCAACATACTATGAGGTTGCAGACAAATAGGCAGGATTACAAGCATATATTAAAGAGAAAAATATGAGGATTGTGGTCCTTGTTTCGACGGTCAATCATAGATTTTCCTCTTCTCTCGAATTCTCTTTTGCTTCCAATCTTCAACACCTGCAAAGAAAGCACCCTTTCTCAAAGTATCTTTAATTGTTATAATAGATGAGAAATGAACATAAACAAAGATTGTAATTCTATACAAGAAACAATATAGATTATTACTCAACAACGAATGAAGCATTCTTTACATACAATGATGGAAGGAATTAACAATATTTATTGAATGGGTTTCTGGAAACATTACAAATCCTCTGCTTGATTAGAATCCTCTACAAGACCTAGCTCTAAGTCCTCTTGCTCCTCTCCTCAATGAAATTCCTCCAGCATAACTTTTCCTCCAAAGTTGCTCCCCTTTACTCATACCATTCCCTTCTTTTTATAGTTGTTTGTGTGGAAGGAATTCGAGGATAGGATGGTTAGGGAAGTTGGGAAGATTTCCAAACTGATACCAAATTCCCTTGATTAATAATATTTTTATTTTTTAATAATTCTTAATGAAATATGTGACCTGTAGTGGAGCAACTCACATATAATATGTGGGTTCCTTTGAGGAAACTCATGTATTCCACTCTTGAAATCCATATGTGGGTTGCTTGAGGGATACCTGCATATAATATGTTGGTTGCTAAATGGGAAGTCACATATTCCAAGCAAGTTCATATGCAAAGGTTGATGATACTGGAGTAAATGGAAAGTATCAAAGGTCCAATCCTCTTATAAAGATATGGCTACTTCTATTGGTGTCATTACTCATATAGAGAAGTGTCATTTCAAGGTATAATAGCAAGATAAGAAGCCTACTAGTGAAGTGTGGATTTGCATTGACCTAAGAAAAATGAAATATGCTTGTTTACATGACCCATTTCCAACTCCATTTACAGATGAAGTAGTGGAGAGTGTCGAGGGTCAAGAAATTTACTCATTCACTGATGGGTTCTCTGGTTACCATCAGAATAGAATCACAAAGGAAGGTCGACACAAGAAAACATTTGTAATGGGTTGGGGTTGTTTCCAATACATGGTAATTCCCTTTTGACTCAAGAATGCTCATGATATTTACTCTAGAATAATAGTAGATTCCTTCAAATATTTTATTCATAAATTTATTTAGGTCTACTTTGACGATTGGACCATATTTGGGATCATTAAGGATCATATTGAGAGCCTCAGGATAATGCTAGAACATTGTCACCAATATCAAATTTTATTGAATTTAAAGAAATTTATCTTTTGTTACCTATTTAGAAATCTATTGGGCCATGTGGTTTGCCATGATGGAATCTTGGTTGACCTTTCCAAAAATGTGATCATCATCAACCTACCAACACCTACCACAGTTAAGCAATTGAGAGGAACATTGGGACATACAAGATACTATCAAAAAATTATCAAAGGATATGCGGAGGTGGCTGCTCTGGTGGAGAAGTTATTGAAGAAAGATGTTAAGTTCTAGTGGACAGAAATTTGCTAAGAAATTATAGACACGTTAAAGAACAAGATGGTTACAACACCCATACTTGTAATTCTAGATTGGAAAAATGAATTTCATGTACATGTCGATGCATCATATTTCACACTCAGTGTGGTACTAGCACAGCCTAGCAAAGGGTCGATTGAGCATCCTATTTTCTTCACTATCATAAAATTAGCAACAGTAGAGAAGAACTATACCACGACGAAAAGAGGAGGACTAGCTATGGTATATGCTCTGCAGAAATTTCTCATGACTATTATCAAAGACATAGAAGGATTTATCCCACCAGAAGTCATGAGTGCAAAAGAAGCATCACAATCACCAGTGATTCCTCCAGTGAGGTTGAGAACAGACCCACCCGGTCCATCAACAAGGAATCAATCTAGTACCCGCAAGAAGAAAGCACTAGCAACACCACCACTGGAAGATGGAGAAGTAGTGGTTGAAATTCAGTTGCCAGACGATATTCCACCCAAACTGTCGGATGCATTGACAAATAGCACCAACAGAATGCAAAGTATCCATTGGTAAAATCCATCGATCCAAAATGGAGTTCGGATAACGGCGAACAACCACAGGAGCTTAGGACATCGCCATCACCTGTACAAGAAGATCAAGATATATTTGGGGATGTCAATGAACTTTACAAGAAGCTCAAGATATATTTGGTGATGTCGATGAGATTTTATCTCGTCAGTCCTAATGCTCTAAATAAGTAACCCTTTAAGACTAAGAAAGAAATAAAACAATAATAGAAGCTGTGAAGAAGATAGAAGAGGCAGAGGCATTGTGTGCCAAGGTAGTCGAACAAGTTTCTCAGACGTGGGAATATTTGATCGATGATGAGGACTCGGGAAAAGTCAGAAAGCAAATGTGCACTGTTGAGACAGAGGAAAATCAGATGAAGAATGAGATGAATAAATTTCCCTTAGCATAGAAAATGGCTAAGTCTGTTGAGATGAAGAAACTACAATAGCAAGTCGCAACGCCACAAACTCAACAACAATACAGGATTGGAAAAGTCAGAGAACTACAGGCAAAGGCAGAAAGATTTACATGAATTATTCATCCTGTACACTAGAAAGTGCAACAAGTAGTAGAGTTAACAAGACTTAGGATGTCGTACATATCAGTTCCGACCTTGTGGAAAATTTGCAGAAGGAAGAAGAAGAGGTGCGACAGGAAACTGAGTAGATAGTGAAAATATTTCAGTATTTTCAAAGTAAGGTCATCACGACAAAAGCTTTGGATTAGTGTGGTTCGGGACGAGCCATGGGTGAGTGTTGGAGGCTTGTTGGCCCATGGAAAAGATACAAAAAATTATGCCATAATTATTCTTAGTAATATGAATATTCTAGTTGCAAGAAGAAAGAATTTGCAACGGAAGAAAGAAGCTTCGACTGACAAGAAGTTGCGACGAACGCAGTTGTGGAAGAAAGAGATACAGCAGAAGAAGTAGCTGTAGAGGAAGCTACGACATAAGTAACCATGAGGGAAGAGTTCGTGACAGAAGGGAAGCTATGACGAGATTAAACGCAATGAAAGGAAATACGATAGAAGAAGGAATGTTGCAGTTGAAAAGGATAGGCTGATAGATCATTGTAAGAAGTCAGCTAGAGTTACGTGTGCTTTAAGGAATAAAACATCTTTCTATTTTGGGTCAATAGTGCCTACTAACAGTTGTAACTAAAATAGGAATGACATCCTGTTGGATAATGGAATGGAATCGGTTGATTGAGACATGTAAGAGTCTATAAAATGGAGAACCCAAGTTGTGTGTGGGTTACTTCCTTAGAGGAAAATACTCTGTATGTTGTTTGTTTTGGTTGTTTGTAGATTCATAGAGTGGTAGAGTGTAGGGAGGAGAGTCGATCCAGGATTTGTGCGGATCAATAGTAGGGAGAAGGAGAGGAAACTTCAGAGACCTTAGGCTAGAGAGAATGAGAGGAGAGAGAAGTGTGTATAGGTTGTAGGAGAATATATAGAATAGATTTTGCAAGCTGAGTGCGCAGACGAAAGGTTCCATATATTTCTCATGCCAAATGAAGAGCACCTTTGTGGTTTTTCCCAGATGGGTTTCCACGTTAAATGTTTTCTATATGTATATTTGATGAATGTGCTTATGTCAAATGAATGTATGTTGTGAATAATTGCATGTGTGTTTTCTTATGAATGAGTCCTTATATGCTTATGTCGCATTGTTATTAGTTGGAATCACTAATAAGGAAGTGTATTAATTGTTGTAATCTTTGTCAACAAATAAGTAGAGAAATATATTAAATGCATATAATAAGAATAAGCAATATAAACACCAACTCCGGGTTGAGCAAGCTAGTAAGGTTCCAAGGAAAAGGAAATACCCACACAACTACAGAAACCTGGTTCTGTTAGTTACCCATAAGAGATATCTCGGGTGAGACTGTATCTGTGTCGCAGGTGTTGCTGACTGAGCCCTGCTTTGTCGAGGTGATATCTTGGGATTTGTTGACAAACAAACTAAGGTCTAAACCTGGTTCGATGGGAGAAACACCAACATATTTCCATATCATCCCCCTAGAGTCTTTAAAAAGAAAACTAAAAAAATTTCAGGTGCTACTTTTATGTTTCTCTGAGAAGAAACTTTGTTTCCATCCAAAAATTTTATATCCTAAATAGTATTCATATTTCTTCTATAAGAAGCATACTTATGAAAAAAAATGTATCACTGTCATCAACTTCAATCCATATACTCTGCTATTTAAACGCCAACCTTCTTCCTCTTTTTTTAAAATATCATCCTTCCTATTCTCAAGATTCATCATCCTGGTCCTTTATTCCAAAGAAAAAGACCCAGACAAATTTTAAAGCAACATCTTAGTAGTTTGATTTTCTATCAAAACTAAAGATTTTCTATCCTTCGACTCCTTCCTTCTGATCCAACCAACCACTTCCTTTTTCATATTTTTGAGCTTGTAGACCAAATTGTCCATACTATTCATATCTTCACAAATTGTTAAAGTAACCCAAAAAGACCCTACCATTTGACAAAAAATCTCATCCTTTAACCAAGAATGATTGAACTTGAAAGAATAGTTTGTTGAAGCTTGTTCCTCTTCAAATTAGAGCACAATGGGGTAGTGGTATGAGATATTAGCTACTAAAGACCGTGATCGATATCATTGCGCTAAGAGGTGCTCTACAGCCCAGTATGGGGGAGATCTTGTAACGTGATGTAACGTTAGTAACATGTCGGCAAAAAATAATAGTGATAGTGAATATTATGGGAGAGATCTTGTAACGTGATATAACGTTTGTAACATGTCGGCAAAAAATAATAGTGATAGTAAATATTATGAGAGAGATTTTGTAACACAAAATAAAAAAATAATATCACTTTCGTAAAGTTATTTTATTAATAAAAAATAAGTTTTCTAATAAGCCAAAATAAAAGTTGGCCACAAAAACAATCTAATATGGGGGAGCTCTTGTAATCTTCCTACCTAACAAAACAATAAAAAAGTAAAAATTTAATTATCCGTAAAAAAAAATATGTGGGTCAAGAAAAAAAACACAAAATTGATTTATTCGCAAAAAAATGTTGGCCTTGCACATGGTTTTAAAACCATGTGCAAGGCATTCTAAACAACCCATGGTTTTATTGTACATGGTTTAGGAGGCTTTGCACATGGTTTTTAAACCATCCTAAACAACCTATGATTTTATTGTACATGGTTTAGGAGGGCCTTGCAAATGGTTTTAAGACCATGTGCAAGGCCTCCTAAACAACCCATGATTGTAAGAGGGCCTTGCATATGGTTTTAAAACCATGTATGGGGAAATGACGCAATGTTCATTCCTAACAAAATAAAAAATATTATATGTCCGCCATAAATAAGATTAAATATTAATAACAATAAAATTATATGTGGACCTTAACTAAAAAGATGTGTCTTTTGGCTTGAATCAAATCAATGGATACCTAAGAAAATGTTTGCACCTCGACAGATTTGATCCATCTCGGTGCTTGATAGAGCCTAGGATTTGGATCTACGCTCGTTTAACAAATTCTCAAAGCATAAAAAAAACAATCAAAACGTTTTTTATAAACCTATACAAACTCTATACAAGTTTATAATCATAACGAGCTTAGTGATAATTTAGAATATTAAAAAAAACTCGATTGTTTATGACTAGTGAAAATCCATTCAAGACATCCATTGTCCTTTCATTTGTCTTGTAGTAGGATTCAATATATCATAACTGGACTTTGACATTTAAACCCTTTATTTTATGTCAACATGCTAATCAATTGAAAAATCTCAAAAATCACGATAATATGCCGGAACCTTATCCTAATTTTCAGTTATCATGATTAAACTTGGGCAAAACCCTTATTATTTTATGCAACTTAATATTGAATTACAAAATTTCATATAACATGATAATATGTCGAACTCTACTTTAAATTTGTGTCATCGTGATTAAGCTTTGGCAACATCCTATTATTTTCTATTGCATGCTTAAACCAGAAATAAAACTCCAAATAATCTCAAACACTCGCATACTCTTAAACTCCAAATAATGTCGAAGACTTGCATACTCTTATTTACGTAGGTATACTTACTTTACTCACATAGTAAAAACGTCTTTAGCATACTCTTATTTAGGTAGGTATATTTTAATACTTTATTTATATAGTTAAATCATCTAGCATATTCTTATTAGTCTCTACCGAAGGAAGGCAAGGGTACAATTGTATTTAATAAGTATTGATTGCATATTAAATTGTAGTAAGTTAAATTTTAGACTATTTGCACCTAAAATTCGGTGAGTTTTTGGTCAAAATACGGTGGAAATTATTCAAAGGGTAGTTTTCAGTGATTGGAATTGCATAATCTGGGTGCTCCAAGGGTAATTGGAGGTCCTGAATCCATTTCTGCAATAAAAATTGCAATTTTAACACTGAAAATCTCATTTTCAACAACAAATCGTGTTGCCGGATTCTGACCAAACTTGCTTGAAAATGTGCAAATGGTCTAGAGATTATCTAGCTCCTATTAATTTTAGTTGACTTAACATCAAACAAACATTTTAAACAAAGTTTTAGACCATTTATTTATTTATTATATAAAAATCAAAATGGTTTGCAATGTTATTGGATAATAACTTGAAGCGTTATTGTCGCACTGGCGGCATAGGAATTGGGGAAGGAAACTGTATATAAATGTGAAGGTTGTGTCGTATCTACCTCACCTTGTCATAGAGCATATACTGACGATTCTGTCAAGTTTTGATAGATAACGCTACATTGATCTCTATGTATGCACCAACTTGTCCTTCTGACATTGCTACCTTGTTTAGGTAGGTATATTCTTAATACTTTACTCGCATAATAAATAAACAAGGACTTAACTTCCTTGTAGCTTTTTCTCTTGTTTAATATAGTTTGGCAAGGACATTTCATTTAAAAAAAAACTTTTGATACAATTATGTGTTTTAAGAAAACTTACTTCCATGTAGCTTTTTCTTTTATTTAATATAATTTGGGAAGGACATTTCATTTAAAAAAAAAACTTTGATGTAATTATGTGTTTTAAGAAAATTTATTTTATTAGATCTACACACGGTAATTAAGGTCCAACTACTTACCTAGAAATAACATATTATTCATAATATAACATATTCACAATATACAAATTAGTACATGGGATATTTAAGGATGTAATCCTTAACCTTTGGGAATTTGGAAACTCCCATATGATTATTATTAGTGTATGATTATTATCTAGGATATGGTGTAAGTACTAACCCATTCACTTGATAATAGTTCATCTTCAACCAACAAAGAATTATACTTGTATCTTCTTTATCAGGATTAGGGAGATTATGCCTATAAATCGTCTTTTTAATTCAATTGTTCCTTAAAGAGGGAGTGATACTCAATTTATGCAACCTAGATATGCATAATCTCATATTTAATTATAATTAAAAGGCAACCATCATGTCTATTAATTATAATTAGAAATCAACCATCGTGCCTAATCAACCCAAGACTAAAAGTGTGGAACTTATGAATTTCAAGGACTATAAGGACCATTTGAATGACAACTCCAAAAACATAAACATTAAGGGAAACCTTATCTTCTTATGACTATTTGCACAAACACAACAAAACAATAAAGGAAACCATTATTTAAAAGTTTATGTGAGATATCAACATGGAATATGAAAAATATCTCAACGAGATCCTCCAATATTATATAGGTAAAATTAACATGGTTGAATTGGTTCAAAGGATTCATTTATAAAAATACTCTTTCAAAAAAGATATTGATGCAAATGAAGGGTCACATAATTTAAGAAATACAAGGCACTTGAATTAATCTTCATTTACCTGGTGAAAATACAATAAGTAACAATGTCTAACATCTCAAGTAAGTGTGATCTCATTATGAAATTGTTACACAATAATTATTTTAGATATTAATGTAGTATCCAAAAAGCTTTAGTTTTAGTATGTGTTGGTCCCCATTTTGTCACCATTTTTGGGTTAAATACTTTACATATTAACACATATTTTGTTACATTTTGGCGTCTTTTGCATCATGCAACTCACCAATCAAGCCTCAAGTATGAATAAATTTAACGTTTATGTCAATTCGGTTTATTATCATCATTTTACGGTTTCAATGGTTAAAATTGACATAATATGAAGTGCATTCGATGTATTAATTCATGTGTATTATTGTTTGCAGGTTATATAGTCTTTTAGGCAAGCTAACAAACAGACATGTGTTCATCTAGATATATGGAGAGCGTATCCAGATTGTTGTCCAGATCACCAAACAGGCCGTGGATTATTGGTAGTATATTTATGTGTGTTAAAGGCACAAAACGGCTAGGAAGTATCATTACCATGCACCAGCATCTCAGCATCAATCTTCTTCTGGAAGAAGTGTCCATCTCATGTATCTGTATGACACTTTGATGCCAGCTTTGATTTGGATTGAAGTCATCAGCCACATCGCGTGCCAGAGCGAACTCGATCTGCGAGAGAAGAGGAACGGTCATCTGTTAGTTGTTAATGCACTTATTTTCCATAAAGACTGCCTTGTCATGAAGAGCGGTGGACCACTAAAGGGTCGACTTGCTCGTCTTCTATCAAACAATGTATATATAGACGCTGTCAGGTGACTTAGGAAAGAGTCTTTGAGTCTCTTTCTTTTATTTGATACAATCAGTTCAGTCTGAAAACTCTGTAACATCACCCATTTATTTTAATGAAAGTCCTATTGCGCTATGTATGATCGAGTTTGATTAGAAGAAGCATTACTTTGTTCGCTGGGAGGGCCCTCTGACAACGGAGTTTTTACATCTTTGAGTAGGTTTTGTTATTTCTTTCCTCTGCAATTAGTATAATTTTGTATATAAGTTGTTTGTGTAGTTTTGTTTCCGTAATCATTCATGTCTCATGTAGCATAGATTTCAGTTCAATATTATGCAGAGTATGTAGGATTCTTTTTATCAAGAAGCAACTAGTTGCACTTAGAATAGCTTTCAGATTCTTTTGCACTTAGAATAGCTTTTAGATTCTTTTGCACTTAGAATAGCTTGCAGATTCTTTTGCACCTAGTATAGTTTCCAAGTTCTTCTGCAAATTATTTATAATTCATTGCTTGATTTCTAGATTAGATTCCTTGAATTAATTATAATCTAGTTCTGTTTATTCCAATATTATCATGAGTTTTCTTAAGGGTATCTTAGTTTGTTAAATGATGTTTTGAATTATGAAATTAGCTTAGGTTATGTTGCTATGGAATTCAATCATTAAGTAGGTTTACTTCTTGCTTTTACATTGCATTAGCACATGCATGAGGAAGCTGCCCTTCAATAAAGCATTTAAATTTACTATTTCATTAAAATTTTAGCACTTTTTCAAACAGACAGTCTGTTCCACCCTTCATACAGACCTTCATTTCCACCAGTTATACAGTCGTTCATTCAGTCCTGTGTGTTTCTAATTTGTTTTAAAGCTTATTTTCTCAGTCTTTTTTATTTTGTCTTGATGATAAAGGTTAGATAATGTTTATATTTTCGCTTAAAGATCCTTAGATGAGATTATGTAGACTCCTTGTCAAACCTTATTTCTCTTTTCTCTTTCTTTTTTACCTTATGCATAGGAATGATATTATGTAATTTAACTCATTGTATTGATTTGTAATTGAGCTTTTGATTTAAGTTGTTCCTTTGTATATGAGGTGTACGTTACATACATTAATAGATTAAGTGCTTTACACATAATCCAACTTGTCCTCGTAATCATGTAATTAGGGATCTATAAGATAAGGCTCATATTTGAAAAACCATTGGTTAATGGGTACCATAGCATATGCCTCAATTTATGCCCTAGTGTATTGTTTTTAGTGTCCTTTCACCTTTACAAACAAAAAAATAACATCAAATTTCAATAATACGATATTCCTTCTCTTTCTTTTAAGAGGTATTATTTTTCAACTTAACAACTCTTCATAAGCCATGGATGTGAGGATGGAATGGTGGATGGTGCAGCCATGAATTTGAGGATGGAATGGTGGGTGGTGCACTAATTTTGACAACTCTTCATAAGCTATGAATGTAAGGATGGTTGATGGTTGATATTATCTTTGATTTTTTAAATTAAATAGGTATAAATTATTATTAAATTGTTTTAATTTAAAATATATATTTTAATTTATGTTTGATTTTTATATTATTTTATTTTGATATTTAAAATATATTTTTAAATACTTCATTAATTATTAAATAAATATTTTTACTTTATAATTATTTGAATTATATTCATTACTAAATAAAACATTATTATAATAATAATATATTAAAAAAATAAAACTTAAATATCAATGTTTAGATATCAACCAAACTTAGGTACAATATTATTATAGTAATGAAAATAAAATTTGATTATTTTATATGTAAGATTTGGCTTTAACAAACTTTATATATGATATAGTGAAATTTAAAATGTAATTCAAATTTCAAGGAATATAAGAAATATTAAAACTAAATTAGGAAAAGTAGGTTTTGACTTTATTTTCTATCTAAGATTTGGTTTTAACAAACTTTATATAAGATAATGAAATTTAAAATGTAATTCAAATTTCTAGGAATATAAGAAATATTAAAACTAAACCAGGACAAGTAGGTTTTGACTTTATTAAATTAAATTAAATAAGAAATATTGAAACTAAATTAAGAAAAGTAGGTTTTAACTTTATCAAATTAAACTAAATAAATAGGTACAATTTGAGTGGGACTATTAGTTAAGAATATGTGATTCTTCCTTTTTTTCCTCAAAAATATTCATAATTTATTTATTATAATATATCACATTTTTTAGAGGCATATAGAATCCTTAACAATCATTTATGAAGCATTGGCCATTCACCTGGACACACACACGAGCTCTGGAACGATGGCTAGTGTTCGACCATAACAACTGTGGCTCTATACTCTAGATCTCGTCCTCAACCCGCATACTGGAAATCTACTGCAAGCAATCCCTGACTGACCACATGGAAGCATCAAAGGGAGGGGCGACAAACCCCTCCAGCCCAATCAATGACCAATCCGACAGGAATATCGTACCTGAACATATAACAGTCAAAACCCTGCATATTGGTCCCACAGAGATCCATATTTTTGGTACGGCAACAACGACAGACATCCAAAAGGACAATGACAAGATGAACAATGGACCCCAAAGTATTATCACGTGCATAGAAAGAACTACTGAAAGAACCTACATAAACCTACCTGCAGAAAGAATCAATGCGAGAGCCTAATGCATGAGGGCCCATGCTCTAATTGGTAAATTCATTGGCATCTGGCCCTCAGAACAAGCACTCAGAGGATGGATTGGATCAAAATGGAATCTGAAAGCGCACTACAACATGCAACTGGGATCCAAAGGATTCTTCACCAACATCTTCAACCAGTTAGAGGACAAATCCAAGTTCAAAGATGGAGGCCCTTATTTCTTCAATTCTCCAGGGTTGTACCTCAGAAACTGGACCGAGCCTTTCAACCCACACAAGGAAGACTTTACTTGGGATCCAGTCTGGATTTGCATGTACTCACTACCACAGGAATATTGGGATGAAGAAAACCTCAAGGACATAGGAAATACATTGGGAAGTTATGTTTGAACGGCATAATAGACAAAACACAACAAATACACTTCATATGCCAGGATATGTGTTTACATGCACATTGCAAAATCACTCCCAGATTCAATCATCTTGATGCATGAAGACTCTGAATAGATCAAACAGCTTGATTATGAACATGTCCCTTTCAGATTCTGCAAATGTCATGAACACGGCCACCTGTATAGGGACTTCCCTCTTATCAATACCATTCCAACCTCAAGTCCATAGTGGAGAAAGATGAGGAGGGTTTCCAAAAATATGAAAGGAAAAAAAGACACAATCGTAAACACCCTCCAATGGAGAAAAAAAAAGATCAACCCACTACCACCAGCAACTTTGAACTCTTGGAAGAACTTCTCGAAGATCCAAAGGACCTCGAAACAGAAGAAGGACGCAACCTAGATTTAAAAAAAATGTCAAAAGAAGACGAAGAACCAACCTCCAAGTTCCTTATGACAGATTCAGTAGATCTACCAAGCTATAAGGAAATATCTACACAAAACACCTCCGGATCGTTACAGTAGTAGAACGACAGTGTCCCTGAGATACTCATGGATGAAGAAATGGTGGAGATAGAGATAGGGGGTATTGATCTCTTAGGAATGGAATATGCATGCACTAGGAAATATTTCAACTCCATCTCCCCAACAAAGATCCAACTCTTAAAGGAATCCCAGGAAAAAGAAAAATCTCATAACAAAATTGGATTCCATAGCACACCCTAGAAAGACAAACAAAAATTTCAAAGAGACAACCGGAAAAAAGGTCGAAAGACAGATCTGCAAAGAATCAACATGCTTAGCACAAGGTTAGTTGAATCAGGCCACTATGCACAACTAACTGAATTCTTTCCTTCTTTAACCCCTAGTTCCCAATGAAGATCATATCCTGGAACATAAGAGGCCTCAATGGGCGTTCCAAGCACACAATGATCAAAAGGAAAATTATTCAAGATAAGCCGACAATTTTATTCTTACAAGAGACAAAATGTTCCAACCACACCTTTCAGAACTTGTTAGCCAAATTAAAAAGAGGCTTTCAAGGTATAGCTATAGATGTCCGTGGCTCCTCTGGGGGAATCGTCGTGGCCTGGAACCCGTCTTTAGTAGCCTTGAACAATTTTTCTTCTACTTCTATCTCTTTGCATGCCTCTTTCCACATTCTGGGAACCAAGTTTCATGGCTATCTATTGAATATTTATGGACCTCAAATCCCTGCTCTAAAATTAGATCTGCTTACCTACATGGATTGGTTTGCATAACAGCATGCAGAATCCCCTATCATATTTGGAGGAGACTTTAGAATGATCACTTCCTAGTGACAAAAAAGGAGGGAAAATAACTCTAACACCTAAGGTTCTCAGCTTCAAAGCACTCATAGACAACTGCAAACTGGTGGACCTTCCCACCTCAGAGGGTCTCTTGACTTGGAATAACAGAAAAGGAGGATATAAGCTCATTGCCTCAAGGCTGGATAGATTCTTAGTTTCTAAAAAACTCATGGAAATAGGTGAACATTTGTCCACAAATGTGCTTCCCTCCATAGGCTCAAATCACTGGCCTATTTTATTTATGTGGCAGACTTCGGAAGCCCAAAAATTTCATCCTTTCCGCTTTGAAAAATTATGTCTTTGCCATCCGAATTTCCAAGACTTTGTTCATAGATGGTGGGAGAACATGAATGCCTTGGGCTTCTCCAAGATGGCAGTAATGCAACAAAAGATCAAACTTCTCAAAAGAAAGCTTAAAAGATGGAACCACAACACATTTGGGAATATTTTCAAAGACGAGTGATATGGAAAAAGATCTAGAAAAAATTCAAAAAATTATCATGGAAGAGGGACAAACCATGGACAACAAACTCAAGGAAAAATAAATCACGGAACAGCTTGACAAAATATGTGAATAGGAGGAAATGTTCTGCAAGCAAAAGTCCAGGATTGGTTGGATTAAAGAAGGGGATAGGAACACATCCTTCTTTGACCACTCCGTCATTCAACACCGAAGACATAATCGCATTTCTAGGCTTAAAACTAAGGAAGGTGTCACACTTGAAACACATAAATAAATTGAGCAAGAACTCATTCACTACTTCCAAGACCTGTTTACTGAACATCTTCCTTCAAGGGCGCAGGCCATCAATAAAGTTACAGACCACATTCCTAGGATCCTTACCCCAGATCATAATGTTGCACTAATGAGATCATATCTTTACAGGAAGTAGAGACTTATGTTAATCATATGATGAAATATAAAGCACCTAGACCAAATGGTTTCGCCATTAAATTCTTCCATCACTATTGGGACCTGGTAAAGATCGAAGTCTTGGAGTTGGTTGAAGAATCACGTCAAAAAATATAGGTCCTGCTCGCTCTCAATGGTCCTTTTCTCACCCTAATTCCAAAAGGGACAGGAGAAGAAACTCTTGGTAAATTATGACCCATCTCTCTCTGTAATGTGGCTTATAATATCATCACGAAAATGATTTCCAACAAACTTAAAAACATCCTACCTTTTCTCATCTCACCCGAGTAAATGAGCTATGTTGAGGGAAGACAAATCCTGGACGAAATCATCGTAGCACACGAGGTCACCCACTCACTGAAAATTACCCAAAAATATGGAATGCTTATCAAACTTGACCTTTTCAAAGCCTTTGGCAAAACTCGGGTGGGAATTTATTGAAAAAAAGCTTCTTGCTTTTGAATTTTGTCAAGATTGGACCAAATGGATCCTTTCCCTCACCTCTTCGGCCTTATTTTCCATCCTGGTCAATGGAGCACCCTCTGCCACCTTCTCCCCTACCAGAGGCATTCACCAAGGAGACCCACTATCACCATTCATTTTTATCTTGATGGATGAAATCATCGGCAAAATTCTAAAATGCAAACTTTCAGAAGGATCTACAAGAGGACTTGCTCTGCATGACAACTCCCTCGACATATACTAGAAATTTGTCGATGATAATCTTCTCTTTGGCCATCCCTCTATTCAGGAATCCCACTACTTTTCAAATGTCCTTGACACCTTCTCAGAGGCTTTAGGAAACATAATAAACCTAGATAAGTCTCATAGCTTCTTCTTTAATACCGACCTAATCACTCAACGAAATGTTTCTCGCATTCTTGGCTTCTCCCTCCCATCCCTCCCCTCCAAGTATCTTAGTGCCCCCCTTTTTGAATCTGACATTAAACATTCCTCTTGGAAGGATCTCTTAGATATGTTGGAGAACAAATTTCTTCCTAGACTTTCAATACCTTAAACCTTGCTAGTAGACTCAACCTTCTTAAACCAAACTCTGGTGGAATTGGATAGAAAAAAATACCACCCCTTGGGCACTATTTTGGAATAAAAAATATGCACATGAATGGACCACGTCCCCTCTGGATTGCTATGACCTGGACCCGCCAAGATCGTTGATATGGAGAGCAGACAACTGCCAGCGCGCCCTAATTCAGCAACACAACTTCTTGGAAATCAGAAATGGATCCCACACTCATTTCTGCCATGATTCTTGGCAACAGTTACCCAAATTATCAGGCCTCTTTGATTTGTAGGAGCTGTAGAACATCATGCAGAGGACCGACATAACTATGATTAAGGACTTTTGTAAAGACACAACACACGACCACTCACGCATCTAGAAAGAGCCCACCTTGTGTGGGCTGATGGAAGGTGATGCATATCTAGATGCCATTTGGTTGCAACTTCAGAATAGACGTATCAAATCACAGGAAGGTGAATACATCATCATATAGGGACACAAAACAAAAGGAACCTTCATCACTAAATAACGAAATAGCAAAAGATAACAAAATATAGCAAAAGATAACGAAATATATAGAAAAATGAAAATGCATGAATGATTTGTTTCCATACACTATGGAATTATATATATGGCATGTATCACTAAGAGATGTTGCAGGTACATCATTGGGGTAAAACTCATTTGTAAAGAGTTATCATGAAAAAATAGGAACATAATGTTCTAAAAGAATTTGTTATTTATGTATCCCTTGATTAAAAGAAAACTTATCTATGCGTGTGTTTGAGATAAATGTTGGAAAGAACATCTAATGTTGTGAAAAGAAGAGGTTCAAGGAAAAAAAAGGAATAATAATGACATCATAGTTAAATATTGATGAGAAAGCTTCAAAGGCATGAACAATTATGAAGGTGTTCCTTTAAGGGGGAAGGATGTAACATCCCCTTTGAATGATAATTTTAGGGGCGAAATTTAGCCTATGGTCTATTTTTCCATGTTTTTCTCCAAAAAAGATTCGTCAATTTGCATTTTTTGAAGCCCTATTCGGCAGAATCTTGATGGGGTGAAAACTTTTCACCCTAAAAATCGCCAAATTATTATATAAACAATATAAAATCCTTAGAAATTGAAATATTTTTATAAAAATATTGCCAAATATTTTATAGTTCAACAATGGGTAAGATTCGCAAACATTTTTACTTTTTTAAATAAGTATGGTTCATTAAAATCATTCGTCTGATTTTTCGAGTAACTTTTGGAATAACTAAAAAATACAAGGTAAATGTAAATGTGCAATTTTCATTTTTGACAAGAATGCTAAGAAAATATCTTTAAGTTTCTAGTTAGAAAGAAACTAACCATTTTGTCACCGTGTTAATGGATAAAATAAAAGTTAGTTAAAAACCCATATTATATATATATATATATAGAATTACAAATTAGTTGATTTTATAATGCAATTATAATATTACAATTGTTTAAAAGAATTAAGTAACGTCAATGTAAAAATGTTGACATAAAGGTGTGACGTGATCCTAACTAAATTATAGGCAATATTTACTTTTAAAATAACATGTTTAAATATTAAAACTCTTAAAGTTACAATTAAAAGAAACTAATAGTTTAGTTATGTTTTCTTGGATTTTTGCCAAGAATTTTAAAAACGACAACAATCTCCATTAGAGGGGGGCGGTTCCTTTTGGCAAGAAAGGAGGTTATTGGTGGTCAACCATTCTCTAGGAAGACAGTAAAATTTGAGGTACACGAAGAAATCTGCGCAAGACTATGGAACAAAAACCCACTCTCCCAACTATTCCTCGTAAGGGATGTTTATATTGTAATATAGGGTTTAATAGATCAGCTACTTACAGGATGAAAACAAAACTAAATTAATTAATAAAATTATTTAAAAAACAAAACTGAATTATTTGATATAGTTATTATTATAGGGTTTAATAGATCAGCTACTGAAAACAAAACTGAATTATTTGATATAATTATTTAAAAAACAAAACTGAATTATTTGATATACTTATTTTAACTTGGGATAATTTTTTTATGACTATTCAATAATTGTGAAGAGGAGGTGGCCTCTTTAAAGAACAGTGGATTCCTAAAATATTGGCTAACATTTTCTATACTCCTATGTGTGAAGATTGGATGGACTTTGTTTTGGAGGTTCAAATCCCATCTTTTTCTTTTACCCACGATGTTGCTGATGTTGTGTTTGCAACTGAAGAGAGGCTGATCTCTTCTTTAAGCGAGGAATGGTTCTTTTCTTAAATAGTTGACCTGATAGATAATTTATCGAGTGAGGAATAGTCTTTTTCTTGAATAGTTGAGGTTATAGATATTCCATGATTTAAAAGGAACAAGCAGAGCTCGTGAAGACAAAGCCAAAGAATGGCGTAACCAGCTCAAAACATGGGATTTTCCAATATTAGTGAAAATGCCAACTGCTTGTATGTTTTGGGTTTTTCTTTTTGGTTAAATTGTTCTTAAAATAGTTGGATTTCTGTTCAATAAATACTCGCAAGAGATGAGAGCATTTTTTTAACCGTGTGAACGCCTCCTTGAGAACAACGTTTTTATTTATTACTCCCTGCAAGGAGGGAATAATGTAATCGCCATAGTTTTGGCAACTGTGCACACATTTTTACATTTTTTATGATAAAGGTTTTTCAATGTTATGTAAGGTTTTTATACCAGAAACTCTTATTGTCAAAACAACTTTTTATTCTGTGTAACTTACATGCTCTGACATCCTACTTAAATGCCACTGACATGCTCTACTTTTGTCATCCTCCACTATCCTCCGTTAAAACAAACGCGTGGTTGTCCAGTGTCGACTTTCCTCGGTTCAAACAAACGCGTCAAGTGTAGTAAGGTGAGTGTCAGACTGTCCTCCTTTGAAACAAACGCGTGGCTGTCAACTGTAGTAAGGTGAGGCCTGAGGGTTCTGCATGCATTTCTTGGTGCCACGATCACAATTTTAATGGACCAACTTTATCAGACGGAGAGAGCTCAAGACCGGCGATATTGTTAAGTTTTGCAGGGAGAATGAAGATTGTTTTGCAGCGAGAATTCCAATCGCGGCTTTCTTATCACCTACTGCTACTCCACACCTGAAATCTCTTTTTGAGCTTCTTTCTTTCAATTTTCTTCATGTCTGCGTAGCCCATGTTCTGCTTCCTTTAATTTTTTCTTCATGTTTGATTAATTATTATTTATTATTCTGTGTTAATCCTTGTTTCAGCATATCTGCAATTCAATTTTCATCATTAATCTTTGTTTCAGCGTATCTGCAGTTCAATTTTCATAATTCTTATAGAGAGACTTGGCTTCACAATGATGTAATTTTCATAATTCTTATAGAGAGACTTGGCTTGACTTGATCTCCAATGCTATGACCACCGTTGGTTAGTATCCAAAGATTCTATGAGCAGATTGTTTCACAAGTTGTTCTACAACTCCGTGCAGCGTTCAACAAACAACAACGGGGGTATGTATATGTATTTCTATATGCATGCCATTTTATTTCTTTTTGGGTTACTTTGCATAGCTCTATAATGCTTCCTATTAGATGATATAATGTGTGTTTGGTTTGTCAGTTGCAGAGCAACGGCTGGGTGGGGCTAGCTAAATCCAATTGCAGTGCGGAGGACTAAGTTTTCGGTGAAGAAGATTTCAAAAATAATTTTTGCTGACTAGTCAGATGGTCAATCTTTACAGCCTGAATCACACCCTAGTGATTTATGTGCTTGTTTGGCTGCCACAATTTCAACTCCTGGTACAGTTTTTCACCAGACCACTATTTTCTTCGTTTTTTATTTTTTCAAAAAGATTGGGTTTAATTACGCCTTTTGCTATTTCAATAAGTAAGTTTGTTTTCTTTTTTATTTTTTCAAAAAGATTGGGTTTAATTAAACGCCTTTTGCTATTTCAATAAGTAAGTTTGTTTGATTGATCGATCTAGGGATAAAATGTTTGATAGTCTATAGACATTGCTAGCTGACTCGATGCAATTCCCCTTACAAATTCCCCATATATTAACCCTCTAAATAAATTCCTCCAACCTGGATCTCTAAATAAATTCCTCCAACCTGGATCTGTTGGTTCAAAAATTATATCGCTAATAGTTACAACCGGAGATCGCAGACCTATGGAATCCTTGATTATCATCCATATAGTTTCATTTTGAAAAAACATATAGTTTAATTTAAAAAAAATATAATGGCTCTCTAATTTATGTTCCTTAGCATAACAATTTAAATTATCAACTTGGAACTCACAAATTTATATACAATAAAGGAGCTTTTGTTAAGAAGAGCGTTTTGGAGAGATATTTTGAATTTGCAGTCTAATTCATTATACCTTATGATTTTGTTCATTTGCATTTACAGTGATAATTTAAAACAATTCCAAACAGTTTGTTGTGTTATTGTTGGAAAGGCGTGTCCACACAAGATCAAGATCACCCATTCAGAACACAGAAAGCAGACTTGGAAGCATAGACAGGTCCTATCTCAAGCTATCTCGATGTCTGTAGTTACTTTGTTTCATCTACATATTTAATATATCTCCTGCTGCAATATTGGGTTTATGAATTCTTCGTGTTTCAGAGATATATTCCATTCTTAATGACCTGATAGTTATCTATAGTAGAATTAATGATGTTTGAGAATTTAATAAATTCTAAATAGTTATACATTATTGAAAATTCAACACCAAAATTAGATATCTCGATAACTAAATTTCAAGCTTGGCTCCTTGTAGTATTAATAGGCAATTAGTGGTTCAAGACAATTTAAAATATCTAATTATTTGGATCATTGTTTAAATATCTAACTTGATATTTATTAACTCTGAATCAATCTTTGGTACTGTGCTAAGTATATCAAATATGCAAAAGGTACTTTAATTTGGAACCGCATGGCATCTTAGTGCAAGATTAATCAATTATTAGATTTCTAGCATTGCATAAAATCTTAAACAAATAAGAAGCCGATAAGAAATGGAGCAAGTCTTACATTGGAACTTTTAACAATTTTAAATAGATAATAAATTCTACATAGTCTTCTATATTAAGAACTAATTTACAAAGTCATTACAGCTTTTGGTCCATAATTTTCAATGTGGTTTTTTAGCACCAAGCCTTTGCGAACTCCTATGCGATGGATATTTGAGTACATATTCCACATGGAAATAACTTTGTTAACATGTTCTCTTATATAATATAATATAGCCTAAGCTTAATTTAAAGTCTTTACTAATATTAATACCCTTATATAATATTAAAATTTATATAGATTTCTCACTTTTGATTGGTAATGGTTTTACATATGGACTTTACATTTAGCATCAGTCCCATAAAATTATTAATTGACGGAGCCATTGTTCTTTCACATGGTCTACGTTTTTTTTCTATCAATTCACAATTATCAAGGTACCTGTCAATTATTTTTCCAGATCTGAACAAAACTAAATTTGAGTGTGAAAAGAAGCTGATCTTGATCTTAGCTGCTGCCGCCACCGGATTTGGAACGTTTCCAATGCTGAGAGCCGCCGTGGGTGCTCGAACCGTCCACCACCGCGGGAGGACAAAAAAAAAATTGTTGCTCTTCTGGAAAACCCCGGAGATTTAAAGGTACCAAACACAAAATATATAAAAAGATTTAAAAAGATTTGAAATTTCTATTGTGCTATTGTGGTTGACACACATCCCATGACTTGTTATTCTCACAGAAATGTTTAATGAATCCGTGCTAAATTACTGTAAAAGATCTGAAATATTAGGTTTTGTTACCATATGCTATGAACGCCTAAAATGTTGGTAGTGTGGTTTATGGCCAGAGAAATGCCGCGAGATAGAGAAAAAAAAAAAACTTTAAAAAACAGATCGTGAATTTGAAATTAGAAGACCTGTCATACTTCATAATAATTCATGGTTCATCAACAAGTATAGAATTAAATGCATCTTAATATTTAAATAAAGAACATTAAATACTATTCTATACTTTTACCTGCATAATATAATAT
>LPNX011103654.1:173154-278101 GCA_001517045.1 Pseudotsuga menziesii
TCCCTGAGATTTCTGCAGGTTGATTTCGGTGCCTGGTCCCTGAGCAACCCTGCAACGTTGGTTCGGTGGGCTTTGCAACGGCTGGGTGTGATGGGTTTGTATCGTTTTCTTCCATCTTTTTCGGCCACTGGCACGAGTTGCTCTTTCCAGGGTTTTCATTCACTTTCAATCGCAGTTTTCATGGATATGCTCTCGCTGTTCTTCACTGGAGATCGCTCAAGTCAGATTCGCGGTGGCTGGGCTCGGGTGCCTGTTTTGGAGCGATTTTTGGTTGAATCTTGGTTCGCTGATATTTTCTCACTGGTGGTTGAGCGGCTTGCGTCTGGACGAATGGCTCCTTCATGATTTGATAGTTTTTGCTGATGATTGCCTGCCTATAGGGCAGTGATGGAGTCTGTTTGATTTCCTCTTGCGTGGCAGCCCGTTTTGCTCCTTCGGGAACTTTGCGGCGGCGACGGCTTTTCAGAGGCGGTGGCCTTTGCTTTTGGCAATCAATGTGTTTGCTGAAGCATATTGATAGTTATCAGTTGTATGCTCTTTCAGCATATATATGACCGCTGTTTACTATTTTTTTTCCGATTTGGTCTTTTCCCGTTGGCAGATCTTGCCTCAACAGTGGGTTCAGAATATTTTTGATGGTTTATGCTGGCTATGTATAATCGGCTGATTGATTGATACTATGTAATGATCTATCTAGCTTCTTGTGCAAAAGCATATGTGTTTGCTTTTTTTGTTTTTAAGTACAGAAGACTTGGCAGTCTAAATTTTGGTTCCATTTTTTGGACTCTGGAATTCACCTGGATGTGAATCTACTGAATGTAATTTTGATCTCGAAAGATGAATGAAATTACGCTTTTTTTTCTTGGAAATTTTTTTATTTTATTTTATACATAGTAACTTATTTCTTAATTAGTATAGTATTATGTACCTATTAAAAAATTAAAATGTTATAAAAACATTTATAATTATATAGATTTTTGTATATAATATTATTTAAAAAAAATTAAAATGTTTATATTTTTATTCTTGGATTTAAGATGTTTATAATAGGTAAATATAATTATTAAAATCTAGTTACAAAATTAAGCATATATTTAATATTTTTAAATTACAATCTCATATTTATTGTGCAATTGTTTTTATTTGTTTTCATAAAACTTGCTTACATGGAATATGTAGCTTAGCTTAATTTAAAGTCTTTACTAATATTAATATTTAAGGCTCGATGTTAAAATTTATATAGATTTCTTGATTAGCTTCCAATATCTTGTATCATAAAACCAACATTTAACTTTCCAAATTTTACTTTTCCATATATATGATTTAAGGACTATATTTAAAAATATTCTCCTTGAACCTGGTTGTATGAATATGATTGACAAAATAGATCTTATATTTTTTTCCTTTATTTGATTCCTGTAAATCGCGAGCCCATTGTGAACTGCCAAGCAAGTTTGTCACTTTCCAAATCGCTAGGCAATTGTGAACTACCAAAAATAACATGTTCAAGGCCCTCAAGTTAAATGGATTTCAATGGAAAACATCGCCAAGAATTGAATAGACAATGTGTCTATTTTATTTTAAAAGAGAAATTTAGCATGGAGTGATTTTATTTAAACTATATATATAAAACATAAATTTGACAATTTTGAGTTGCTTTTCAATTTCATTTTTGGTATATTTTTTCTATACTTACAATTTATTGCCTAGCATTTTAATATCATTATTATAGTTATAATAAATGTATACTTTCGGGTAACATAAATTTTTTATGAACCCTTTTCATGAACAAGAACATGGGTGAACTGTGCCAGATCTATTTTAATTGGGAATAACAGATCTATTTTAATTGGGAATAACACAAGAGAGTGAGTGAGCCATCATCCTTGAGGTAACATAAATGTTTTTTATTCACATGATCTGTCATCTATCTCTTAGTCTTTGTTCTTTATCTTCTTGTAGCACTGAAACTTACCAAGACTCTTAAAGTTCCTCTCATGTGGTTGTATCTAAGACCATATTTTATATAACTATAACTAGTGGTGAATACATCTTTGATCATTCAATTGTTTGGGTAAGTGATATAGGTATTATAATGGGTAAATAGTTTGGAAACAAAGTCAAGTAGGGTTTAAATAGTCTGTCAACTGTTGTCAACTGTCCGTCATCTTTCTGGTTGAATCAATATTTTGGGTAGTCCTCAAGGTAAGGAGGTAGTCTGATCCGGCCCCTCCTGAAAAGAGGGTAGGGCCCTAATAGTGGCACCTCCTAAGCACTTCATAAAGTTTGTGGTATATGGATAACAACATGTCTCGGTCTTTCAAGTGAATAACTATAAAGGCCAGAGTCATAGCCTGTTAGATACCAAGATTGAAACCCATATACACGTGGTTGAAGCAAAGGCACACAACTAGTTTGAAGGTGGCATTACCCCATGGCTACTGGGGTGGATGGGAAATTAACTAGGGTAAATGTGGAAGCATAAAAGGTAAGTCTATTCTTTCCTAGCCAGTGGGTTAAATTCCTAAATATATTCTATCTACTAAGCTCGTCCTAAATATATTCTATCTACTAAGCTCGTCCAGAAGAATAGGTCATAGCAGCGATACCCAGCACCATCTTAAAGCAAATGTGATAAAAGACATTTTCTGGCTCTGAAGCTTTTATCATGGCTACTTCTAATGGGTTGACCCACGGAATAATACTATTAGTTCATAATTATGGATTTTTTTAACTTATCTTGGAAAACTAGTGAATGACGGCCTTAGTGGAGTGGAGTGGATTAGTTGAATTATTTTGCTAATATAGGGATATAATAAATCCTTATAATGCTAGAGGTAAATACTTATATTTGAAGTAAAAATAAATATTAAATATGATTGGAATAGAGAAAACTAAGAATAAGTACATGGATGCTTGGGGAGGGAAGAAGTTTACCTTGACACTATGAACCTTAATGTTTGAATTTCATATTTTAATGATCATAGAGTTTAAATTCATGGTTAACGACTAAGTTTAAACATTTTTAAATTAAAAGTGATGGAAGCCTAGTATGTTTATATGTGTATTCTTTTATAAGTATGTTTATATGTGTATTCTTTTATAACCTTTACTTGGACAATTAAAGTGAAGAAATTCTGAATTATTTTAGGAGGTGATGACAGTTGAACTTGTACCTAGTGCACCTCCAGGTATACCCTGTGCACCTCCAAGTATACCCTTGGGAGAGAGGGCCAAATTTTTTCGACCAAGAGAGGTGTTACTGAGCAATGGCGTTCATGGTTAGACCTTTTGGTCTTCCTTTAAGGATACTAAGCCACCTTTAAGGATAGTATGGCTTAATGATATTGCTAACTACTCGTTAAAGAGGTTTTTAACTTTGGGGTTGGTGTGTGGGACCCTAATGGTTGACCACTAGGTCTCATGGCTCCATTTCCTTCTTACGCGCTCTGGTGGCCTCTACTTCAGCAATGAGACACTCGTCTTCTGTTGCGGCCACTTCATACAGCCTCACAGCCTTTCAGTCAGTGGGTCCTTGCTCTCCGTGACTTTCATTCCTCAGACGAAGGCATCCTTCATGCTAGGTCGTTTCCATGCTTTGAGGAGGGCATTGACGGATTTTACAGTATTCTAGGGGTTAGATGGGGCATACCGCTCTCCCTCAATCCCGCTCTGGCCTTTCGTTCCGAGCGATTCATGTATTTGACCATGTTTTCCACCTAGGAATGCAAATACCCCCATGTAGCCTACCATAATTTATATTATATTATTAATTTCTTCTAATTTTAAGTTGACATTTAATAATTATGAATTTACTTGTTTAAAGGAATGTAAGTTGGGATAAGTGAGTGTGAGATCTATAAATAGATCTCCTCCCTTTCATTTTAAATCATAATTGATGAGGAAAACATTAGGCACTTGTTTAAATGGCTCCATTTCCTTCTTGCGCACTCTGGTGGCCTCTACTTCAACAATGAGACACTCGTCTTCTGTCGCGGCCACTTCATACAGCCTCATGGCCTTTTAGTCAGTGGGTCCTTGCTCTCCGTGACTTTCTTTCCTCAGACGAAGGCATCCTTCATGCTAGGTCGTTTCCATGCTTTGAGGAGGGCATTGACGGATTTTACAGTATTCTAGGTGTTAGATGGGGCATAATTCTCTCCCTCAATCCCACTTCGGCCTTTCGTTCCGAGCGATTCACATATTTGACCATGTTTTCCACCTAGGAATGCAAATACCCCATGTAGCCTACTATAATTTATATTTTATTATTAATTTCTTCTAATTTTAAGTTAACATTTAATAATTATGAATTTACCTATTTTAAGGAATGTAAGTCGGGATAAGTGAGTGTGAGATCATATAAATAGATCTCCTCACTTTCATTTTAAATCAGAATTGATGGGGAAAACATCAAGCACTTGTTTTACTCTATTTGGGGTTTTCTTTGGATGGATGTGCTCATCGTGAGGAATTTTTCTAGTTAATGCAAGTTGTTTTTCTATTAATTCTTTGGTGAATCTCTACTTTTGGTGATGCTTCAATTTGTTGGATGAACACAAGTACAAGGAGTTTAGGATTCTAACCTTTTTGTTGGATGTTGGTGATGTGCATGTCTGAGTCTTGGTGGTACCCTTAGAGCTGTATTTTTTCCTAGGATAGGCCTTTACCTTCCTCTTGTCACCTTAGCAAACGAGAGGGACGTCTCCTTTGTTCAATAATGCTTTGGGATTACATTGTAAATAATATTTCAGTTGTTAGTTAGTAAATTCTAGTTACGAATCTCGTTATCTAACTGTAGATAATAGTTTTGATATCCTTTATATGTAACACCCATCTACATGATAAGATATTGTTTTGTTGAGGTTCTTCATGGCCTGTGTCAATGGTGTGTCAATGGTATCAGAGAAAGGCAGTGAAGCATTGGTGAGAGAGAAGGAGCCCGTGAAGGAGGGGCCAACAAAGGAGCTATCACCAAGAAAGGAGAGCTTCTTAGTAAAGATTGTGGAAGAAAGGGTGCACATAAAGGGGAGTCTGCACGTAAATTGTTTCGGTAATTTTTTTTTTGAAGAATTATATTTTTTAAGAAAAAAAAGGAAAGAAAGAAGAGGGTCGCCATTTATATTTGCATGCAATGGTTTCTTTAAATTAATTATCAAATCTTTGGGGAGTTCTTTTTAGAAAATAAAAGTTTTTAAACAGTCATTTATATTTGAGTGAAGGTTTTTTAAATTGAATTATTAAACCTTTCGGAAATCCGTTTAGAAGATAAAAAGTTTTTAAAGAACATTGGCTAAGAGGAAAAGAATATATCAGATTGTTTTTTGTACACAAAAATTTACTACACAGTAAATTTCAATTGTTGGAGTTATTTTGTCGAAAAGAAAATTATCATGAATGGTTTCGTAAAGTTAAAAATACCCTTATTTTTAATGATATGTGGGATGGAATTTGTGAAAAAGATAATTTAGAATATA
The DNA here is from genome assembly GCA_001517045.1 of Pseudotsuga menziesii. Taxonomy (NCBI): domain Eukaryota; kingdom Viridiplantae; phylum Streptophyta; class Pinopsida; order Pinales; family Pinaceae; genus Pseudotsuga; species Pseudotsuga menziesii. The sequence continues at coordinate 178,632 of LPNX011103654.1, forward strand.
AAAAATATGGAGAAGCAAGAGATGAAGTGGATAAAAGTGCACCAGTACCACCTACTAATGCCAAAGAGTTAGCCTTTTGGAAAATCAAGGACAAGAAGGCTTATGCCTTGATTATTTCCTCGGTAAGCGAAGAAGTAAGTAGACATTTAGTTTCTAGCAAAAGTGCTTGGGAAGCATTAAAGAAACTAAGAGATTTTTATGATTCACATTCTGAGCTTGAAATCATACAAATGTATTTAACTTAGAATTAAAAGATAATGATGCAATGAAACTTGCTTCTGAAATTAGAGCCATTTTCCATGATATTGATACAAATGGTGTAAAAGTTGACATTCAACTTACTGCATTTATTAAAGCTCTATATCCTACCTACGAATTAAGATGTTTAACAAACGAATTGATTTCTTCAAGGATAAAAATGAAATTGATTGGTATCGGTATAACTCAATAAATAGCTTAGAAATGAGGCATCCATTAGCTATGAGAAATTAGCGCCTTGTTGCCACGGAAGAAAGTTATTTAGACGACATATTGAGCAGCGTTACGTCACCACATCTCATATGGCTTCGCTTGTATGGATGTTCCCACTCTTCCCTGCCTCACTGGATTCCAATGAAGAATTTAAGAGTTTTAGAAGTGGCGGGGCGGAGATTGAACACACTGTGGCCACATTCTCAAGTAGGCGAATATATGTGTCTGTTTATTCTTTTCATTTAATTTTATTTTGTAAACTATTTCTCTCTTATGTTTGAAAGGTTAACACTGTAGGCTGTCCCTTCAGAGTTAAATATCTGCGCTCCCCTTTCAGACGTTCCAAAGTCTATAAGGGAGCTGCAGAACCTCGAAAAGATTGTCATAAGCCACAGAGAAACCACACTCAAAAGGTTGCCCGACGAATTATGTTATCTCCGATCCTTGAAATATTTGGTTTTCAAAGGCTTCTCCAAAATGGTGTCGCTACCTGATTCCTTCGGAGAGCTAAGAAATCTCCAACACGTCGATTTGGAAGGTGCTACCAGTTTGCAGATGCTTCCCAATTCATTTGGAAATTTAAGTCGACTCAAATATCTATGTTTGAGTCGCTGCGAGATTTTGACCATCTTCAACAGAACACTAGGAGATATTTCAATGCTGGAATACTTAGACCTTTCAGATTGTAAGCAGGTGAAAGAATTACCTCCACAGGTCTCACATCAACGGTCTTTGCAAACATTGTATTTGCAGGGAACGGAATTAAAAGAACTCCCAAGCCATATTGGAGACTTCTGCAATTTGGAAGTTCTGAAATTAGGTAGCAATTTGTTGGAAGTGCTGCCACTTCGGCTCGGTGATATCAAGAGCTTGAAGATCTTATCAATTTCTCTTTCGCGTCAATTGAAATCCTTGCCCAATTCTATTGGACTGTTGAGTCAGTTGACTCGGTTGGAGATAGAATATTGTGGGATAGAATATTTACCACAACAGCTTCTGAAGATGAACAATCTTGAATTTTTAGAAGTATCAGGCTGTCCGCTGCGGGGACATCCATTATCAGAAGGGGAGAATAAAGGGAAGAAGAGATGCATGTTCAGGCTCAAGGAGTTAGTTCTGTACAAAACAGAATTAAAGGAGGTATTTTTGATGAGGGAGTTTGTCCTAACCTTCAACAACTGACCTTGAGCCACTGTTATGAATTGAGGCAGATAGGAGGGCTGTGTGGTTTGCCAAAACTTCGACATCTCAATATCACCTCGTGCACAAAAGTTGAGGAGCTCCTCGGTCTTGAAACGTTGATTTCTTTGGAGTCGTTGAGTGTTGAAGATTGCGAGAAGCTCCAGAGCATAGCAGGGTTGGGGCAGCTCACAATGCTCCGAACACTAGATGTTAGTGGATGCCGTGAGATGCAAGAGCTGCCAGGTGTGGAACACTTGACTTCTTTGCAGTCGTTGACTGTTTATAATTGCGATAAGCTCCAGAGCATAGCAGGGTTGGGGCAGCTCACAATGCTCCGAACACTAAGTGTTAACGGATGCAGTGAGATGCAAGAGCTGCCAGTTTTCGGACACTTGACTTCTTTGGAGTCGTTGACTGTTGAGGATTGCCAGAAGCTCCAGAGCATAGCAGGGTTGGGCCAGCTCACAATGCTCCGAACACTAACTGTTAGTGGATGCCTTGAGATGCAAGAGCTGCCAGGTGTGAAACACTTGACTTCTTTGGAGGAGTTGACTGTTGAGGATTGCGAGAAGCTCCAGAGCATAGCAGGATTGGGGCAGCTCACAATGCTCCGAACACTAAGTGTTGGTGGATGCCGTGAGATGCAAGAGCTGCCAGGTGTGGAACACTTGACTTCTTTGGAGTCGTTGAAAGTTAAGCGTTGCGAGAAGCTCCAGAGCATAGCAGGGTTGGGGCAGCTCACAATGCTCGGAACACTAAGTGTTAGCGGATGCAGTGAGATGCAAGAGCCGCCAGTTTTCGGACACTTGACTTCTTTGGAGTCGTTGACAGTTGAGGATTGCGAGAAGCTCCAGAGCATAGCAGGGTTGGGGCAGCTCACAATGCTCCGAACACTAACTGTTAGTGAATGCCTTGAGATGCAAGAGCTGCCAGGTGTGGAACACTTGACTTCATTGAAGTTTTTGTATGTTTATAATTGCGAGAAGCTCCAGAGCATAGCAGGGTTTGGGCAGCTTTCAATGCTCGGAACACTATATGTTAGTGGATGCCGTGAGATGCAAGAGCTGCCAAGTGTGGAACACTTGACTTCTTTGAAGTGGTTGACTGTTTATAATTGCGACAAGCTCCAGAGCATAGCAGGGTTGGGGCAGCTCACAATGCTCCTAACACTAAGTGTTAGTGGATGCCGTGAGATGCAAGAGCTGCCAGGTGTGGAACACTTTACTTCTTTGGAGTCGTTGACTGTTAGTGAATGCCATGGGATAATAGAGCTGCCAGATTTGGAAAATTTGACTTCTTTGGAGAAATTGAATCTGAGTGGACTTCACAAGCTGAAGAGCATACAAGGGTTGGGCGGACTTACAAAGATTGAAAAACTTAATGTTTGTGAATGTTATGAATTAGAAAAGTTGGAAGGTGTGGAATATTTGATGTCATTGAAGACTCTTAATGCTTGTAAATGTCCCAAATTGCAGTGGAGTGAGGGAGTAGTTGAGGAGCTGCACCAACAGTTAAAGGATGGCTTTAAATATGATAAAGAAACAGAAAGAGAAAGTGAAAGATGCAGTTGTCTGCAGTTTCTGCAATCTCTGCTTTTCTGCGATCGGAATGTTTAATAATTCCGATAAGACTTGTTTTAGTGACAAAGCTTTCATTGCTTTATGTTCCATGAATGTATGTAGGCAAGTGAGAATATGAAATCGAAGTGCAATATGATAAATGGCCTTCAATTAAACATTAAAGTGTTCATTCAATTGCGAGTGGTTTGTTTTAATGGTAAAAAAAATTAATAAAATTAAAATTACGAATATAAAACCAAAATGTCTATTAACAATAATGGTTATTTTTAATATTTTATTTTATAAATATAAAATCGAAAATGTCTATATACATTATCATGGTCTTTAATATATATATTTTTATGAATATAAAATCTAAAAGATCAATCAACATTATTTAATGTTTTTAATATTTGATATTTAAAGATAATGTGCTATTTAGATGTGAATTTCAATTATAAGGGTAATTGGAATTTTACTAACATTAATTATTGTTTTTAAATATTAGATATTCAGAAATAACAAAATATTAATTATTGTTTTAATATGAGCTTAGATCCAAATCCTAGGTTCTATTAAGTGCTCCCATAATATTCACTATCATTATTATTTTTTGCCAACATGTTACAAACTTTAAATCATGTTACAAGATCTCTTCCATAATATTCACTATCACTATTATTTTTTGTGGACATCCAAATCCTAGGTTCTATTAAGTGCTCCCATAATATTCACTATCATTATTATTTTTTGCCAACATGTTACAAGATCTCTCCCATAATATTCACTACCAGCGTAGATCCAAATCCTAGGCTCTATCAAGCACCCAGAGGGATCAAATCTCTCGGTTAGGTATCAATTGATTTGATTCAAACCAAAAGACACTGTCTTTTTATTTAAGGTCCACATATAATATTTTTATTATTAATATTTAATATTATTTATGTTGGCATATAATATTATTATTATTTTTTATTTTGTTAGGAACAAACATTACAACATTTCCTCATACATGGTTTTAAAACCATATATAAGGCCCTCCTACAACGATGGGTTGTTTAGGAGGCCTTGCACATGGTCTTAAAACCATTTGTAAGGCCCTCCTAAACCATGTACAATAAAACCATGGGTGTTTAGAGGCCTTGCACACAGTTCATGTGCAAGGCCCTCCTAAACCATGTATAGTAAAACCATGGGTTGTTTAGAAGGCCTTGCACATGGTTGCACATGGTTTTGTGCACATGGTTAAAGCCAACATTTTTTTGAGGATAATTCAATTTGTTATTTTTTATTATGTTGTTAGGTAGGAATATTATGGATAATTAAATTTTTACTTTTTTATTGTTTTGTTAGGTAGTAGGAAGATTACAACATCTTAAAAAAAATATTTTTTATTAATAAAAGTAACATTACGTTACAAGATCTCCCCCATACTGGGCTGTAGAGCGCCTCTCGGCACAATCACTATTATTTTTTGCCGACATGTTACAAACGTTACTAATGTTACATCATGTTACGTCACGTTACAAGATCTCCCCCCCATACTGGGCTATAGAGCACCTCCTGACGCAATTATTTAAAAACCTGCGTAGATCCAAATCCTAGGCTCTACCAAGGGCCAAGAGGGATCAAATCTCTTCTTAGGTATCCATTGATTTTATATCTCTTCTTAGGTATCCATTGATTTGATTCAAACCAAAATACACATCTTTTTATTTAAGGTCCACATATAATGTTTTTATTATTAATATTTAATATTATTTATGGTCGACATATAATATTTATTATTATTTTTTATTTTATTAGAAACGAACATTACAACATTTTCCCATACATGGTTTTAAAACCATATGCAAGGCACTCCTACAACCATGGGTTGTTTAGGAGGCCTTGCACATGGTATTAAAACCATTTGCAAGGTCCTCCTAAACCATGTAGAATAAAACCATGAGTTGTTTAGGAGGCCTTGCACATGGTTTTAAAACCATGTGGAAGGCCCTCCTAAACCATGTACAATAAAACCATGGGTTGTTTAGAAGGTCCTGTACATGGTTTTAAAACCATGTGCACATGGTTTTAAAACCACACTGTGCACATGGTTTTAAAACCATGTGGCACATAGGTTTAAAACCATGCACATGGTTTTAAAACCATGTGCAAGGCCAACATTTTTTTGAGGATAATTACAATTTTTATTTTTTATTATTTTGTTAGGTAGGAACATTACAACATATCTCCCATATTGTGTTTTTTTAGTGATCCACATTTTTTTTACCGATAATTAAATTTTTACTTTTTTATTGTTTTGTTAGGTAGAAAGATTACAACATCTCCCCCATATTAGGTTGTTTTTTGGCCGACATTTATTTTGGATTATAATTAAAAAATATATTTTTTATTAATAAAAATAACGTTACATAATGTTATGTAATGTTACAAGATCACCCCCATATTGGGCTATAAAGCGCCTCTCTGCGCAATAACAGAATATTTTATATTTAGAGATAATCTGTTATTTTTAATTATAATAGTCATTGGAATCCTATTAACATTAATTATTGTTTTTAATATTTGATATTTAAAAATAGTTTTCTATGTAAAAGTTAATTTTAATTATAAGCGTAATTAGAATATTTATAAAGAAAATAAATGATTAAATTTTAAATTAAAATCTAAAAATAAATTGTATACTTTTAGATAACTATGATGAAAATATTAAAGAATAAGGAAAACTATGTGATTATAAAAATGCCATCTATCTCAAATGCGATCATCTTTTCTACTTCAATAAAGTTGGTTATGAGCCCCCCAAAAAAATGATTGTGAAGGTGATTGGTTCTTAAGGGTTGATTTGGGATGGATTTCTCTAGATTGGAAGATGATTTGGCATTCTTCATAGACCCTCGCAATGGTGAGTTCTAGGAGGATGGAAAAATCCTTTGGTCGGATGATGAGCCCATGCAGTTGAGGCCAGTACATGCATGGGCTCATATTTTGGAGATCGGTTTGTCAGAAGCATTTGGCTCCGGTTGAGTACTAGTGTTGCATTCTTGGATGCTCACATGCGGGTGTGGGGGACATATATCAACCAAAGTCTCTAGTTTTGGGTGTTTTTGTGGGCGTTGGGGATGTCTCGTCTTCAGGCCCCGTGGTGAGAGGGACCGGTGTGGTTCCTACCAAAAGGGACTTCAGGGCCAAAATAGGGCACAATCTACATAAGGCTCTTGTTAAGAAGTGAGCTTTGATTATGGGAAGAGACATACAAATGAATGATGTAGAATCTATGTCAACCCTAACTTTGGTGGGGAAATTTAGCTAAGGTTTAAGCTCATAGGGAGAGAGATAAGTGGGTAGAGGAGATGTGAAAAGTTCTTCGATATACTCATTTTTGTGACCCACTCCTAAAGGGTTGGTTTTGTTTCCAATTTGAGAAGGAGGAGGATGTGAAAAGGATTCGTGGAGGCTTTTGGTTGTGGGGGGATGGAATCTTATGCTCAAAAGATGGCATGCAAATTTTGACCTAGTAAAAGAATTGTTTGTGTTATGTCATATGTGAGTTCTTCTCCTAGTTTTTCCCTTGCAATTTTAGAATGTGGAGGCATATGTGACCATTGGAAACGATTTGGGTCAGTTCCCATATGTGGACCAAGAAAAGTTGCATTCAAAGGACAAGTGATTTGCTTGCATTTTGGTCAAGATTGACGTTAATCAAGGGCTCTTGGAGGGGTTGGTTATCATATGGAGTGGTATCACTTTCGAGCAACATTTGGATGATTGGTGAGTTCCATTTTGATGCACGTCATGCAAATTGATTGGTCATCTAAAGGTGTAGTGTCCATGTCCTGTTGTTTGGCATCATGTGCCCTAGTCAAGGTACTCCACCACTTAGAATGTGTCTGAAATGACTCCTACAACAGTCAATGATACTACAATCCCTTCTAATTTGGTGGCCAAGGATTCAGAAGTGCCTCCTCTAGAGACCTTCCATATGGATTTGTCCTTTGCACCCAATATGGTTAATGACCATATTTCTACAATTTATATTTCTTCTGCAAATGATAGTTTAAAAAAATTTCATGTAAAAGAATGTTCTGTTGGGGAGGGTTTGATGGGGGATAAAGCATGATCTCTTTCATCTCAATATGTGGAAGTTCTTTGTGTTTCTTCAGACTCGGGGGTTTCTGGGATGGTTTGGGCTCTTTGATGGAAGAAACCCTAGTCGATTAGTTTCCCTTGTTGGTGTTGGGTCGGTTTCTTTAACGATTTTCTCTAATGGGGAAATTTTGGTAGTAGTTAGTGTTGGGGTGGATTTCCCTACTCTTGTCTCGGGTGTAGAGGTGAATACTAGTTTTAATGGTTATTTGGGTTCTTCAAATTGGCTCTCTCAAATTTCAGCTACTCATGATACTATTGGGTCGGGTTCCTCAAACCGGGGAGGGTAGGATTAGTGATGCCCAAGAGGTGCCTTCCAAATCTCAGGCCATCGAGGAGATGCTTATAGCCCTGTTCCTTCTTTCAAGTATATTTTACTGAAGAATCCCCTTCAGATTTATGAGAGATATGTTCTCAAACTGTCTTCAAAAGGAGGGAGGGGTGCTTTTGATCCCTCCACTGCTAGTAATACCCCTCTCCGAAAATTAGATCAGATTCGAGACAAATGTTCAAAGAAAGGGGTGGTCGTTGGGGGTTTGGATCCTAGGGAAAATGTTAAGGTTTCTCTTCCTCCATTTGATGTTTAAGGTATCAACTCAAACTGAGGTTCCACCCTTTCTTGAGTCTTTGAACGTTTCTAGGGCCTTTAGAGAGCAGGAGGCCCTCGCTCGGGCTAAGAAATAATCTTGGTCTCACCAAATAGAAGGGGATTTTGGGGCCTCCCTAAATATTTGGCTCTCTACAGTCTTTTTAACTCTGTTAATACAGATATAATCCTTATTCAAGAGACCATGACTACCAGTGGTATGGATCGAGATGTTTTTTTTGAAAATTCTCCTGAGATGGAAATTTTGCTCTATCAATGCCGAAGGGTTATCCGAGGGTGTCCTTTCTGCTTGGAACACCCGTCATGTTTTTCTCTTTCATTACATCTATGGTGTCGACATTCTTCTAATTGGGAGATCCTTAGACTTGGCTTTTGTTATCAGTTTGGTTAATTTCTATGGCCCCTATTCTAACCGTAAGGATTTCTAGGATGATGTTAAATATGATGGTGTTATCCCTAGAAAACCTCATTTTTAGTGGGGATTTATTAAATTTCTCCACCTTTGATCGTGACATTTGGGGAAGTCGGGCCTAGGCTGATCCACTTGCTTTATATTTAGAGAGACGTTCTTTGATGTTGGTCTTGTTGATATGGTTCCTGTGCCTTTTTATCCCTCCTAGAGGAAAGGGCGATTGGGGGCAGATGGTATCACTAAGAGAATTGATAGATTTTTTTTGTCTCGGAGTAACTTCTCATTAGGTGCAACTATTATCGGTCTTGTATCATGAATTATGATATCTCCAACCACATGTCGATGATTCTTCAATTGGTGAATGTGGTTGAAAAATGTAATTTTCCTTTTAAATTAAGCCATGCTTGGTTAAAATAAAAAGACTTCATTGATATTGTTTGAACAAATTGACATTCTAGGACCTTCCATGAGGTTGTATCTCCTATGTTTTCTCTGTTTAAAATGTTGAAAGAGATTAAGACGGTTGTTAGAATTTGGGAAAAAGAACAAAAAGCTCAAAAGGATGAATTGATTGAAGTGGATCAGAAAATACATGAGGTTTTCCACAGTTCCTAGGGGGGAATTCTATCAAATGATGATAAGGCCACTATTGGCTCACTATCTAAGCGTCAGTAACATTTACTTAGGTGTGAGGAGGAATCTTGGTGATTTAAGAGTAGAATTGTTTGGACAACCTTGGGAGACAATAATACGTATTTCTTTCATAAATTTGTTGAGATAGGGAGAACCATTAACACGATATGGGGGTAAAAAAGTCAGGATGGACAAACTATCTCTACATGAAAGGATTTGGAAAATGAAACTATTTCACATTTTAGGGCACTCTTCAGATCCTTTGAACAGTCTTACATTTTCAATCAAATGAAGGTGATCCAGTTACACTCTTAGATCTTTTCCTTGGAAGAGGGTTTGAAGATTGGTGAACTAGTTACATTAGATGAGATAAAGAGAAATATGGGTGGGTTTGCTAAAGACAAGAGGATAGGCATGAATGGATGGATGGTTGAATTTTTTGACATTATTAGCTTGGTATTATTGGTTGTTGTTGAGGAATCCTGAGCACAAGGAAAAATCGTCGGTGCTATGAATGATACATTCTTGGCATTGGTTCCCAACAGTTCTTAGCCATTATCCTCTGATGACTTCAGATCCATTTCATGTTGCAATCTTGTTTATAAGACGATTTCCAAAGTCATTCTCCAAGATCAAATATGCTATATCAAAATGTGTTTCTAAGGAACAATTTGGTTTCTTATATCAGACATAGATTCTTGCTGCCATTGAAGTGGCTTAAGAAGGTTTTCACTCGATCAAATCTAAGAGAATGAAGGATTTGGTTCTTAAATTGTACATGATGAAGGCATATGATAGGGTATACTGGACCTTCGTTTGCCTTGTTCTGCTTCAAATTGGCCTTCCTCTAGAGATCACAAATTGGATCATGGCGTGTGTTTCCTCTGCAAATTTGATTTTTTTAATTAATGGCGCTCATTCTTCCTTTTTTAATTTTTTAAGAGGTCTTGTACAGGGATGTCCCCTCTCACTTCTTTTATTCCTTCTAGTTGTGGAGGGGCTCAATAATCTCATTGAAGAATCCAAATTGGAGAACAGGATAAATGGTGAAAAAATTCCAAATAACATCACAATTACACACTTATTATTTGTGGACGATGTCCTACTATGTTGCAAAGGATCAGTGGTGGAATCATTATATTTTTAAAGAACTTTTGGAGTTATTATGTAACGCTTAAGGTATGGTTATTAGGGCTAAAAATTCTACCTTTATAGAAAATGGTTTAGATGATGCTACTAAAGACTTGATCTACAACTTATTTCCCTATAAAATATCTCCTTTGAATGATGGATGTAAATATTTGGGTTATTTCATCAGTCCCAATAACTATTTCAAGGTGGAATGGTCTTGGTTGCTGAAGAAAGTTGATAAGAAATTAGATAATTGGACATATACGTGGCTCTCCCTTAGTGGTAGGTTGATCCTCACCAAATCTATGTTGGAAAATATCCCACTTTACTACCTATTGCTATTGCTGGAAAAGACCCCCATTGTCCTTTTTTAAAATTCAACAAAAATGTTTCTCCTTTCTTTGGTCTAGATAAAAAAATAAGTTCTAAGTTTCATTTAGTCAATTGGATGAGACTCACCTGCCCTAAAAATATGGGTGGGTGGGTTTCAAAAAATATTTTCCATTTTGGAAAATCCCTACCAACTAGGAGTTTGTGGTGTTCTATGTTTCATGGTGGCTTATGGAGTGAGGTGGTAAAGGGAAAGTATTTCAAATCTCTTTCAGTAGCGGACTAGTGCAGAGCTAGTGGCCCTTCGAGAAGGATTTCCTCCAATATATGGAATAATCTCTCTTCATCCTTCCTTGTTTTGGGTGAGTGGCTTGTATGTCGGATCGATGATGGAATTTTTTTTTTATGTGGCTATAACCATTTCATAAAGGGGTATCTTTCTATAAATGTTACCCTCTACTTTTAGATGTGTTAAGCGTTACAGGTATAAGATTTCTTTATCAAGTATATAGAGGTGGCGAGTCTTTACATAGATGGATTAGTGCTTTAGAATTGGGGCCGGTTGGGGATTTGGCAACATAGTGGACTTGGTATATACATGGACAGTTTCATTGTGGGATGATCTTTGGTGACCTGGAAAAATCATTATTTTGGTCCAAGAATGAAATCTTAGGGGATATTTTTGTGAAGACTGCCTATGAAGCAATTATCTCTTTATATGTTCATCTGAGTAACTATTGGAGGAAGATCATTTTGTGGTGTTTGTAATAAAACTAAATAGTTTAGTAACTTAGTTAGTAATTTGTTATTTATTAATGAATGGATTGATAGGTCACATCATTTAATGGTGACACTTGATTTGTATTAAGTCGCATTGTACTCGTAAAAATCATCAATTCAATAAATAAAATTTATCTTTTGGAATTTCCATTCCAAGTTGGTATCAGAGCTGTTGGCTTATTGGTTTTCTGTCATTGGGTTCTTCACATCAAATTGCCACTCCATTTTCTCCTCCCCCATCATACCTCTATGCACCAATCCCTCCAATCATCCATCACCTTCACCCTTACCACACTGTGCTCACATTTTACTTGCACCCTCTGGCTCCTCTCCCATCCATTCCCTCTTCCCATGCGTCCTATTCTTGTGCCCTCCTCCCATTTAATTCTTTAGGATCCATTTGTAGCCATGTTTTCCCTAGCCCTGTGCTCTTCGAGTGCTGCATCCTCCTCCGTATCCCACACACTTCTCCACACACCTTCTGTCCCTCACTCAACTAGCGTGCCCTTCTTCATTGTGATTGCCCTCCATCACCTCCCTTTCGCGCGTCCTATCCCAATCTACCACCTCACACTTGCATTTCTCCCCTTCAGTGTATCACTCCATCCCCTCTATGTGCTCCAGCCTCTGTTTCTCCCCTTTGCTCTCATCCACTCCACACAACCATCTCGCCATGCACCAGCCACTCACACACTACTCCACGCTAGCTTCCACCCCATCGTTGTTGCTCCACTTACACGTAACACCCGCTTCTCACCTCTATGCTATATTCGAATAATTATTTAGAACAATAATAATATTATTTATTTTAATATTAATACTTTTAAAACCTTTTAAAAAACTATTAATTTTTTTGTTGCATATAATAATATTATTAATAATCATTAATAATAATTATTATTGTAATAAAAAAATTAATAGTTAACCTATCCCCAATCCAGAATTAGCAACATGAATACAAGAAATACGGAGAGAAACTCTCTGGAGAACAAGGTTGCATCCATAAAGTCCGAAGATGATCCAATTCAAAAGATATTGGCAAAGCTTGAGCAAAACGATGAGGACATTCACAACCTACAGCTTGAAATTGTCTCACTGAGAGACCAAGTTAAAGGAGGCAATAAATCACATACAGGCCCACCCCACAATGTCATTCACAAGGTCAAGATTGATTTACCAAGGTTTGACAACGAAAATAATAGAGATGGGATTCGATGGATCAACAAAATCGAAAAATATTTTGACATGTACAATATCGATGGTAATGCCGACAAATGGAATGTTGCAACAATGTACATGGATAAAACCACTTGTGACTGGTTCTTATGGTGGGACTCATCAATGAAGGGAGGAAGACTAGTTAGAGACTCAGACACCTTCAAGAAAAATTTATTTAAACGATTTCAAGAAATGTAAGAAGCTGAAATCTACAACAATCTCACTTGTTTACGACAAGAAGGAACTGTGGATGAATATTTTAGCAATCTATTGGTCCTGGCCACTCGTGTCCAAGATATAACTAAAGAATGACTCCTATAACTTTCCATTGGTGGGATAAAACACAGTATCCAAAGTGACATAAAATGATTAGACGTCAAAGACGTGGGACAAACCTGTCAAAAAGCAAAATTAATTGAAGAAAAGCAAAAATCACAACGTTCATCAATTTATATCCCACCCCACCTAAGAGAAAATGGGAAAAAAGATGACAATTCATGTCGTAAGTGTAATGCCCCTAATTGGCGTCCATGACCGTATTAGGGGAATTTTGAAGTCTAAAATTGGCCTACAAACAAAAAAAATACTATCAAAATCAACTTTAAAAGAACCAATCACATTCCAAAGAATGACATCATCTATTATAGTTGAGGTGGCATTGCTTGAGTTAGAGGTACTTACTTGTTAATTTCTAAATAGTGGATGTAAACCCATAGTTTACTACACTCATAATGGAAAAAATAGCCATACATTACTTTTGAATATAATATTTATATGTTTTGTGCTTTTAAGTACTTATAAAATAAAATACTTTAAATATAATAAATATTTAATATAAAACCTATTATTACAAGCAAAAATAACACTTAAAATCAAAATTTTATGACTCTCGTACTTCATATAATGAATATATAGTAATTCATATTATTATTATATAATAATATATATTATATAATATATTATATATTATATTATAATATATTGTAGATTATATAATAATAAAAATACGAATAATTCAAATTTCATTTCACGAATCAAATTTTTATTTATATTATATATTATTATATAATAATAAAAATACGAATCATTTAAACTTTATTTTATGATTCAAATTTTTATTTATAAGTGTTTTGTATGATGAATATATGGTAGTATTAAATTTATATAAAATATTAAATAAATTATGAGACAGTTATAAAATATTATTCAAATTTTAATATATATATATATAAGTTATAAAAAAATAAAATATGATATTATACTTCATATAATGAATATATAGTACTTCATATTATTATTATATAATAATATATATTATATAATATATTATAATATATTGTATATTATATAATAATAATAATATAATATATTGTATATTATATAATAATAAAAATACGAATAATTCAAATTTCATTTCACGATTCAAATTTTTATTTATATTATATATTATTATATAATAATAAAAATACGAATCATTTAAACTTTATTTTATGATTCAAATTTTTATTTATAAGTGTTTTGTATGATGAATATAAAATATTATTCAAATTTTAATATATATATATATTGGTTATAAAAAAATAAAATATGATATTGTTATAAATAAATAATTTATTAATTTATATATTTATGATAAATAAATGCTGATATAAATTTAAAGTTTAAATTTTAAATGTGTGTAGATTTAACTTTTAATTAAATTAAACTAAATAATATTAACTATATTTAATTGTATTTAATTTTTAATTTTTAAATTTTAATTTATAATTACAAATATAAGTTTATAATTATTTAATAAATATTAGTTAAATTGGGTTTTTATATATATATATATATAAACTTTAACTTAAGTTTAGAATTCATAATTAAAGTATTTTACTTTATTTTTTTTATTACTACTTTCTTTTAGTACATCTATGTACTAAAGTACTTACATTTCTAGTCCTATATCTATGTACTAAAGTACTTATATTTCTAGTCATATCAAAGATATTTTTTTCTTACTTTATTTTTAGACATCTTTTCAATTTAACTCAACCAGTTCTAAACCATAGTTACATAAATTGAAATGCAAGAGGTGAGTTGTAGATAAACCTTCCCCACAAAATGACTAACTCATATTATTTTATTATATCTCTTATGAGGCTCATTTTAGACCTCAAAATTCCCCTAATATGATAAGTGCAAAAATAAGAATCTATTCTTGTGCTAAAAAAGTAATACGAGTGACGATAATGATAAAGAATCAAGCGATGCACCTTCCTCCAACACAGAGTCAGATAGCGATGAGACTGTAAAAGAGGAGGCTAACATCACACCAACACTCTTAGTGGCTGCAATGACAGGTATCTCTTAACCCCAAACCCTCAAATTGTTTGGCCATATCAACAGAACTAAGGTGACGGTGTTGGTTGATAGTGGGAGTACACACAACTTCATAGACTCTAGGGTAGCAAAACAATTAAACATATCCATCTACCTTACCGCTAGCTTCCAAGTATTGATACCAAGAAACAAGACCACACCGTGCGACATTAAATTCCATAAATTAGAATTAGTTATAAAGGACCACAAGCTAATATCACCAATGTATGCTTTGGCAATTAGAGGGTTGCCATTGTTTTAGGTGCACAATGGTTGGAAACACTGGGGAGAGTCAGATTAAACTTACGAGAACAATTTATAAGGTTCTATGAAAATGGGAGGAAACATAAGCTTTACAATATTAATCCCCCCCCTCCCCAAATCATCTCATCCAATAAAATGGAAAAGATGATAAAAAATGGAGCTCAAGCCTTCTTGTTACACTGCTATGCTATGGAAAGAACAATTGACGAAAGAAAAAATATTGATCCATGTGAATAAGAAAAAATCCTGGGGGAACATAGTGACATCTTCTAAAACCCTCCTCATGGTCTCCCTTCTCCATGTTCTAGGGATCACATCATCGAGTTGATGTCAGGATCAAATCCAATTAGAAAACAATCATACAGACAATCTCACAGGAACAAATAAGAGATCGAACGTTTGGTGCAGGAACTATTAGATGCTAGAATATCACACGTAGTAAGAGTCCTTTCTCTACACCAGTCATACTCGTTAGGAAAAAATATGGATCGTATAAACTTTGCATTGATTATCAAGCATTAAACAAAGTCCCCATAAAAGATAAATTCTCCGTTCCCTTTGTTGACGAACCTCTCGATGAGCTACATGGTGCAAAATATTTTTCTAAAATAGACTTAAATTAGGATATTACCAAATCTGTATTCGAGAAGAAGATGTCCCCAAAACAACTTTCTGCACCCACGGAGGTTTATATGAATTTCGAGTGATGTTGTTTGTATTATCCAACATTCTAGCAACATTTCAAGCAGTAATGAATGACTTGTTTCTCCCTTACCCAAGGAAGTTCGTGCTAGTGTTTTTTGATGATATCCTTATTTATAGTAAAAATTGGAACCCGCACCTCAAGCATGTAGAAACAATATTGAAGCTTTTAGAAGAAAACAAATTTTATGATATCAAATCAAACTGTAGTTTCAGGAAAAAAGAAATAGATTTTTTTGAGCACATTGTTTCAGCCAACGACATTAAGGTCGATCCCAAAAAAATGATGGCGATCACAAAGTGGTCCTCCCCCAATTCAATTACATCGTTAAGAGGATTTCTAGGTCTAACATGTTAATAGAATATTTGTATGCAACTACGCCGAAATTGTAGCACCCCTAACATCACTATTAAAAAGGGATGCTTTCAGATGGGATAAGGATGCAAAAAATTGTTTTGAGCAATTAAAAACCCTACTGACATCCACACCAGTCTTAGCAACTCTTGATTTTACAAACACATCCATCCTTGAATGATGCTTTGGGGACAAGCTTAGGAGCTATTCTCATGAAAGATAAACTTCCCAATGCTTTCGAAAGCCGAAAGTTAAAACCAAGTGAGCAAACAAAATCCACATACAATAAGGAAATGTTGGAAATAATGCATTCCCTTGTTAAATGGAAGTAATAATTGTTTGGGGAAAAAATTATTGTTAAAACATACCACAACAACATGAAGTATGTTCTAATTCAAAAAATCTCTCTCCCAAACAATAGAAATGGGTAAGCAAAATCCAAGACTTTGGTTTCGACATTTTGTATAAAAAGGGTAAGGAGAATATGACTGCATACAACTTATCAAGAAAACATGAGAGTGACACCTCACTATGTGCCATATCCATAGTTGTTCCTGAATGGATTTCAGAAGTCTAGAGTGAGTATGTGAAAGACCTAGAGACAAGGAAGCTAATTGAATAAGTTGAAAAATAAAGCAACAATCTCCAAATATTCATGGGAAAAAGACATACTATGGTACAAACAAATAATATATTTACCCGGTTCTTCAAAATTCAAAACTCAAGTCTTAAAAGAGAACCATGAGTCCCCAACAACACGCCATTTTGGTTTCTTTAAAAAATACCACAATTTCCACCAATCCTTATTTTGGAAGGGAATGAAGGATGGTATCCATAAATACGTGGCTGAATGTGGTGCATTAGAGGAATTTTGAGGTCTAAGACTCTAAAATGGGCCTCCTAAGGAAAATAATAAAATAATAGTTAAAATAATAAAATAATATTTATTAATTTTGGAGGAAGAAAGAAAAAAACTACTTTTGTGTTCGTATTTTCGACATATCTCCCTGTGTTTTTACTCAAATTTCGATCGGGAGAGCTCGTTGGATGCAGAATTTGATTCTGCATCCAACGAGTACCTACATTGCATACTTCAGGTATTTGATTCTGTCTTCATCATGTTTTTTCAGGTATTTCTTGTTTTTGGGGTAGTGGGGTCCGTCAAAAGTATGCAGTGTAGGTACTCGTTGGATGCAGAATCAAATTCCGCATCCAACAAGCTCTCCTGATCGAAATTTGAGTAAAAACACATGGATATATGTCGAAAATACGAACAAAAAAGTAGTTTTTTTTATGACAAATATGTCAATTCAACCATTATGGTTGACTCATTTTATTGAAATTCTATTGGCTCTTGAATTCCAACTCACAAGAACTTATTGTTGGCGTGTTTTCTTATAAGGCCCATTTTAGACCCCAAATTTCCTCTAATGCTTATCAAAGGAAGATGTTTGAAATAGTGGCTCCCACTGGTCTCCTACAACCCCTGCATATTGCATCCCAAAAATGGTCCAAGGTATCTATGGATTTTATCACCGTACTTCCTACATCATAAGGAAATGATAATATATTTTTAGTCGTTGACATATTGACAAAATATGCTCATTTCATTAGTATTTCATCGAAAGCAAAAGCAAGTGAAGCCACAAATAGTTATGTAAAGAATATATTTAAGCTCCATGGGTTTCCCAAGGTTATTGTTAGTGACAAGGACCCCAAATTTACCATATACTTCTAGAAAGAATTGTTCCACCAAGTTGGGAATTCATTAACTATGAGTACCTCGTACCACCCCCAGATAGATGGACAAACATAAGTAGTAAACAAGTGCCTTGAAGAATACCTGAGGAATTTTGTGTACGATCGACAAACTCAATGGGTATAATGGATACACCTTGCAAAATGGTGGTACAATAGTACATATCATACATAAAAAAAATGTCACCTTTTGAAGCCTTATATGGGTATCCACCTCCTACAACAAGATGATATGTCATCAACAATTTCAAAGTTCCAATAGAAGAGATTACCTAGAGACATCAAATGAGGTCATCTACATTTTGAAGAGCCATATCAAACAAGCAAGAAACCAAATGAAACAACAAGAAGACTAAAAAATAACCAATAGATAATTTGAAGAGGGTGTTTGGGTGTTTGTTCGCCTTCAATCGTACAAATAAGCTTCACTAAACATTTCCAAAAATCATAAAAACTTGCACCCAAGTGCTATAGCCCATATCAAGTTCGAAAGCGAGTGGGACAAGCGGCTTATGCTCTAGACATCCCAAATAAAAGAAAAATACATTACTTCTTCCAAGTGTCATGCCTAAAGAAGAAATAGGTCTCTTCCACTCACATACAAACTAAATTTCCTATGTTAGATGATGAAGGAAAATTAGTGTTGGAACCAGAATGCATTTTGGAAATTAAAAACAAAATACTTCACTTTAGATCAGACAATGAATACATTATCAAGTGGAGAAACTTACCAGATGATGAAGCTAAATGAGAGAATGAATATTTTCATTCGCACCACCCATCCTTACCAATACTTCATGGACGAAGTATTCCAGAGAGGGATGGCTTTATGTAAATCTAAATAGTTTAGTCACTTAGTTAGTAATTTGTTATTTTTTAATGAACGACTTGATATGTCACATCATTTAATGGTGACCCTTGATTTGTATAAAGCCACATTGTACTCCGTGTAAAAATCATCAATTTAATAAATAAAATATATCTTTTGGAATTTCCATTCCAGTGTTGCAATGTCCCCTTAAAATGCTTTTGTTTTCATGGTTGGCCCTAGAAGACAAAGCTCTCACTTGGGAGAAATTTCATAAAAGAGGTGGAGTTGGTCCAGGTACTTGTCCTCTTTACAAAAATGATAATGAGTCCATTAATCATCTCTTGGCCCGTTGTGAATTCTTTCGTTGAGTTTGGTCATATGTTAGAAAATTGTTGAAGATATCGATTCCTTTGCAGTCTAGCTTGATGATTGTCAGTTTCAGTGCTTTGAAAAATATTGTTCCTCTACATAAAAAAATAGCCTTGTTTTGTCTCTTGGAACATATGGACTCATAGAAACAAGGTTATTTTTGGATGTAACACCTCTGGACTAAAACCCAAGTTGGATAAGTATAATTATGCAAATGACTATGAGTTCCCATGTGATAGAACTCATTGCGTATTTTAAATATTAATAAAATATATACAATTGGCCATGGATGAGTCAGAATGATAAAAGATCATGTACTCATGTATTCACCTAAGATAGGTGGGGGGGTTGTAATATCCTAGGAGAGGCTAAGCTTATGACATTTCAACCCTACAAACTTCATTGAAGACCTTGTGATTTTTGTTAAATCTTAATCCCCTTATATAAATCTTGTAACCTAAATTTTGGTTTTGGTGATGGATTAAAAGAAGATCAATAAAATTAAACCTTTTGAAAAGTGGTGCATATGAAGAACGTGTGCATGGGAAGAGAGGAATCGGGCTTGTGGATAAGGACCGGGGTAGTGGCACAATGTGGTACTGTGGGACAAAGAACGAGAACATCATAATTGTTCAAGCAATGGGAAAACCAAAACGGTCCAAGAGAGCATGAGTTGGGGGACTGGTCATGTTGGCACAAAGAAAAAAGGAGTTAGGAAGATAAACAAGGGTGAGAGATAGAGAATAGAATGCTGGGAAATGAGTGAACTAGAAGAATTATGCAAAAAAACATCACCATGTAGAGAAGCAAGAAGGTAGTGTGCAAAATCCCAGGGAGAATTTTGGAATTCGTCGGGATATCTATCCTTTAGCATCGTAGGAAGACTGAGAGATCACATCTAGAACCAGAGTGAAGTTTCCAATCCAATTGATGTGTAGTGGTAGTGGGGTTGGTGGGAAATCAAGTTCCCAAACCTGAGCCTGCAAGCCTTTGGTTGTAATTATCCTTGTCCTTGTTTTTCCTTTGGTTTCTCCAATGAGATGGAGACAATGCAGGAGATTGCCTAAGTGGAATTTAGGTACAGAGGGAAATGGCATTCATAACTTATGATCCTAGTTGAAGGAAGCTAGGGGGGTAATTTGCACGATTGACATGAATTTGGTAGTAACTTAGTAAGCCAGTAAATCCTGATTGTCAAGTGAGAAATTTTTAGATGCATGAGACTAGTGAGATGTCTAGTGGTGAATGTATGTGTCTCAACTTTGGGGGTGGAGTTCTGCTAAGAGGTTTATGAACAAAACTTCCTACGGTCGGGTGAAGTGTGGCTGCCAAGAAGGCAGTTGTTATATAGACACTTTCATATAAGTGTTAAATTTCTATTAAAATATGAAGTGAATATATATATATATATATATATATACACATGCTCTATTGAATTCCTATCTTCTTGAACTGAGTAAATGGTATGTTGTGCATGAAGGAATGTGCTATTTTATGCTATATTCCAAATGCACATGAATTGATGTTAATGGAGATTGTTACAGACTGTATGTGTGGTTTGTTATGCTAGGTTATGCTTGAGTTCATGGATTTGATGGCTTAAAGGGTAGATCTTGAAAACCTATATGTTTCTGTGGTGTTTTTTTAAATATATTTTGAGATTTATTGAGAATGAGATGTAAGACCATGAGGTATTGTGGTGTTCTTTTGTTTATTATCATACCCGTTCATTAGTTCTTGGCTTGTATGAGATTGATTTGTTTGGATGTGAACCTTTGTTTTTGGTTGATAATCCTATGGTAAATTAGTTTGCAGTGTTGGATGAAGGCTTGTAACATTGCGTGTTTGCCTGGATTATTTATCCTTAGTTTCCATTTAAGCTTTTCTATCCATTAGAGCAAATTTAAGCATAAAATGCGCCTTTCAACCCTAATTCAAATACCATGTCATCATGTGCTAGCCAATGAAATTGCTTTAAAGTTCAGATACCGTATAGGTCTTAAGCAAATTTTTAATATATAATTTGGGGATATGTGGAATTTAAAAAATATATAATTTATCTAGCAGCTACCTATCTTGGATATTGACAATGAAATTAATATGCTAACCAATTATAGGTAATACTTTACCCATATATAATATATAATAGTAAAAATAATTAATATCATAACTAATATATAAAAATATTACTCGGTCCAATAACTTTAACGCTATCCAAAAATATTACTTGGTGAAATACACATCCATGTTTAAGGTAATACATGACCAATATATAATATATAGTAATAGTAATTAATATGATAACTAATATATAATAATAATATATTATAATTAATATTTTTATAATAGCACTCAAAAGTTAGTTCCATAATTTTTATCTCTCTCATTTTAAACTAAATACATTATTTTATTATTTATATCTTAAATGTTAAAATATTAATACAATATTTCATTTTACATTTTAGATGATTGTGTTTCTTACATTAAATAATTATATATAATCATGATGATGGTTAACGTCATCTGAGACCAACTTTGCTCTATCAAACCTTAAGAAGGCTAATAGTTGGTTTACTTTAAAATATTGTTTGTGTGCTCAAAAAGCTTTCCAAGCTCACTATAGTTTTGGCAAGTTAGAAGGTTATAAGGGTTTCTATTGTAGCAAATACCTTGAAACTTAGATCTAATGTAGGTGTAAGCAAGGCACTCTAAGAGAAAGTGATTTTCATCTTCAACACTCATAGAATCACACATATGGAAAACCCTTTCCTCCCATGGAGTTTTAGGAATAAAGCAACGCCCTATTTCGCTATGGAGTTCATGAGAGTTCGTTCTAATCTTGGCTATATTAATTTTCTTCCTTGATCTAGTTACTACTGAGAGATGCTTTTGATATTCCAAGTTAGGATTAATTACCCCTTATAATATCTTAATTTTCTCTTAA
The DNA here is from genome assembly GCA_001517045.1 of Pseudotsuga menziesii. Taxonomy (NCBI): domain Eukaryota; kingdom Viridiplantae; phylum Streptophyta; class Pinopsida; order Pinales; family Pinaceae; genus Pseudotsuga; species Pseudotsuga menziesii. The sequence continues at coordinate 200,674 of LPNX011103654.1, forward strand.
CCACTAAATTTTATTCGCACCAGAATTTCTCTTTAAACTTAGAAGTAGTAATACTTTTGACATTATCAATGTTCTGTAAAATGTTGTTTTCATTAATGCCCCAATGGTTTAACCAGGCCATGGTATATTTACACCAACACCACTTAAGGAGTAGTTGGTTTTGAATTGATTTTAAATCAATTTTATAAAGTCTCTCATTCCCCATGTTATTTATCTTATGCTTGTACATGAGGTACCTAGTCATAGAAATGCTCTCGATGGGGGAAATACCCACTTCTATGAGGAGAATAGGATGAGGTGTATTGCTTTTAATTTTGAGGTTATAAGTTATAAATTGCCTGTGTATTTGCTCAATCTTCCTCTAAGATTCTCTAGAAATGTTGCATCCCCATACTTCACAACCATACAAGATAACAGGGATGCTGATAGTTTCAAAGAGGAACTTATTTTTATCTCACATGACCAGATTGGATAATTTACATTTATTTTCAAGACCAAAATAAGCTTTCCACCCTCCATTAATCCTTTTCTCAATACTATAGTTCCAATTGAGCTTGTAATGAATACCAAATCCGAGATACTTGTAAGAAGTCTCTTCCTTTAGATTTCTATTATCATTAATAAAATTTGCATAAATGTCTTTATTAAAATTAAAATTCATGATTTTTGTCTTGTTGGTGTTAACAGTGATACCCATGTTAGAGAAAAAATACTTAAGAATTCTTAATTTCTTATTGAGATCAGAAAAAATACCATGTCATAAGAACAATATCATCAACATAAAGTAGGAGGATGATACTTATCCCAATTAAGATTTTACTGACGCAACCTGCTTCTTCTAAACACTTTTCTAGCTTATCAATGTAAATGCCAAAAAAGGTAGGGGGGAGGGGGAAACCTTGTTTAACTCAAATATTACAATTTATATCTGTTGTCCACCCCTTATTATTCTTAAACTTGGAAATTACCTTTTCGTATAACTTTATCGTGACAACTCTCAACTCAAAAGGAACCTTAAGCTCCTATAGCCTATTCCACAAGTTATTTCTAGGCAATGTATCAAAAGATTTTTTAAAATCCACATAGAAACAAAATAGTTCATGCTTATTATTACGAAATTCCTCTGCAATGATCCTAAGTGTAATGAGGTGTTCCATGGTTGAATGATTCCTTCTAAAACCTGCTTTTCCTTCATCCCACTTACCTTCCATTTCTAACCATTCGTTGATCTTTTTTTCTAAGATAATACCATATATCTTAGCTATGAGAGGGCTAATCATAATAGTTCGATAATTAAAGGGGCCATTTTTATCACCACTTTTGAAGATAGGGATAATGAGGCTTTGATTCCAAGGTGTAGGAAATCCTTACTTGACTGCTAGATTAAAGAGTTTGTGGATGTGCGGGATGAGGACATGCCCTCCAATTTTTAAGATTTCCTCTTGGTAGCCTTCAATGTCTTTGGATTTTCCATTTTCTAAGCACTTAACCCCGAATTCTATGTCTTCTAACAAGAAAAATTCTTTCGTTGTAAGAAGGGTTTGAGTGTTATCTCTGATATTTGAGGATTCATAAATCATTTTAAGATAGGAATTCCAATCTTTTAAAGCAATTTTATTGTATTTTGCGAGTTAGAATTTGCCTCCGGAATTTCTTTGGATCCACCTTGGAGAGGAGTAGGAGATTTTCCTTCCTTTTACTTAGATAATTCCGTTTTTCTTTTAATTAAGGCTTTTTATATATTTATCTTGTCTAGTTTTATCGAATATGTATTAGCTTGCTTAATTTCTTTTCTCGCATCTTTACACTCTTGATCATACCAAGGTTTGGTTGTATTATTGCTCGTTTTAGTCGAGAATTCAATAGAGAACTTGTTAATGGACGACGAGAGGGTTGTAGCAAAATGATGGTATGGATTTTCTATATTCTCCATGGTAGATAAATGAACCAATTCAATTTTTAGATCACAGAGAAAAATGTCATCTTTATTTTTATCGAAGATCAGGTTCTTCTAGAAATGATAGTTTTCCTCCTTGGGATTGCTATGCATGGAAATATTGAGAGTTAGAATTAAAGGTATATGAACAGAGTCGGGATCAAGGTCATTGAAGATGTTGAAATCTATTAATTTTTTGTATTAGGGATCGGATATAACATAATCTACCACACTAATTCCAAGCACATGGATACAAATCATCTGGCTAGAGTTTGGCCATTTTGTGAGACCGTTGCAAATTGTAAGATCTTGAGCACTACAAAATTTGACCAAATCAGACCCAAATAAATTTTCACCTATATCTTTAGAACTTAATTTGTACCTGTTAGCTAGCTCAAGGTATTCGTTTAACCAAAGATGATTAGGGTTGGAATAGTTACTTAAAAGAATAGCTTGGTTACTGGAAATTTGAGAATTGAAGTCACCCATCAAGAGGATATCACCTACCTTCCTTAAACTAGAAATATCATGTTCTAAACTATTATAAGGACAATGTTTATCTAAATTAGTTTTTTTTATAGAAGTTGGAATTAATAGGGGAAAAATAACAAATGGCTATGTATTTTTTTTCATCATTAATGTCTTTGATCTCTATCCAAATAAATTGGTTGTAAGGGTCTTTCTTATAAATCCTAACATGTGGGGATATGTTCTTCTTAATGTAATAGGATATACCCTCAATGCCTCTACGACATGAACGTTTATTCCATGTTGATCATATGACATATACGTCTATATCAAGGACCTTGGACTCCTCGTGTTCCCAAGTTTCAACTAATAATATAATATCAATTTCGCTTGAGATCCAACTTAACATAGAGCCTTTGCTCCATGAAAATACTTAACAGATCCAGGAGAAGATCCAGAGTGTGTCAAATTGGTATTTATTACTATCATTTTTGTTTGTATCTCTAATAACAACTTTCATGTTTTTTATTAATGCCCATTTTCCCTCCTTCCTAGCTTCTTTTACCTTTTGGACCTTCTTTCTTAATTCGGCGTGATCCTCTGGAATGAGGTATTAATTTATAAATATCATCAACCCTTTTAAACTTGATGTCTTACTAGGTATGTTGTATTTTTGTTCGGTAGAGCTAACCTTAACCCGTATTAGCCTTTTTTTATTCTCAATTAATTTCCCTGACCTCTTTGTTCTATGAGACCGGTAGTTTCAATTTGTGACCTATTGTGAAGTTATGTATTGACAATGGCTAACGTATCCTCTTCTTCCTCCTCGTTTAAACAAAAAATTATGAGGTTTAAATCTCTTTTGTTATGCTCATGGTATAAGGATATGAGCTTATTCATTTCCTCTTTAATGGGTTTGATATATATTTTACCTTCTATATTATTTAGTGTTAGGTTGTGGTTAACGTTTTCCTCTAACTCTTTAATCTTATCCTTTAACTTAATATTTTCTATTGTATCTACCTCTCCTTGTTTTTGAATTTCCATTGCATGCAGTTTAGTCTCCATTATCTGTACCTTGTTCTCCAATTTCTTTATCTTAACGTCTAATTGTTTTTGGACCACTTCTTGGAAAGTTGTAATTTATTATGGAACATGCATTTTAACTCTATCTAGAGTTTAGCTTCTCTTTCTTCCCTACATTTCTATATAATCATAAAGTTTAGCATATCCTTCCCTACATTTCTCTACTAACTCCATAAAATCATAAATATTCTGTAGAGTAACTGTGCTAGGTATTCCTTTAACAATTTTTGGAAAATACGATGAATTACTCATATTTATGTAAATGTGTATATAGAAAAAACTAAGACTAAGACTAAAATATAAAATAAAAATAAAAATAAAAAAATGAAAAAGAGAGAGAAAAGAAAAGTATGCACCTAATTTAGAGCCCCAAATAAATGATGAATATTCCCTAGCCCAGGAGTGGAGTGCCCATAAATTTTACCGAAGGTTTTCACTGTAGAGGTTCACCAAGGGTTTTTACCTCAGAGTTTCACCTTTTACCGAGGGTTCTTTCACCGAAGGTTTCACCGTAGAATGTCCAAAATTTTACGAAAGGTTTCACTGTATAGTGCACACAAATTTTACGGAAGGTTTAAAAACTAAAACTAAAAAACTAAAATATAAAATATAAAAAATAAAGAGGGGAGGGACTTATTCACCTAATTTAGAGCCCCCAAATGAAGATGCCCTAGCTGCATGAGTAGAGTGCCAGTAAATTTTACTAAGGGTTTTCACTGCAAAGCTTCTCCAAGGGTTTTCACGAGCATATATATATTTATATATATGGCAAGTTTGTATGGAGTAAAAGATTGCAATATTATTATTTTATATTTATATTTATTTTATCCTTTTTTTTAAGTTTCAAATATTAAAAAAAAATTCTATTTCATAATCTTTGTTGTAATACCGATCTTCTCAACCTTTTAATGTGTCAAAATTATAGTGAGCTCGAGACGCTTCTCTCTAAGCTCTTTGAGCATAGTAATACAATTTTAAAACAAACTAAATAAGTCATTTCTTGAGATCTGATAGACCAAAGCTGGGTCTTAGTGGACGTTAACGACAATCACCATATATATATATATATATATATATATATTTTTTTAAATTGTAAATACAAAAGAATAATATCTTTTATTTTCATTTAATTTGTTTCTTATTTTTATAAATTTTTTTAATGAGATTTAAAATTAAATTAACAAATCAAATTAATATGTCTCCCATAACTCTATTTAAATAGATGTAAATTGGAATTTTTTTAAAATAAAATCATTATAAAAATTCTATTTATCTCCAAGCATTTAAAATACAAAATTCCATCTTATTTTTTGTACAAAATTATATCTTATTTTTAATATTTTTTCATTTTTTAATTTACATATTTTTAAATATAATTACGAGAGATAATTTAATTTAATTTTTTAATTTAATTTTAAATTGTATGAAAAACTTTTATAAAAAAAACAACTTAAATAAAAATAGAAATATTACTTCTTTATATTTAAATATTTAATAATTATATAACCATATCATATTATGTGTAATCATTACATATAAGTAAAATAAACACAAAATAATAGTTTAACTTGAGAAATGCAACGTTATTGTTGATGGATGAATATTGCAACACAAGTGACAACCATGAAAGCACATTAAAGATGGTTATTTTAATATAATGCATAAAAATGATTATTTTAATATAATGGATATGGTACAATGATTAAAATATTATCGAACTAAAATTTAAGTTGGATGGAAAATAGATAAACTAAATTTTGATATATTTAATATTAATTTATATAAATAAATTTATATATAATAAAGATTATTTATGTTTTTTTGGGTTATTTATAATTTCCTTTAAATTTTAATACATATTTATTAAATTTATATATAATAATAATTATTATTATTGTTATTAAGGAGGACCCTAACAAATTAATTATTCCCCTTTTTCATGATTAAACACTTTTATTCCCATTTTCCCTAAATAAATATAACTTGGGCAATGGAACTCTTTATTCTAGTTGTAGGGGACATGAAACCCTATCATTATTATTACACATTGTTAAACTAAATTCAAACATGTTTACCAAAGTAAACAATAGTTAGTTATAGTGTCTAATATATGTTGACATAACTCTTGAGATATGACACATTAACAATGTGACATTTGACATTGATATAAGGTTATGCCGCATTGTGATGTTTATTAAGTGTTAAATTGCATTCAATGATAACCAACGGTTATGTCGCATTGTGATGTTTGTCAAGCATGGCTAACCAAATTCAACCATGGTTAACAAAAGTCAAGCATGACTCACTAAAGTCAACCATGGTTAACTATGGTTAAACTAAATTCAAACATGGTTTACCAAAGTCAACCATGGTTTGCTATAGTGTCCAGTATATGCAAACACAACTCAAGATGCGACACATTAACAATGTCACATTTGACATTTATAAAGGGTTATGTCACATTGTGGCATTTATCAAGCATGACATTGCATTCGGCATTCATCAAGGGTTATGTTGCATTGTGATGTTTGTCAAGCATGGCTAACCAAAGTTAACCATGGTTAACTAAATTCAATCATGACTCGCTAAAGTCAACCATGATTGATTATGGTCAAACTAAAGTCAAACATAGTTAACCAAAGTCATCAATGGTTCATTATAGTGTCCAGTATATGTCAACACAACTCAAGATGCGACACATTAACAATGTGACATTCGAAATTAATTAAGGGTTATGTCGTATTACAACGTTCATGAAGGGTTATGTCACATTGCGACATTGGTAAAGGGTTATGCTACATTGTAACATATATCGGAAACTGTAGAGAACCATGGATGACTTTAACAAGTAAGGATTGAATTTAGTTAATCGTGGTTGAATTTAGTTTGAACATTAGTTAACCATGGTTGACAGTAGTCAAACTAAAGTCAAACATGGTTGACCAAACTCAACCACAGTTCACTATAGTATCTAGTATATGCCAACACAAGCAAAGATGTGACACATTAATAATTTGACATTAGGTGCTCATCAACGGTTATGTCGCATTCTGATGTTTATTAGGTGTTGTGTTACATTGTATCATTCATCAAGGGTTAGGTCACATTATGGCCTTCAATGATGGTTCACTACAGTGTCTGGTATTTTCCGACACAACCCAAAATGCAACACATTAATAATGTTTCATTCGTCGTTCATCAAGCGTTATCTCGCATTCTGATGTTTATCAAGGGTTACATTGCATTGCAACATTCATCAAGGGTTATGTCACATTGCAACATTGGTTAAGGGTAATGCCTCATTGTGATATTGGTCAAACTAAAGTCAAACATGGTGTACCAAAGTCAGCTGTGCCTTTCTATAGTGTTCGGTATATGCTGACACAACATAAGATGCGACACATCAATAATGGTTCACTACAACATTTAGTATATGCCGACCAGGGAAAACTTTAAGGATGTGATATTTATCCTAGAGTATCTAAAGGGAGACGAATATTGTATTAAATGTCTACTTTAAGGTAGGCGAATCTTTCCATTTCTTAGAGGATAGGCATACCTACTTTGTGAATAATCCCTTATTGAAAAAAGTAATTAGATGAAATTTTCTAACTAAATAATTTACAATGAACAAATATTTGTGATATCTGTTTTTGTGTTTGCCTGAAAATTCACAATCTCAATTTCATCAATGGTTATATAATATGCATATTCCTCTTACAATTTACCTCTTATGTGAGTGTTTTTCATTACTTTCATACATGTGCATGTAATAATGGAAAATTATCAGGCACTAGGGCTGCCATTCATTTCTCTCAAAACCTACTCCGAATAAAAAAGCTACTTAAGGAGTGGGAAACAAATAAGAAGAACTAGGATGATCAAGAAATCATCCAAATGGAGGAGGATTTGAAAGAACTCCAAAACAAAGAGGAAGGGGGGGGTTTCCTCACTCAAGAGGACATAGAGAAACTCTATTCATTGGAAGCCTCTAGGACCAAAATACTAATGGAAAGACAGGAGTTCTTGAGACTAAAAAGTAGAGCAATTTGGATGGAATGCGGAGATGATAATACAAAATTCTTCCAGGCATTTGCAAAAGGCAGGAAGCAACAAAATACCATCTTGGAGTTAAAAAAAGAAAACAATGAGACAAAAAACACCTTTGAAGACCTAGCAGAAACATGGAAGAAATATTTTGAAAACATATTCAAAGAAGACCAACAAGCAACCATAGCTGAAGTAATTCGAATATCTCAGTGCTTCCCAGGAAGCATCAGCGAGGAAGATAATCTGGAGCTAATGGAAGAAGTTTCAGAGGAGGAGGTAAAAGCAACTTTACTCAGCTTTCAAAAAGACAAAAGCCCAGGGCCTGATGGGTGGACAGTAGAATTCTTTCTAGCTGGGTATGACACCATTGGTCCAGACCTATTACAGCTAGTAGAGGAAACATGAATAAAGGGTGTCCTCCACCTACCCCTGAACTCAACTTTTCTAATCCTAATTCCAAAAAAGGAAAACCCAGAAAGTTTGGAGGACTACATGCCTATCTCTCTGTGCAACATAACTTATAAGGTGCTCACCAAGGTAATTGCATAGTGATTTCGGATATTCCTTTCTAAAATCATTTCCAAGGAACAGTTTGGATTTTTGGAGGATCGACAAATTCATGAAGCCATAGGGGTTTCCAAGGAGGGTCTTCATAGCACAAAAACAAAAAAAGCAAAGGGGGCGATCCTAAAAATTGACTTCTCCAAGGATTTTGACAAAGTAAGCTGGATCTATCTCAAGCTACTCCTCACTCATCTGGGTTTCAACTATCCTTTCATAAAATGGATTTTTTCATGCATCACAACTGCCTCCTTTGCAGTCCTCATCAATGGAGCAACTTCCCCTTTTTTCCATGTTGAGCGAGGATTAAGACAGGGTTGTCCCCTATCCCCTCTGCTCTTCTTACTAGTTGCGGAAGGTTTAAGTAGAGCTATTCTAGATGAAAAAAGGAGAGGACTGTTTGAAGGAATCAGAATTACCACAAACTTGAGCATAACACATTTATTATTTGTGGATGACATCCTTATATTTTGTAATGACTCAAAAAGAGAAGTAGAAAGACTCTTAGAAATCCTAATCCTATTCTGCAAAGCCATATGAATGCAAATAAATCATCAGGAATCCTCACTTACAACAATAAACTTGGAGGAGGAAATTCAGAGATCTTTTCAGGAGTTATTCCCTTATCAACAACTCTCCTTGGATGACGAAAAAAAATATCTTGGATTCAGACTCAAACCAAATTGCTATAAAAAAGAGGATTGGAACTCGCTGCTTGCTAAATTGGAATCCAGAATCAACAACTGGTGCAATAGATGGATATCAAGAGCCGGCAGGTTAGTATTGATTAAATTAGTATTAGAAGCAATTTCAGTCTACTGGATGGTATTGGCCTGGATTCCCAAATCAATTCTGAACAAATCTCGAAGAATTTGCACCACTTTCCTATGGTCAGGGAAAAAAGACCAAAAGGTTCTCCCCTGGGTTAAATGGGACCAAATTGCAAGACCAAAACCAATGGGAGGCTGGGGCATCAAAAACACTTTTTTCTTTACAAAAGCTTTGGCAGCAAAAATAGGTTGGAGACTCATCTCAACTCAGAGCCTATGGACAGAAGTCATCATCCACAAATACATTTTACCAACCCCGATTCTGGATTGGATCAGGGATATGGGAACCATAAAACCTCCAAATGGATCCATCATCTGGAAAGCCTTATGCAAAGCCTTCCCACTTATCTCAGAAGGTCTGGTCTGGAAGGTAGGGGATGGCACAAAAGTAAGAATAGGAGTGGACCCATGGCCAGGTTGCGCTCAGAACCACATACTTCCTCAACAATTAATTCAACGAATCCAACAGAAGGGGTGTTTCCACTTGAATCAAATAGTAGACCCTATCTCAACCAACATCTAGCATCAAGGTTGGAGGAGAAGTCAGGATCTAGAGATTATAGACCAATGGGCAAGGCTATGGGATCAGTACACCCTAGCTCTGCAATCATCTCACATACGGATAACCAACAGAGAAGATGAGTTGATTTGGGAAAAAGCACAACATGGGAAATACACCCCAAAGCTTGGATACCAAAAACTTTGTTTACAACACTTCCAGGAAAATAAAAAATGGTGGCAGAAAGGTATTTGGAAGCTTAAATGCCCACTAAAGGCAAAAGTATTCACTTGGTGTACTCTTGCAATCAAAATCCCTACATGGGATCATCTACAAAAAAGACTGATAGCAAGGCCTGGGTGGTGCAGCTTATGCCAGGATGATGAGGAAAACACAAATCACCTTTTCCTAAACTGTACTTTTTTCAAACAGGTATGGGAGCACTCCAAATATTTTACCTCCTCCACTTTCAACTGGAAAGGCAACACAGTGGAAGAGGCATGGAAGGACTGGTCCTCATCCCCTCAAACTACCTAGCTCAGAGCCCTCCCGCTCATCCACATCTCGGGAATATGGCTGGCCAGAAATAGGGACATTTTCCTTGAAAAAGATAGCTCTCCAGAAGAGGTAGCAAGGAAGGATCTGGATATTCTTTCTTACTTTCCTCAAACAAAGAACAACCCCTCTCCAAGAATCATTGTTCCTGGACAGCTGAACAAAAACATCCCTTGGGCCTTTTTTTATGGTGCTTCTCAAAATTTGACATGCAGGGGAGGAGCCACCTTATATCTAAATTTGAACCACTATTTCCAAATCTCCATGGGGCTGGGATTCGGTAACAACAACTATGCTGAGCTTATGACCTTGAAACTTCTCCTTTGTTTTGCAATTGAAAGAAACTACAAAAAGCTTCAAGTTTTTGGTGAGTCAATGGTTGTTATAAACTAGATAAATAAGACTTAGAGATGCATAAATTCTACACTAGACACTCTCTAAGAAGAGATAAACAGGACTCTCTCAATTTTTGAATCAATCTCATTCAAACATGTCTATAGGGAATGAAACAAGGATGCAGGTAAACTTCCAAAGGCGGGACTGAATCTGCAATGGGGGTATTGGAAAATCATGGAGATAAAGGACACAGAGGCCAAGGAGTACCCCCACATGCCTTTTCTTATTTTGCCTCACTAAACCCCTACTACAGAAATATTTTTGGACAGTCTTCAATCAAAATGCAGCAGTTTTCATAAGACATGTTGGACTCAACTCTTTTTTATCTGTACACAATCAGCTCAGAGGACGACAAACATCTCCTTCCAGTATCTGCCTCAAATTGGTGTTTTTTTCAACAAACAATCTTTTATGACAGTCTATTTGATTAGTCATGGTTTCTCTCAGACTGACTTGCAAAAGAGAAGTAATTACATTAGCAATGATGTGACAACAAGATGTAAATCTGCATAAAGTAGGAACAATTACATACCATTTTGTATGTAGTTTTTGATTAATACAATCAACTTTTTTTCTTCAAGGAAAAAAAATAATGGAAAATTATCAAGATAGGATTGGACACCCATGTATATTGCTAATAATAATATTACCAAATATGAAAATTTCAAAAAATACTTCAACATAACTTCTAATTGATGGAAATGCATTGTCCTAGTGAATTTAGACATAAATAGTGATAAACATAAAAATTTATGTTTGCTAGAAGTTCATTATGGAAATGGCATAAAAAAATTAAATGATTATTCATGTTCTTCATAACTACTCCATAAGAAAAAAATTATGAATAATTAATAACTACAAATTTAATTGCAAAACAAAATATCTTGGAAACTTGATAAATACATATGTACCTTGCTTCTTTTCACTACTACATACATTATGCCATTTCCAATATTATTAAATTAATTCAATTGGTGTGGTGAGAAAACACCCTAAATTTGTTTGAGTACATCCCAACACCTCTCTAAAATAAATAATTAAAGGCTCAAGTATGTAGGATTATAAAGTAAAGAAACACAAAGAAAGGAAAACAAATGTCATTATATTGGAGGAGACAAACAATAGCAAAAAAAAAAGTGATTGCAACCCAATTTGAATACTCTCAAGAAAAGGTGATTCCACTTCATGATATCATAGTTTTGAGATCGAAATAAATTCAAGTTCAGCATGTCTTACAATTGACATAAATATAAACCCATAAGGAATACTAAGAAAACACATTAAATTCACCTTAGAAGAGGCAAGACTATAGAATATCGAATATATATTGGAAATAAACCAATGCAAATAAATTTCTACACTATTATTCCCCTTGGAAATGATTTACTGTACCAAAATATGCTAATCCATTCTAATTTCAACCATGCGAGATTTATACATTATTCATTTCAAAAAAAAGAGTGTAAGTAAATGTTGGGTAGTTTTTAGTCACAATTGGATTTACTCTAATGTCTCACAACAATCATAGATAACTTATCTCAATTTTATCAAGATAATAACATACATATATACTCAATTCAAAATAACCAAAAGAGACATCCCATGAAAAACAAACAAAAATTAGTGAGGGAAATCCTCTCCTTCTAAGGAAAGAACCCACCAAAAAATAACTAAATCCACAGCTAGTGATCTCCTATTTAAATTTAGAGAATTTTCTTCACAACATCATAGATTACAACTTACAAGGAAATATTAACTTTCTTAATATAATGTTCCTTCACTTATACTTGACTATGGGTTTGCTTGGTTACTTGAATAACCAAGCAAGCCCCTTCTTGTGCTTGTCTATTATCAGCTAGGGGTATTTACCCCTAATAATAAATATGAAACTTGAATAATGACAATGCAATTTTTTTGATCAAAATAAAACCAACCTCATTGTACATCAACGAGTAGTAAACTAAATCCTTCATATAATGTGTTCAGATATACACATTCATAAAACTAAAAATTCCATGTATTTGTTTGATCTTCTAAATCGCTAAGATGGTTGAAATATAAACTACTAGATTTATCAATACTATCTTCATCACCCAATTCATTTTCTGAATCAAAATCTTTCAAAGAGTCAATCATATTACTTCTCCCTCTTCTACTACATTTTGATGTCCAAAGTGCTAATGCTCTCTCATAAGGAAAGTTGTTGACGTCATAATTTGATATATACTAACGAACACAAGAGATGAGGTTATTGTCTAATCTATTACTCAACTTGGACTTTAAAAAGGAAACCAAGCTGAAAACACTATGGGTGTATCCAGACCATCCTAAGAGAAAGTGACTATGGTGAACATTTACATAGTTTTGACAAGTTAGAAAGTTTCCGAGGTTTGTATTGTAACAAAGATTATGAAACTGATATCTAATGTGGGTGTACCCATAACATTCTAAGAGAAAGTGACTTTCATCCTCAATGTTCTTAGTGGCACAAAGATGGAAAGTCCTTTTTACCCACATTGTTTTAGGAATTGTCCAGTATCGAGTTTCACTGTGAAGCTTATAAGCATTCATTTTAAACTTGGCTATACATAAATTATCTTCTTTACTATATTGTGTGAACAACAATGTTTTAAAAATTAAAAATTTACAATATCAAACTATTACTTTTAAGTTGATGGCCATACCAATGCCATACTTTATTCAAGGATGATAATATGGATGTAAAATAAATTGAAAATTTCATTTACATAAAGAGAGATTTATTTATGTATCTTTTATAAAATGAATATAACCAAATTTATAATTATGAAGAAGGTTTTGGATTCATAAATAATTATGTTTAATATTTTTTGTTTTTAAGAGAGATTTATTTATGAATAATTCAGAACATAAATATAACCAAAATTTATAATTATGAAAAAGGTTTTGAATTTATAAATAATTATGTTTAATGTTATATTTTTTATGTACCTGCCTAGCAGGTATATATATGAACGGGGCGATTGTATTAATCCAACGGTATAAAGAGTTATTTTTTTTCTAAACCAAATGTTTTATATAGTTATAATTTTAAATATTAAATCAAAATTTATTAAAAAATATTTATTTACAATGTTATTGGTGTAGTACATACTAACGTCGACCTCGTTTTTTGTAGTCAGGCGTAGGCGACGGAAATTACGTCATATGTAAAACATGAAATGCTGAGTAACTGGCATTGCAGTCTTTTCGACACCTGCTTCAAAGATATGGATGTCCCATCGCATCATCCTCACCTGATGCCCATCAAAGAAATTATCTCTTTCAAATATTCCATCACAGTGAAATGAACTCGCTTCGACAGACACGTGTTCACTTTCTTTCCGGCATACCGGACCTCTGCCATCTTCACCGGCTACGGTCAGTCAAATATCACAAGTGCAATTGGAAGTCAAATATCACAAGTGCAATTGGAACTAACTGTAGACAAATTGATTAAACTAGCAATTGTACGTAGGGGTGCAATAAAAGAACGGGTGCAATAAAAGAACGCCGTGTTGCAAGCCAAGCAAGGAGATGTGGACATATATAACAAGACATTATATTCTTCACATAATTGGCCATTACATTATCTGCTTTTCAAAAGTAATCATGAAAAGTATTCTTCTCTCATCCAAATGAGAATGGATTGTTAGTTTTTGTAGTTCTTATGTTACAATCAAGTAACATTGCATAAATTTATGGATCTATGGTTTTGATCAACATTCTGGCAACCTGAGCTCAGGGTTTGGATCCTTGCAAGGCGGTGCCTCCCTACGACTGGGGTTATACGAGCATTTCCCATAATTTCATATGGCAATATGCAAGTTATAAAAATACACTTTTTTATAAAATACACTTCTTTTATATGCAATAGTGAGTAGCTTTTCAAATTTGATTGTTAACATTAAAACATCAATAATATAATATAAAACATGTTGTAAACCTGCTCTGTAATTTCCTTTTCCCTTTGAGCAAATCATAACCACCCACCTTCATTGCAACTCTTGATTAAAACACTTTTGTATACAATACAAAACATGTTGTGAACCTGCCTCTGTAATTTCCTTTTCCCTTTAAAACATATAAGTGGTATGCATGTCCACAGTGTACTTGCTTCATCCTTTTGCATTTCCATTTCCTTTTAAAGAGTCAACACTACAAATAAATTAACAAATAAATTATGCAAATTACTACTGGTAAAAGGACAAAGTTAAAGGCGTCATACTCATGAAATAGAATTTTGCCCAACCTAAACAGAAAATGAGGTTTCACATGGTGAGGCTTCAACAAACAAAAGTCAAATTACCCTGTGTGAGCTGCTTCTATTCTCTGTAATTCACAGTCCCTAATAAAACAATTAATGAGAGAGCACACATGCAGATTTATGGATATCCATGGCTTTGAGAATTCTCTTATTACTACACTTAAAATGGGAACAGAGAGCCCATCAAATACAAAAAGGTTATATGTTTGATTATCTATTTATCCATTGAGAACTTGTAGAGCATAGTTTACCTGTAGATCTGACTAGGTTTGACAATGACAGAGGGAAAAATAGGTTGATTACTGCATTGGGAAAACCCTGAGTCTCGAAACACAGTGCTGTGTGTGGTTTGTATAGGAAGACTCCTTTGCCCACTGTGTTTTTCAGGTTATTACTAGTATAGAACTGCATGCTTGGAGCAGTGGACCACACCTCCATCACCCTCGAACTCCAGTGATCCTTCATTCTCGCAGCAGGCTTCATTATAGCCGAACGCCACGTAACAAAACACATGCCGGAGGACCAGAGATGACGTAATCCTCCCCTTTCTACTCAAGTGACAATGACATGGATCTGTTTCGGTATGACCTGTCGAGTTTATGTGTCAAACCCTGTAAAACCTGCCACGCCATGCTGGAGCTGCTCGTTGAACAGTAGAGCCCTTCGTATGGTGTCATGCCAACGGTTCGTCTGTATGGCGGTGAGCTTCGTGGCTATGACTCTCCAGCACCCTGCCAAGCTTCACCACGTCAAGCTCGGGCACCGTAAGTGATATGTTCGCACTGTATTAAACCTTAAGTGCCCTTCGACGAGTGTCACCGATCTTGCATGCCGCCAAGATGGCATGAAAAAACCCACCGTCGACCATGAATACGCCTACTGTGAGGTGATTTACAGTTTTCTCATCAATTCAATTTTGTGCAGCAGGAAAAAACCCAGCATCCAAGCACACCATGAATACGCTTTCTGTGAGGTGATTTGCAGTTTTCTGTGATGGCAGGAAAAAACCCACCATCATCATCGCAGCAGAAGCCCCTAGGGTGCCTTCGTTTCCCCAACAAGATTCGGTAGAGGAGGGTTTTGATCTATCGCGGAGCAACGCACAAGAAGACACGACACCTGGTGGCGGCAATGAACATGATAGGATCAAAGAAGAGTCTGATATGAGGTGGAATTATTCAGAAAACGATGAAGTCGGGGTTCATGCAGAATCTTCCGTTCAAGGTGATTTTGTGGAGAATACAGATATCAAGATGGGGGAGCGTGAGGATGAATTGAATAAAGATAATGCTGATAACCCAGTCAGTGATCCAGTGGCATGCTAAACGGACCTGGAAGAGAAAACTGACTGATATTCATCATTTGCACCAACTGAGCCGGCACTCCACGAAAATGTGTTCCAATCTGAAGAGGATAATGGTCTGTCGCAGCACTACAATATTCCGGGTCCTGGTATGGTGATGAATGGTGTGACAACCTCAATTCCTAACTTAAAGCCTATAAAGGTATTTTACTCATTTTCTCATTTTCCCATGATGGAACAATTGATCAAATCTTATATATAAACAAAATATTAAGTAGATATTATTACAAATCTGACTTATTCTGTGCCATCAACTATCTAGTATAGCCATAGTATAGTGCAAGCTTGGTATGTCAGATTTAAAGATTAGGATATCAAAGGAGACTAAATTCTTCACTGGCCTCCTCAAATATTGAAAGTCTAAAAGCATTTATAGCATGGCATAGCTGGCGCCATAACCAGTCGCAGTATAACAGAAAACATAAAGACAAAAAGACGCCAGTAAGCCCGCATGGTTTTGATCCTTGAGCTATTGCTGGATACTAAATAATCAGCAATCAGGAAGAGGATCTCCACAGAGTCTGCTGTTATCAGAATAGGAAGATACTGGAAAATTTTGAAGCAGGATCCCTTGGGGAATTCTTCCCAACAAGGAATTATGCGACAAGTTCAATTGCAACAGAGATGTGAGAGTCAGAAACGCATTAGGGATTCCTAAGGCTGGTAGCCCTACTAACCCTTTACCATATAGGTTCCAGCTACATCGTTATTATTGAATCTATAAGCGATCTACCAAAGGGATATACGCCTAGCCTTCTTATATACGTGTTCTACCCAAGGGACGTATTCAAACCCCTGGAAGAAGCATAAACCCAACCAAAGGCACGGAGTGGTTTCATACTGGGTTTTCCCACCAAAGGGAGGATGTAAGCTCCCGAATGGATATATGTGTTAGAAAGAGAAGTCACAAAAGGCCTTATAATAAAGAGCGATGCGGAGCGAAGCGATAGAAGCAAGCGTAGCCCAGCGTAGCGGTCTTATATATGCAAGCGGTCTACCCAAGGAAGATATGCGTTAGAAAGAGATAAGTCCGGAAGGGCCATTAAGAATAAGACTGACCGAACAATGAGAGGGATACGTGGGTTTTTGCCCAACAAAGTGAGGCAACCTGTTTCGGGTCCTTGTTCCTCAATATGTGAGGCAAGGATTGGTGTGATCTGCGCTTGACCGCTTTTGGAATTATAGTAAAGATGGAAGCTATTTGGCGTTATCCATCCAAAAAGACCCGACCTGGACAAAGCCCTATAACTACGTACCTCCTCTCGTCCCCGGTTGTTTGCCCAACTTCCTGTGTCTCGGGAGGTTGGAGCACCCGACTCCTAAACCTTACTTAAGACTTACAAACTCTGATAGAGGAGGGAAGAGCTTTTGAAGCTACACTCATTCCACATGGGGTAATTACACGTCCGAGACAAAGACATGATGCTTCGATATTCAACGACATGTAATGCACCTGCATCGTTGGGAACCCTAAGACAACATGATTCATTCTCCAGCGTTGCCTATAGCGATATAGCAGCAGCGCCTGCCTTCCCTTCTGACACAGCCAGCCGCCTATCCCAACCCAAATGTGAGAAGTGAGTGGGAAGATAAATGAAATTCAGCGGCATTCCTCTCCTATTCTCTATGCGATCTCCTGAAACAAGTTAATACTACGACGGAATATTTGAACTCTCATAATTACCACCTTGATAGGCCCCACCCTTTCTCTAGCAAATTGACCAGTTTCAATTGCTCAGTTCAATGATCTCAGAAGGAAGGCCAGGAAGAAAGAAGGGATAACCTTGTTTTTGTATTCACCTTTCAATCCTTCCAATCCCGACGCCACCTTTCATTAGTAAATGTCCCACTCGTTTGTTTCCAAGTTAAACGATGAATGACGCCACCTTTCTGTACCAAATTTCCCATATTGATAAGCCAGGTGAACAGAGGAGAACTCGATAGGCTACCATCGGGAGACGCCACCTTCTATTTCGGAATTTACCATCAGCTCCAGAGTGTTCAGTTGTGCCAAACTCCCAAGCGTATTGGGTATGCTTCCGGACAGTGTATTGGAGCTGAGATCCAGCACCTTCAGTCGCTGTATCGAGCCGATTGAGGAGGCTATCGATCCACTCAAAGAATTGTACGACAACCAACTGTTCCATAAGTTTTTGATTGCATGGTGATGGGACATGTGCACTTGCAGGTAACTGATCAATGATGGAAAAACATTAACTTCGGGGAGTAGACTTCCACTTGTTGAACGCGTTACCACGTAATTAAATAGTTTAAATAATTTGAAACCATTGGTTTGGCTTCACTTTTCTCTTTATATGTGCATGTGGGCTAGCATTAAGGAATTAATGTCTAGCATTTAATGTGATTGTAATATTTAATATAAAATATTTCCTAATGGAGAAGCTCACCTGTGTGCCACACATTATTGAATATAGTTTTACTATTATATTATATTTTTTTTTATTAAGGAAATTGGAATACAAGTGTAAACTTATGTGAGGTGGCTCCCCGAATTTAAACTTAAGTTTTTTTTTGAATTATTGATGCTTATATATCAGCTATAAGGAGGAATGCATGATCATTTCATAGACTTAATTGCAAATTATGCCTTGCCTTGTTCTTTCACCGTCACACTATGAGAATGCCTCATTTAATAAAGTATACCTTTAAAGTATTTAATGTGCTTTTATGACGTTATCTAAGTGCATTGAACAACGCTCGATTTCCGTGCTCAGTAAGAAACAAAAGAATATCAACACTTTGGTTATGATTCTACATGGTTGTTACATGTTTGTAATTAGCGTAAAACATTTTAGTTATTTCAATGATTCTCTAGTTGTGATGTTCTCAATGAAACTTGTGAACAAATTCATAAATATATTTGTGTTTATTTTTTTAAACTAAATGTTTTCATATAATTATAATTTTAAATATTAAACCAAAATTTATCAAAAAATATTTATTTACAATGTTATTATTCAAAACTTGTTGGTTTTGTGTTTTCTGTGAGCTCTGCTCTTCTGTCCCAGTTCAGATGTCTTTCCCTTCCTACAGACTTCAATCAGACATTAATTGATGAATTCATCACAACCCTAATGTTAATGACCGCTCAGAAAATCCATGTCAGTTTGTGCAATTTGAAGGCTTGGGGTAGTCATAGTCTATTGTTTGAATTGGGTGTTAAATATTTTGGAATATTTATACACTCTATTTGCAATGGGATTGATTATTCACTTTCTTTGCTCCGCATCAAAATTCTCAGTTCACTTGCCCATCTTCTGAAATTCGAAAAAGAAACATTTCACGATACAACCCTTGAAGGCAAAGAAATAGACATGTCTCCCAAACATTCCAGCTATCAACTAATGCTAATTTGAGTATTATTCCCAAAGTTAAAACACCCAAGAAAGATAGAACTTACAGTCATGACAAGTTGAATTTTTCAGATTAAACCATTTACTATCTTTTACTAGACTTGCTATGGTTGAGATATCATCGAAGAATCAATGGGTTTAGCATCAGATGGAGCCAAATAAACCCATCTCTTCCAGAATCTGCTTGCTACTTTTAGCCATAACGCCAACATCTCAGTGGCTACAGAAAACTGCCTAGAACTCGCAGATTCTTCCATTGCTCTAATTGCCAAAATCAGCGTTGCTATAAGAGCAAAGAAAAGAATACAAGATGTAAAAGCATGGATGAGCACATCATTGTCTTATGTATATGACTGTAGCTCTGATATCAGGTATGTCAATACTACACACAAGATAAGCACAGTCATCCAACAAGTGGATTGGGTTACAAATTTAACTAGCAAGGCCTCCAGTGTGGTAGATGCTTTGGCTATATATGGCAAGAATATGGTCCTATGGAGGCCTCCCACAATAGAGAAAGCATCCAAAATTTCGTATAGGACTTCACATTATTACCATTTTACTAATAAAAACCGGGATTGGGATGTATTAGAGGTGAATGAACTGGTCCCTGACGTTACTGTGTCAAAATTGGATCATAAATCCTCTATATCAAGCATTCAACAAGCAGTGAACAGTGCACCAGACTACTCTAAGAAAAGATTTGTGATCAAGATCAAGGCCAGGGTTTATGAGGAAATTGTTCGAATCCCTAGTGAAACTAATCTCATATTTTTGGGCGCCCGAAATTTGATTTACATTCCAAAAATACATTAAATTTGATTTACATACCTATCCATTGGGCTAATTGTAAATCATATGCATCATTTATTATTTTCCATTTTCATATTTTATATTGATATGTTTTCATGAAGTATTTGAAAATTTTAATGTTAGAAAAAAACAATTGGAGAATAAAACAAGACCCATAGTATCTATTTTTGAGGATGTTTGTTGCATACAAATTATTATTGACAAAAAAGAAAAATTATGCAAATGAAAATCTATACAACTAACTAAGAACTACTTAGCTTGATATATTTATGGAAATTCAAAAATTCACTTTTGTGACAATAAACACTAGCTTTGCCATAACATGTACATTTGATGGAGAACATTTCTCTATTCGTACCATTTAATATATGCATCTAGTGTTCAAGTATAAAAAATTTATTAACAATTATCGAAAACTTAATACCATTTGCGTAGGTACATTGCCACCTCGTGGCTCTTGTTTAATATTACACAATTTTATAAAATAATGCATTGGAAGACAATACAAAAGTATACTTTGCTGCTTTCTCAGATTTCTACTGGGGTTACTTCTACTTCAACTGCTGCTTTTGTTGGTTCTGGTTATTCAAATGATACCGAGAATTCAACTGGTTAAATTGGTGCTGCCAGGAATTAGAAATTCAGACAACTCAAAGTAGTAGTACCGATAGATAAGATCATGAAAGGGGGGATAAGAGTGGTACCCAAATCCATTTACGATCTTGAGTTTCTGGACCCATCCCACTTCCGCGCGAGTCGACGTTTCCACTCAGTTGCTTTCTCAGAGGCTCAAAAGAGATTTGCTACTAGATATCGCACCTAAATTGTTGTTATTTCACTTTTTCATATTAAAGGAAATAGAGCCATACTTACAGAAAAGCAGTGAATGTGACTTTAAACCAATAATTTTAATGAACATGATTGGAATACTGATTTAAAGAGAATTTTTTTACAATAATTCATTCCCATTGGAGTACTGAAGTTTAAAGAGATTTACACGTAAAAAACATAGGATATTTTAACACTTTAGGGACAATTCTAAAAGAAAATTTGACACTAATATTTTTTGGTCTTCACATATTTACTGACATAACATAACATCCTATAATAGAAGAAAATACCTAAAACTCTTAAAACAAGGAAGATGATTTCACTTATTAACTAATATATAGCGAATAACAACTATGTAGCTAATATTTAATAATCTTCCAAGATACAAAAGCCACGGTAAGTTGGGTTGCACCAGTTGATTTAACATATTCATAGCGAGAATATTTGCCAACAGAAGTTAGAGCGAACCCAAGAACTCTTTTCAGATTATTTCAAGCGGTACTACTCAAGACAATAATTTAAAAGGAGGTATCTTTTAGGGTTTCCATAAAAAATGGTGCAATATGATATTGAATTCAAATAAAAATAAAAATAATGGTTTTCCAACCCCATGCAATGCAGATAGAATTCACTAATGGTGAAAAAGTATAACAATTAGATTTTTATTTCACACAAACATGCAATTACTATCTATTTTTTAAAGCTACACAAACAATCAATATTCACGATTAGACTATAAAAATATGAAAACCACATACCTTAAATCATTGTAAAAATAATTAGCAGAAATATAGAATCCTTGTCTGTAGTGATTGCGAAAATTTGTCCTCTTTACTTGAAAATAGGAAAATATCATTTGAGATTTTTTTTTAACACCCAAAAAATAGGCGAATATGCCTCCAAGTTTCTCTTGTCTGCTTGAAAATAGGCTAGTATGATTCCTTATCCAATATATGATTTGGCTATTTATAGATAAAAATAATATTAAGGTTTTGACTATAATTCGCCACTAAAAAATACCTTGGTCACAGTGGAACATAACCCTTGACTAATTTTGATTTTTTTTTGTAACTAGGGGAATCGACAAGGAGCTGGGATGGTACTCGCGTGACACGGGGTCTAGAGATCTATTCCCGCTACCACTATACCCCTAGGTGCCCCACACCCGCCGCAAGACATGGGACACAGGTAAACCCGAGTGGGATTTGATCTCGTGACCTCCACTTTACAACAAGTGACTTCATAACAACTAAACTGCCAATGAGCCACACCCGTGTGGGAAAATAAATTGTTGAAACATCCTCATCACTTTGATAGAAGAAAACCCTTGACTAATTTTGAATTTGACACATTAATAATATGACATTTGATTTTCAGAAAATTTCATGTTGCATTTTGAACTATGGCCACATGGTTCACTAAAGTGAACAATGGTTAATTATGGTCAAACTAAAGTCAAGAATGGTTAACCAACTTAAAACATAGTTAACTAAATTCAATCCTTATTCGCTAAAATCAACCATGGTTGACCAAAGTCATCCAAGGTTCGCTACAATGTCTGATATATGTTGACAAAACCAAAGATGTGACACATTAATAATGTAACATTAATAACGTGACATTCGATGTTTATAAAATTTCATGTTGCATTTTGAACTATGGCCACGTGGTTTCCTAAAGTCAACCATGGTTGACTATGGCCAGACTAAAGTCAAACATGGTTAAATTGATGAAATAAATTAATGTGATGTTGGATGTTTAGGAAATTTCATGTTGCATTATGAACTATGGCCACGTGCTTCACTAAATTCAACCATGGTTAACTATGGTCAAACTGAATTCAATCATGGTTTACCAAAATGAACCACGGTTAACTAAAGTCAAAGATGCCTCGATAAAGTAAACCATGGGTTGCGTTAGAGATACTAGAGTCAAACATGTTGAAATATTGTAACTTCAAATGATATTATAAATGTATTTTATGGATGTACCCTAAGGGAGATGTTCTATTCCTCCGTCGGGATGTTATTATTGTAATTAGCCTATGAGGTAAATTCTCCATTTTAAGTCGGGTCAATAGTACCCTAATGGATATAATATAATATTGTTTTGAGTATTCCTAGGTCAAGTCGAACCAGTTAGTTTAGTGGGGCCAACTTGTTAGGGTAAAAGTCAAGTGACTTAAAGTGTATAAATAGAGGTTCTATGCTCATCATTTTAACACATAGACACACACTTGTGTAGTGCATAGGAGAGAGAGAGACATACCAATAAGGAGGAGAATGCCTTTTTTGGGGTTTTATCCTATACATCTATATAGAGGAAGTTTTGATGGGTTTTCTTCCCCTTGAGTTTCCCATGATAAATATTGTGTCTATCTTGTGATTATGTTTCTTTCAGTGGTTCTGCATATGATACTATTGTGAGTTTGGATTAAACACTAATGATATCTAGCTAAGCATACGAAATCTTAACAAAACATGGTTCACCAAAGTCAAACATGGTTCACTATAGTCTCTGGTATATGCCAACACAACCAAGGATGCGACTCATTAATAATGTGGCATTCAACGTTCATCAAGGGTTATGTTGTATTGTGATGTTTATCAAGGCTTATGTTGCATTGTGATGTTTATAATACATTCTGTCACATTGAGACATTAGTGAGGGAATATGCCACACTGCGACAATGCCCAAGATGTGACACATTAATAATGTGACATTCAATGTTCAGAAAATTTCATGTTGCATTTTGAACTATGGCCATGTGGTTCCCTAAACTCAATTATGATTAACTAAAGTCAAACATGGCTCGTTAAAGTAAAACATGGTTGACTATGGTTAATCTAAAGTCAAACATGGTTAAATTGATGAAATAAATAAATTCTATTATTTTATTATAATTAATTATATTTCTTTTAACACTATTAATTAAATTGAAATATTTACAATGTCTGATATATTCTGACACAACCAAAGATGCAACACATTAATAATGTTACATTCGACGTTCATCAAGGGTTATGTCACATTATGATGTTTATCAAGGCTTACATTGTATTTTGACATTCATCAAGGATTATGTCACATTGCAACATTGGTAAAGGGCTATGCCGCATTACGAGACTGGTCAAACTAAAGTTAAACATGGTGGACCAAAGTTAACCATGTTCTTCTACAATGTCTGGTATATGCTAACATAACCAAAGATCCAACACATTAATAATGGTTTGCTACAGTGTTCGGTATATGCCAACACAACCAAAGACGCAACACATTAATAATGTGACATTCGATGTTCATCAACAGTTATCTCACATTGTGATGTTTATCAAGGGTTACGTTGCATTGCGATGTTCATCAAGGGTTATGTCAAATTGTGACCTTGGTCAAGGGTTATGTTGCATTGGGACATTAGTCAAACTAAATTCAAACATGGTGGACCAAAGTCATCCATGGATCGCTATAGTGTCTAGTATATGCCAACAAAACCAAATATGTGACACATTAATAATGCTTCACTATGATGTTCGATATACAAAGACACAACAAAAGATGTGACACAAACATTCAACGTTCTTCAAGGGTTATGCCGCATTGTGATGTTTATCAAGGGTTACATTGCATTGTGACGTTCATCAAGGCTTATTCCACATTGTGATTTTGGTCAAGGGTTATGTCTCATTGTGACAATGGTCAAACTAAATTCAAACATGCTTTACCAAAGCCATCCATGGTTCTCTACAGTGTCCACTATATGCCGGCAAAACCATAGATGTGACACATTAATGTATACATTTATTCATATTCTAAGTATAAACAATTATTAATGTGGTTGTTCAGTTAAATAATATAAAAGTTTATTCAAATTGCACCATGTGGCACTTACCATCAAGAGTTGCTGCCTAACATAAGCTAGCAGTTTTGGTACCTATGCATGACCAATATAGATCACATGCAAACAACAACAAGTGAATAGTGAAGGAGAGTGAAATGATATTAGGTATTTATAATTTATGTTTCTAAAACACAGTATTAAGCTTCTCTCCTTTAACTTCTTGCATTGAATGTTATTAGGTAGATTGTTTGAGCATACCAAGTTTTTGTGCAACAACCACAAAAAATGTCATGATCCAATATGGACCTCCATGAATGTCGTAATGCAACATAACATTTGAAAGATGTCGGAATACAACAAAACCATTCCAAACATAAGTAAACCTAGCCATTACAAAACCTTACATTAAATATTTTAATCCAAAAAAGGACATCAACAGACATAACCATAATACAACATACCCAGGGTCAAATGGCACAACCTAAGATAACCCTAACCCTAGATGAACATCGTAACCTAACATAACCCTTGATGTATATCACAACGGAACAAAACCATTACAAATATAACTAAACCCAACCACTGCAAAACATTTTAATGAATCTCACGATGCAACAAAATCCATTAAGGAACACAACCATAATGTAACATGACCATTGATCAATGTCACAATCCAGCTTAACACTCATAAAATAGTGTAATCAAACATAACACTTCATAAACATTGCAATATGGCCAAACCATTTCGAAAAATAACTAAACCCAACCCTTGCAAAACATTATAATGAATCTCATAATGTGACAAAATCCATTAAATAACATAACCCTAATACAACATAACCATGAAGGAATTTCACAATCCAACATAAGCCTCAATGAACATTGTCATCGAAGATAACCCTTCATTAATTTCACAAGACAAAAAAACATTAAGGAATGTAGAAAACATACCTAAACTCAACCCTTGCAAAAGCTTAAAATGAATCTCTTACTCCAAGAAAATCAATTAATGAACATAACCATAATGCAAAATGACCATGTAAATATATCGCGATGCAATATGGACATTCATGAATTTCATAACACAACACAACACTTAATGGATGTTGGAATACAACAAAAATATTCCAGACATAAGTAAACCTAACCATTATAAAACCTTACATTAAATCTTGAAATATAACAAAGATACATCAAGGAACATAACCATAATACAACATATCCATGGAAAATGACACAATCCAACATAACCCTAAACCTAAATGAACATTATAATCTAACTTAAGCCTTGATGTATATCACAATGGAACAAAACCAACACAAATAGAACTAACCCAGGAACTATAAAACATTTTAATAAATCTCATAATGCAACTAAATCCAATAAGGAACATAACCATAATGCAACATCACCATGGAGTAATGTCGTAGTCCAGCTTAACACTCAATGAATGTCATAATCCACCATAGCACTTCATAAATGTCGCATTGCAAAAAAACCATAAAAGAATGTATCAAATATAACAGAACCCTTGAGAAACATTCCAAATATAAATGTGATAAGTTATGTGATAACAACGTGGTTGTCGCAATCAAGCATAACACTTAACAACTATTGCACTGTTACAATCTAATAAAACCTTTTATGATCACTGCATACATGATCTCAATGGAATTATAAATTAATTAAATAAGGTATTGATTGCATTACATTGAATCTCGCAATGCAACAAACACATTAAGGAACATAACCATAATACAACATAACCATGGAGAAATGGCACAATCCAACATAACCCTGATAAACATCGCCATCCAACAGAGCCCTTAATGTATGTCACAATGGAACAAAACAATTCCAAATATGACTAAACCTAACCCTTGCACAACATTATAATGAATCCCATAATGAAACAAAGCCCATTAATCATCATAACCATAATGCAACATGATGATGGAGGAATGTCGCAATCCAACTTAACACTTCATCTATGTCCTAATCCAGCATAATAGTTGATAAATGTCATTAGTGACAAAATCATTAAAGAATGTACCAAAGATAACGAAACACCTCAGAAACATTCCAAATAACAAACTAAAAATTTATGCACGAGAACAATCCAACATAGCCTTTAGTAATTGTTACACTATTACAATATAATAAAATATTTCAAGAACATTACACATATAAATCTCAATGGTCATATAATTTTATAATATTTTCAAGACTTTTTATAATTAATTAAGAAATTGGTTTTCACATATTTAATTGAATTACATTACATTTAGTTAAATATTAATTTATAATTAATTTTTTTTAATAAACTAATTTTTAACATTGGACTTACTATATATAAAAAAATTAATACAATAATTAATTATTATACAAATATTCAAACAATAGTTTGAGGATATTTAATTCATTAGTTTAATGTCCATATCTACCATCATTTTTTTTTACTAAAGTGTGATATGATATTAGAATTGTTTTAACTATTTTTTTATTAATTATTAAATTAATTTTCACATATTTAATTAAATTACGTTATTTTTAGTTAATTGTTTTTATAATTAATTATTATAATATAATTTTTTATAAAGAAATATTTTATTTAATTAAATAATAATATTTTATTATAAATTTGAACATAATAAATGGTTAAAACAACATATTCCTATAATATTATAATCCAATGTATTTATTCATAATCTAATTAATTAATTGAAATATTACAACATAATACATTAGTGATTTTATTTCATTAATAATTACATTGTTAATTAATAAAATAAAATCATTTCATTAAGATTGTTTTATTAAGTCACATTATTGTTTAATAAAATATGATTGCACCCAAGAGGTGCATTCTACAACCTAGTATGGAAGAGATGTGTAACTCCTTCCGTGCTCATTCTAAATTTGACAAGTGCCGTTTATAAAAAATAATAAAATATTATTAAAAATAACATGTCTCCTTAAGTTAAATTTAAATTATTTAGAATTGCATATATATAAAACAACATAAATTAGCTAAAATCATAAACATTGGATTACACATTTCCTCAACATTTCCACTCTAAAAAAGAGTTTGTACCTTGAGAAATTTTATCCCTCTCGGTGTTTGGTAGATCCCCTTTTAGATGGATCTATGCTTGTATTATTACAATTATTTAAATAATATTATTTCTACTAATACTTTGCAGATATGTCTACGTTCCCACCCATTGCTAGAAACAACCACATTAATTTTATTAATGTGTTTGAATACGCCGAAACATTAATAAAATTAATGTGGTTGTTGCTAGTATAATTAATTTTCATAATAACCGTCAAAAGTTGGGTTCACTCATTTTTAACTAATATCATAACTAATATACACATCCATCGTTTACATTATACATAATCAATATAATAGTAATAGTAATTATATTATAACTAATATATAATAATATTATATTATAATTAATATTTTATAAAAAACATCAAAAGTTGAGTCAAATAACTTTTAAATAATATTAATATATAATTAATGCATAATTGTAGATAATATTATAAGTAATACATAATAGTAATTAATATTATATTATAATTACACCGAAGGCTTTAAACAATGGAAATGAAGTCTCCGAGTTTCCTCGTTGGTTCAATGAATGGCATTTGGACTGGTGTGTCGTTGGAATTTGCACAAGTGTCTTGCATGTTTTGACATGTGTTTTCTTAACTAGGATTTGATACATCATTATTTGGTAACCTGTGTGTAGCTTTCCCGTTCCAAAACCCATTTGTTGCTTCAGGGTCCGTCTTGTGTTGACATCTCGAGTGATTTTCGATCTCACGGGATTTAGGATTGACATGCCGATGAATGCCTTTTGGACAGATGTTTCACATGTTTTGATATGTGTTTTGTTAATTATGTTTTGATGCAGCCTTGTTTGGTAACCTAGGTGTGGTTTTCCCATTTGTTGCTTCACGGTTCGTCCTCTGCACGACTGGATTGGTAGCCTGGGTGATTTTTGATCTTACAAGCTTCAAGATTGACAGGCCAGGGAAAGGATTTTAGATAGATATTTTGCGTGTTTTCACTCGTGTTTTGTTAACCGGGTTTTGATGCAACCTTATTTGGTTACCTGAGTGTGGCCCTAAGACCCATTTGATGGTGTTTTTTGGAACAATCCGTTGTGCAGTTGGCCCATGAGTAAGTAGAATGAATCATGAGGAATATGAGAGGATTAAAACTAGGGAAATCCATATCGAAATGGTCAATTTTGAAGGATCTTGGGGTTTTCGGGCCATCGACATGAAAATGTTGGAATTCTAAGTTAACAAGTAAAAATTGAATAAGTTAATGAATTAAAATCACCTCAAAGTTGAGCCATTGGGCCTCTGAGAGATGAAAAATGTCTCCATAAATAAACAAAATCTAGGGAATCAGAGGATCTACCTTCGTTCACAAGATCGTGCTTGATGGTCTCCGCCATGGCCGCAGGGATGACATTATCTGGTTCTATCCATGTCCTCATTTCTCTCATGGTTTTCTGATTCATGGGAATTTATGAAACTCAACTCTGCATTTTCATGCTAAAGACCACAACCTGAATAAACGACCTATTTCTTGTACCATTCTTGTCCTTATTTGTTTCATTGTTTTTATTCATTGAGAGGATTATTACTTGGGAAAATCCATATTGAAATGGTCAATTTTGAAGGAGCTTGGGGTTTTAGTGTCATCGGCATGAAAATGATGGAAATCTGAGTTAACGGGTAAAAATTGAAGAAGTTAATGGAATTAAATCACCTCAAACTTGATTCGTCGGGCCCATGAGAGCTGAAAAATGTTTGTATAAATCATCAAAAGTTAGGGCATCAAAGGATCTACCTTCATTCACGAGCTTGTGCTTTCCAGATTCTACCATGGTCGAAGGGATGAAATTATCCAGTACCATCCTTGTCCTCATTTCTCTCATGGTTTTATGATTGGTGGGAATTTACAAAACCCGGCTCTGCATTTTCACATTAAAGACCAAAACCTGAATAAATGACTTGTTTCTTGTACCATTCTTGTTGTCACTTGTTTCATTTTTTTATTCATGGATACTTATGAGAGTCATCTCTGTATTGTTGCACTAAATCCCACAACTTGAATAAGAGACCTTTTTCTTGTGTCATCCTTGTCCTTATTTCTCTTATAGTTTTTCGATTCTAGTAAGTTGAAACCCAAATCTACATTGTCATGTGAAAGTCCACCTGAATAAGAGACCTTTTTCTTGCACCATCCTTGTTTTCATCCCTCTCTTGTTTTTTTTTAAAATCTTTGAGGAGTTATGAAACTAAGTAAGGGGAAAATCCTGATTGAAACTAAATTGTGAAATTTCTATCCTTTCGATTTTGTTTTTGTCAAAAAAAAATATAGAAACTTCTTTTCCTTGCCCACTTTCATGTTTTCATCCAATTAGTGTTGGAGGAAGTGGTGTAATGAAATTTTCTTTACCTCTTAAATTGGGAGGTTTGATGGCAATAAATAATTCACTCTCATCCCATTTTTCTTATTAGAACTTTCGAAGAAGATTCTTTCTTCTCCACTTCTCTGCTGGAAGATTGTATTTTGGTAATCCTTGCCAGAAATTAACTGAATTTTTTGTGGAAATTGTGTTTTGAAGTTTTAGGTCTAGAATGCATTTCTTTGTTTCTCACCCTATAAAAAATAAAACATGATGCAAATGTCATGTTTGAGGCAAAATAATTCATTTGCAACATTTTATATCTTTATTCATGGCTCCTTTTTTTTAATTCATTTAAACCTTGGACTGAACAGTACAAGATATATGGAAAGGCATTGAGATAAAGTGTGTCTAGGGTCTCTTGGTTAGTTTGTTAAAATGGATGGGCTTAGTTTAATCTAATAAACTACTCATATGTTTAGCATTTTCAAGATTAGCATGGAGAACATGATTTTTATTTACATTTTTGAAACATAACCTGCATTTAGATTTATTTAGATTTACTTACTGATACGGTTTGCTAATTTACAAATATTTCCAATTTGTGATGTCAATACCATTTGGATATTCGATATATTGAAATAAAGGTACCATTATTGTTGGTAGCATGTATATAAGTTCCATGCATGAGTTTTGAGATTTTTTTGGTCAAAGTTTCAAAAGTTCTCACTGTTCATAAGAGTTTGTAGCGCATGTTGTGATGTACTAGTTCTTATTCATTTTAGGAACTTGCATATGCTGGGAGATCTATTTCATCCGACTCTGATTTTAGTTCTGGTTCCTGTTGTTTCATCAAGAGTGTACTTACAGCTATTTCAAGAGCAGTATTAAACCAATCATCTCTGGAAATTAGTTACACAGATTTATTGTCATGTCCAACACCAGTGGTCCTTCGTAGTTTGACTCTACCATATATATATGATGTTTTTCTTTGTTATATAAGATGTCGAATCCTTCATCTGCCCATTTGCAAGAGGTTGGTTCTTAAGAGAGTTCAACAATGCACATGGCTAATGATTTTGTGCAAAGAGGAGTTGAAGACTTTCCCGAAAAACTTATTTCAGATTCCATCTCTAGAAAAAATTCTTGAAGATAAAAATGTCCATGGTCTTGCCTTGAGATGGTGTGAACACCTTTCCCAGGAAACAAGATCTCAGTCATACCGATATGTAGTGTGATGTCTCCCTACTTTCCCATTTGAACTAATATGTTTGCCACATATTTACCAAGATCTTCTACAATGGTTAGTAATTATAAAAATAGTTATCAATCTCCCATTATCTATTGTTTCCTCTTTTCTTGGATGTTGAATCTTGAACTATTATTGATATCAATTTTGTTACGTACCTGCTATAAAAGAATGTTGTCGAGTAGGCAAACCAATACATGATCAACTAGTGTTGTGCCTACTTTGTGGTACATTTTGTTGTGCTCCAAGTCAGTGTGCATGCTGCAACTTAGTTACATTTTTTGTTTTCCAAGTATGTTGCTTTGTGGTGCAAGTGACAGTTGTTATTGTTCTTGTGACTGCACAACTTTGAAGCTTCCTATATGAGTGTTATTAATTGCATGAACTAAATTTGCATTTATAATGTTCTTTTATGGGTGTTGAGAACTATTTCTATGTTTAGTCAAAATGAATTTTACCGACATGCAATATCTTGTGGTGCTAGTGTTGGAGTTTTATTGATGATAAGAGTATGCATTCAAACCCAAAGCTCTCTAAATTTGTTCTTTAATAGGATTGAATGCAGATTCAAAATTTTCCTTTTCTATTTATTCAAGCATTTATTTGATTAATATGTTTATGTATTTTACTAGAAAACCAATATTTTGCTTGAAAGTTATATGCATGTCATGCACCTTGGCCTTCTCCTTACTTGAATGCATTTGGAGAGGAGGTAGTGTATATTTAAATTTTCACCAATTATGAGTTAGAGCATAGTAACTTGTTCCTTTTTTTTATTAGTTAGCTTGTATTGAGTATTAGTTAGCTTGTATTGAGTATATGTCTTTACCAAGATACAACTAATACTGTTTCAAGGTTAATATTTTTTGTAAATATTGTGTTGTTTGTTTGGAAGTTCCAAATACATATGCGAAGAATGCATATATTCTTTGGAAATGATTGCTTCGTATCATTATTTCAGATAATGTAAGGCCTCTAATATAGATGAAAGAGATCCACCTCTTGTTATTAATTTACCATCTACTGATCCACATAAACAATTGGACAAAACAAAAACATGCATTGGGTTGAGTCTACATGGATTCATCTTCATCTATTCATGTGGAACAATTCTCGAATTTTATTTTTCCTATGTATCAACGATTGTAATAAAATGTTGGAGTTAAAGAGAAAGTTGAATTTGGAGAATTGATGTACAACATGGATGTTATGGGTGGCAATATGGCATAAATTACTATCCATTAATAGATAATATAGGTAAAACTCAACAAGGTGTAATAAAAGATGGAAAAACCAAGCTATCAATAAAACCCTTACAGCAATTTATGGAGGGAAGATAAGAGCAACTGGCATGCATGCAATGCATTATATATTATGTATGGATTAACTCCAAGCAGCTTCCAGTTTAATAGGCACTTATAACAGACCCTCGGTATCCCACACCAAGAAGAAATAAGAATTTAAGCGCAGCTTAAATGTTGTATAAATGAAATTGAAAAGTGTTGAAGGTGGGTATTGATTGAACACCTTTATGAAGGTGCATAAATGTAGGGGCCAATAATAAAATAAATAGGGGCTTTACAGTCACTGTTTACCTATGATATCTCTTATGATACTGCCATGTTCATTTGTCTTACATACTCTCAATGCTTTCAATTATGTCCCTAAGCAATGAAAATACCATTCGTTTGTACTCAAATGACTTCTCATTTTGTTTCCATCACTTGGGAGCTATGGAACATTATGAAGTTAAAGTATAAGCAATTTAATATACAGGGAAACTTCCAAGGTTTTTAATATTGGCTTCCAACTTTAAGAGAGATTGTGCAGTATCCAATAACATTCAATACAAATGTCTCTCCCAGAGTTAATATATACCTCAAACTTTCACTAGCATTTCTCTATATAATATGAGAGTCTTTTAGAATTCTCACATGAATTTGTAGCTTATATCGATTTAGATTTGCTCTCCTAAGTCTGTAGTTGTTTTCCTTTAAACCCTACTTGATCCCTTGAAACGCTATATTTTTTTAAAGTTTAGTACAACAGGATTCAAGGATCTAAGAAGATGTTTGGAGACATACCTAAGAAGATAAAATGCAGTTGTAATTCAGACAATTCTAAACATGGCGATGAGATTGGTCTGTACTTTCATGTTTATTTAGCCCTTAAAATAAACAATTTTTTCCCAAAAGAGAATTTAGTTTGTTGGGATGGGAAATCAAATTATTTAATTCCAAGAATGGACTATGTTAAAGCATTTCATACTGCATTTCATCTTTTGATGTTTGATTGCAATTCTAATAGGATTTTTTTTTGCAGTTGTCAAATAAGTACAACAATAATTTCTTTAGGTTAATATGTTAATCTTATTAAAGATCATGATTGTTATATTCACATTTGAAATGTATTTTATCATATGTGTTTGATCTTATCATTATGTTTTTCTTGTGCAGTTGATCCAATCAACTATGAACATCTATATACAATTCAAATGCAACAATTCCTCAAGGTAGAGGATTCAGAAACAACTCTACAATTTAGATTAGGGAAAGGTCAACGTTATTTCGAAGAGGAGGATATAATGTTCTTGTACCTAGAATCCTTGTGCTTTCCTGAAATGTTTACAGCACCATCTTTTTCTGTTGAATCCTACACATGATTATTATTGTTCAATTTGTAGTTGTATTGGTATCAAACATGTTTTTCCTTATAGTTGTTACGACATAAATTATAAAAACAAATTGGAATCTTACTTTTAATGAGATTAGTTTTTTCCATGCCATGTCAAACTGTGACATGATGTTCAATGTAAATCCCAGTTCGAATTGCTCTTTTTTTAAAAGAAAATAGGCATGTCTTATATATGATATGCCATGCCATGCCAAGATGTGATGTGATGTTAATTGTAAATCCTAGTTGACATTGCTCTCTTTTTTAAAAGAAAAGATATGTGTCTTGTATATGCTATGATATCTCATACATTCTATTTTTTAAACTCGTTATATATTATGATTTGGACTATTCTTTATCTTTTGAGAAATTGCAGTGTTAAATTTTATTATGTATTATAACATTGACATTTATTTTTAATCACTAGTTGTTTAGCAATATACTGATGTTTGAGTGAAACAATTATAAAGGTATTTTTGGTTCATATTAATTATATAAAAATGTCATTATTAGGCCTAATTGCACCCCTTTGAAGGCTCAATTGCACCTGGAAAGGAGAGAAATCTCCTATTTATGCATCTTATTAGATTATGTGGGGACACAAGTACCATAATTACTACAAGTTAGTCTGTGAGGGGTTCCTAATACCTTTGTACCAACTGATTTTATTATAAGAGTGCAAGTGCTTCTCGGAGGGAGCCTGTGAGTCTATCAAGGAATTTGGAGATTATTTCTTCTCTAAAGAAGGCACATACCTTAGGGTGTATGGGGGAACTAAAGCACCCTCATTGCTGCTCGGATATGCTACAGACTACATAGTTCATAAGGAGGTTGTAAGCAGCTATTCTTGGATGGCTATGGAAGCCACTTATTTGATCTAAATAAAGTTGTGTTTCCACCAATTCCTTTTTATATAGCGATTTATAAGTTTACCAGAGTCAAGTGTGCTCCAAAATTTGTTAGAAAGATGGAAAACTTTCACTTCAGAGAAAATATCTTTCACGGGAATGAATCACAGGGTGAAGTGGAAGCCCATTGATCACTCCTTAAAGTAAATTTTGAATACACTGACCATGTGGATAAAGAGGAAGAAGTATACAGGAATATATGTAGCATGACAACTTTGAATAGGTGGTTAAAGAAGAAAACCACAACGGCCAGAGTAAAAAGAAGTAGCACCAGTCTCCCAGAATCAAAAGGTCAAGAGGAAGACATTGTAAGGAAAACAAAAGAGGAGACTACACATAGATTGGTAGAAGGGGCAAGAAAGCTTCTAGCTAAAGAATCCCATAGAGAGAAAGAAGAGGAAGAAGCTACCAGAAAAAAGATAGAATAAGCCCAGAGAGAGAAAGAAAAGGAGGAAAGGGCTATCTTGGACAATATTGCAGAGTTAGAGAAAGCAATAGCTTAGGGAGCTCAAAACCCAAAACTATTAATCTTGTATATTGATCTAGGAACAAAGCATCAATCTCATCAAAGATTAATCAACAAATAACTCATGAAATGGTGTAATCGGTCTACAGGAATAGTAGTCGCTCTGTATTCACATAGAGAATGAATGATTACAATTACAATGTCATGCTACAAGCATGAATGAAGAGACAATTCGAATTCCTTGGGAGGTCATTCGAATTGAATAAGCGAGTCTTTCTTAACTGACTGTAAGCCATGGTTCATACTTAGTTAACCACTAATCAAAACCCTAATTGACTCAACTAACCCTAACTGAAGTCAGAGTGCAATAAATGAATGAGTCTCAACTGAAAGAGATTAGACACATGTCACAGCTCACCAACCATCAAGAGGTAGCGCTAAACTGACTCCAATGAACCCCGATGAGGTTAACTGAAGTTGAACTGCACATTAGAAGTTGGTGGAGGCGCCCCTGTTGACTCTAGTTCATTAAATAATCATTAAATAATATATTTAATGAGAGGAGGCACCTTAACTGACTTGTTTAACTGATTGTAACCACCAGTTAGCAATTAGGTGCATTAATATGACTTAGATCACCCCCAGAGTGCTCCAGTTAGCCTCCCCGAATGTAGGAGAAGGCTAAGTTAGCGTCCTTGACTGAAGGTAGGCGTGGGTGAGACTGGATGATGGAATTTAATGCTCCACTGATGTCAATTAATGTCAATAATACTTAGGATAGTGGTTTAACTAGGCCAATTTGACCAAAAAGAGTGTGTATGGTGGTAAATGTCTCCAACACCCCCCCTTAAGCTATACTCAGGAAGAGTTAGAAAACATAAATGCATAAAAATGCCAGAGCCCCAAAAACTAAGGCCATAGGTCACCCTGTACAATGCTGAAACTGAAACAATGCTCAAAACAAACTAAGTGAGGAAAAGAGGGAAAACCCAGTGGGAAACCCCCCCCCCCCCCTTAAGCTGAACACTGAAAGTATTCTGAATCACCTTGATGAAATCACCCCCAATAGTGAACGGAGGTAAGTGAACTTCTTTTTTGAAAAGCTCTTGGTGAAGATGCCTGCAATCTACTCATCAGTCAGGCAGTATTGCAGAATGATGGTCTTGTCATGCACTAGCTCCCTGATATAGTGCATGTGGATCTCTACATTCTTGGTCCTCTACCTGGTAACTGGATCCATGGATATCTTAATAGCACTTTGATTGTCACAAAAGATGACAGTGGACAAAGTACTACCAAGATCAAACTCTGAAAGAATTCCTTGCAACCAAACTGCTTGGATTCAAGCATTCACCGCTCCTCGATACTCAACCTCTATTGAAGATAGTGTTGTGGCAGCCTGATTTTTGCTTGACCAGCAAATGGGGCCACCACTAAAAATGAATACAAATCTGGAAGTAGACTTCCGATCAATAGAATCACCTGCCCAATCGGAATCTGTGTATCCAACTAGCTCTAGCTCGGAGTCTGCAGTCTAGTGAATGCCGTAGGTCCTGGTTCCCTGGATATACTAGAGGATCCTCTTGGCTTCCTTCTAATGAAGATCATGAGGATGCTGCAAGTATCTTTATATATCATTCACGGCATAACAAATATCATGCTGATAATGTGTCAAGTACAACAAGCTACCAATCAGTTGTCGATAGATAGTGCAATCCAGGGGAGGTGTGATTTTTCCTTCTTCAAGGCTGATCCTTGAAAGGAAAGGGAATGGTGTAGGCCTACAATCAGCCATGTTAAACTTGAATAACAGGTCTGAAATGTATTTGGACTATGTGACCATAATCCCATCAAAATTTTGCTCAATTTCGAGCCCCAAAAATTGTTTGAGAAGCCCCAAATCACTAATTTCAAAGGCATTGTGGAGAGAGGTTTTGATGGCTGAAATGGAGACAACTGTGCTACTTGTGATCAGTAAGTCATAAACATATAAAATAATGATAGTTATATGACCATCATATTGCTGTAAATACACATTTGTATCTGATCTACACCTCTGAAAGTTTTGTGAGAGAAGGAAGGAATCCATCTTGGAATACCACTCTCTTGGTGTAATGTCCTCGACCCTCTGATCGACAAAGAGGATGCTACCATGGTCTAAACCATCCAGGAAACCAGCCCCATGAACATGAACATGCATACATATAACACTGCAGGAATGAAACTTAAAGACATAAACATATTACAAGCATACTCTTTCATATACACAACGGAAGCAAAACATATCGATCAACACTCATGCATATACAAATCAACATTTAACATGTATAACACCGTTCATCAATGGTTATTATAATTGCAGATACAAGTTAGGAAAGAATACTTATCTCATAAAGAGCTTGTTCCACAACCAGCTACGTCGCTGCAACGTTCCACCCAACCATAGGCCCACGTGCTCTTAAACCTCTCAACAACGATTCCACCCTCAAGTCGGGCAAGACTCCCCAAGGAATAAGGAAATAACATGATTACACAGAGCCAATGTAACAACACCACAAGGGTACACAGTTCATCCAAGCCAACACGGTTGGGTTTATCTAGCAAACAACAGATCAGCCAAGCCAACAGAGTTGGGTTTATTAGGCCATCCAGGAGCTGGGAAAGGCTAATGCTAAGTTGGTGAGCTCACTGAAGAGCTGCAGACACCAACACTAGAACCAACCTAGATTCTAGAACACCCACACACACACCCAACATAAGGAATTCAATCCCTTCTCTGCAATGCAGTCCCTCAGACCTTGATCTTCCCTCCAGTGCTCTTCAGAGGTTGTGGAGAAGAAATCCAACTCAGTAGCTCTGTCCATGTGGTTCTCAACGCACCAGGTTTATCAAGCACCTTAGGCCCTCATTCACCAACCCAAAATAGTCCGGGGACAAATCCACTGCATGCAAGCATCCAAACAGCTATTCAAGCGTTTACAGGGAAAGACATAGTCAAGCCATCATGGCAAATAGTAGTTAACACCCTCACATGAACCCACAACAGACCGATCTTCAATACCATCGCTGTGAGACTTACACAGACTAGAAAATGGTTAAAAAGACACGGCCAACATTCACAGCTCAGCGTGGATTCACTGAAAAAATCACCTCGATATTCTACCAATGCCGCATTGTAGGTAACTCAATCAACAATACATGGGGAAAACCACACCCATCAATCAATGGAAAAACAATTCCAATAATTTTCGCTCACGATCCGCTATGATGGATGAAAAACAATACACAGTCCAATGCATGGAGGCAGAAGTTGGTTCTCTGTGTGGATGGAAAGAACAGAACTATAGACTGGCAATTAGTGCTAGAGAGGGGAGGCCACCCCAACACAATGGATGGTAAAAAATTTTATCCCCGTCCTGCATGAGGAAGACGAACAGCCATGATTCGAGGGAGTGGGCAGAGCGGTCCTTACATCATGGAGAGGAGAGCAAGCATGGGTGTGGTAGTGGTCTTCTTGCCAGCCAATAGCTGCCTCAAATAACAAAAAGGAAATAACCAACGGTGGTGGTGACACATAGTTTTCCCCCGTGACTCAATGTTCCACATCCCCCCCTTTTCCTTATCCTTTGGAATCATGCCCCCTCTCAATTTAGTTGCTGCGAACATAGTTGGTTGGGTTATTTAATTAAAATGCATGTTTACATGATGCCACATGTCTCAATATACCATTGGTGACCATTCCTAATTAGAAACACAACATAACCAAATCTATGGTGGGGCCTTGGCATTTAGCTCCGCACCAAGATTATTTACAACATATGTATCCTATGTAATTTAATGCAAGCAGGGTTAAAACCAGGGTATTACATTCCCTCCCCCCTTCAATAGCACTGTCCTCAGTGCTTTACAAAATTTGGATATAATGCTACACTGGTATCGCCTCAGTGTTCCGTAGGATTGAACAAAAATGGATGTGCCAATCGCATGGAATCCTCCAGCTCCCATGTAGCCTCTTCAGGTCCGTAATGCTCCCATTGCACCTTTACCTGCCCTATGGCCCGGTTCCAGAGCATTGTGACCTTCCTGTCGAGGATGCACATTGGCTCGATTTGGAACTCTCCCTCGGGTTCCACCTGAATCACATCCTAATTTATCACATGGTTAGGATCATGTACATATTTCTTAAGCAAAGAAACATGAAAAACATTATGAGCTCTAGTATTAGCAGGCAATGCAAGTCTATATGCAACAGGCCCTATTCTCTCAAGCACTTCAAACGGCCCACAATATCTAAGTGACAGCTTGGCACAACTTCCAAGCTTCAAGGAACTTTTATTTTCCCTCACTCGGAGGTAAACATGATCCCCAACACTGAACTCCCTGTTCACCCTATGCTTATCTGCATATCTTTTCTATCTGTCCTGCGCTTCCTTCAGATTCTGCCTGATCTTTACAACCTCTTGCTCCATTTCCTTGAGCAATTTTGGTCCAAGCACAATCCTGTTCACTGGGTTATCCCAAGTCACTGGTGTCCTACACCTTCTTCCCTACAAAGCTTCATATGGACTCATCCCCAAGGATGCCTGTTGTCCATTGTTATAAGAAAACTCTACCAAGTGCAAGTAATCTTCCCACTTGGTTGGTTTGTCCATCATGTACATGCGAAGCATATATTCAAGCACTTGGTTCACTCTTTCGGTCTGCCCATCTGTCTGAGGATGGTATGCAGTGCTGAAGTTTAACTTTGTACCCAAATCTGCAAACAATCCCTTCCAAAAATTGGAAGTGAACTTGACATCTCTGTCAGAAATTATTGCCCTCGACAATCCATGCAATTTGAAAATATCCTTCATGAAAATCTTTGCAATGTCATTAGTCTTGTGCGTAGAATTCACCGGTATAAAATGCGTTGCCTTAGTCAACTTGTCCACCACAACCATGATGGAATCATGTTGTCTCCAAGTCATCGGAAATCCTGTAATAAAATCCATGGAAATAACTTCCCATTTCCATTCTGGAACTGGCAAAGGCTCCAACAAGCCTACTGGATGTTGATGCTCAACCTTTACCTGTTGACATTTCATGCACCTTGAAATGTATTCAGCCATGTCCTTTTTCATACCTGGCCAAAATTACTGCTTTCTAGCTATAGCAATTGTCTTCTGATATCCTGGGTGACCAGAATACAGAGCTTGATGGATTTCATCCATAACAATTCTCCTCAAATCTGCTACATTCGAAATATAAATTTGCCTTTAAAAGTGAGAAGTCCATCTTCTTCCAATTTATATCCCTCATACCTCTTCTCGAGACTTTGCTACGGTAGTTTGTCTTTTACCTGCTCATACAATTCATCTCCAACAGCATGACTAACAATCTGCTACCTCAAATATGATTGGCAAATACTAAGAGATGCCACATTCATTTCCTATACCTTCCTACTGAGTGCATCAACTACCTTGTTTTCTTTCCCTTTTATGTGCTTGATTTCGAAATCAAACTCACATAAAAATTCCAGCCATCTTGCTTGCCTAGCATTCAAAGTAGGCTGATCAAATAAATATTTCAGTCCACAGTGATTCGTTCTGAGTTCAAATATTCTACCCATCAAGTAATGTCTCCACATCTTGAGGGCATGTACTATGGCTGCAAGCTCTAGATCATGAGTGGCATAGTTCTTCTCATGCTTCTTCAGCTTTCTTGACTCATAACATATCACGTGGTTGTCCTGCATAAGGAATCCTCCAAGCCCTTGTCCGCATGCATCGGTACACACCACAAAATATTTATCTGGATCCGCAACCTTCAATAATGGTGCACTAGTGAGAACATTCTTCAATTGCTGGAAGCTTTCTTCACACCTTGATGTCCATTTGAACTTCATCCCCTTCTTTTGCAAAGAAGTGATGGCATGTGCAACTTTGGAAAATCCTTCAATGAATCTCCTGTAGTATCCTGCATGTACCATAAAAGATCTTACATCTGTCACATTTCTTGGAGTAGACCAATTCGTAATGGCTTCAATCTTTTCAGGGTCCACATATATACCCTCTTTTGAGATAATGTGACCCAAATACTGAATTCTGTCTCTGTAGAATTCACACTTGCTCAGTTTTGCATACAGCTGATGCTCCCTGAGTAATTTCAATGTCAATCTCAAATGCTCTTCATGTTCTTCCTCATTATTAGAATAAACAAGAATGTCATCAAGGAAAACAAGAACAAACTTGTCCAAATACTTGCTGAAGACACTATTCATAAGGCACATAAATGTAGTTGGTGCATTTGTGAGACCAAATTGTACCACTACAAACTCATAATGCCCATACCTTGTCCTAAAGGCCGTCTTATGAATGTCTTCATCCTTGATCCTCACCTGATGGTAACCAGACATCAAGTCAATCTTGGAAAATACCTTTGCTCCTCTCATTTGATCAAAGAGGTCATCAATCCTAGGCAAAGGATATTTATTCTTCACAGTAACCTTGTTCAACTATCTGTAATCGATACATAACCTGAGTGTACCATCTTTCTTCTTTACAAATAGGACTGGTGCTCCCCAAGGAGATACACTCGGCCGGATATACTTCTTTTCCAACAACTCTTGCAGTTGCATCTTCAATTCTAGCATCTCTAGTGTACTCATCTTGTAGGGTTACTTGGACACTGGTGCAACTCCTGGCACAAGTTCAATGGTGAAATCAATATCCCACTTTGGAGGAAGCCCTGGAATCTCATCAGGAAACACATCCTTGAATTCTTGTAACACCTGATAGTCCTCCAACCTCGGAGTTTCATCTCCTAATGTCTCCAAAATATGAGCTGCATACAACTGGCAACCCTTCCTACAAAACTTCTTTAGCTGAGTTGCTAAAACCTGTCTTATTGAAATTACCTTCGGAATACCTTTCACAACTACCGGGTTTCCTTCTTCATTCATTCATTCAAAAGTCTTGTTATAACAGTCAAGCTTTACTCTGTGAGCTTCTAACCAATCCATTCCAATGAGAACATCATAGGAACCAAGCGGTAGAACATTTAGATCTACACAAGTGACCAATCCATCCATGACCAATGGACATTTCTCTACCACTTCACTAACCTTTCTCTTAGTTCCAGTGGCTAGCTAAACTAACCAAGACTTCCTATGCTTTACTTTCTTAAAAGCAAAAATCTCCACTACTCTAGGAGTAATGTAACTGTGTGTGGAACCAGGGTCAATTAAAATAGAAACAGATTGCTCAACAATATTACCTGCTACTTCAACCACAGTTGACTGGTGATCTGCCTGGCGGTCCTCCA
Source organism: Pseudotsuga menziesii (assembly GCA_001517045.1). Classification (NCBI taxonomy): domain Eukaryota; kingdom Viridiplantae; phylum Streptophyta; class Pinopsida; order Pinales; family Pinaceae; genus Pseudotsuga; species Pseudotsuga menziesii. The sequence continues at coordinate 243,596 of LPNX011103654.1, forward strand.
GTGCTGCATAAAGCCTAGGGACTACCCTTGCTACTTGACCCACTGTTTTTGCTTCTTGAATGTTATAAGTTGGCCTTGAACTCTCATTCTCGAGTGGACAATTTATACGCAAGTGAGGTCCTTCACATTTCCAACATTTGAGCGTACCTTTATTCGGATGTGGATCTTTAGGATTTTCTCCTGTCATTCCAACTGGTTTACTCGCAGCTTGAGATGGCTACTTCTGCCGATTCCTGAAGTTAGAAGGTTTGAAACCTTTCTTTCTTTTGTCAAACTTTTCATTCTTCTTGTCCTTCCATGCCTTATGGTAATCAAGTTTTCCTTTACTTTGCTCATAGCAATACTTAGCTTTTCTTATTGCTTCCTCGAGAGTTCTCAGCTCATAGAACTCAATCTTATCTTTGTAAGCTTGAGGCAATCCACTTAGGAACCGCTGGATCTTCACTCTTTCATCTCTGATGTACCGGACATACCTCAATAATTCCAAAAATTTGTTTGCATATTCATCCATGGTTTGCTGTCCCAATCTCAGCTCATGGAACTCCTTGATCTTGTCATCATAATACCTGTCATAAAGGTATTTTTTCCTGAAATACTTCTTGAACTGTTTCCACTTCAGTTTCCTTTCACTGATCTTATTTACCTGCTTGAAGTGTTCCCACCAAATGGATGCCCTTCCATTCAGATTGAATATGGAAACTCGTGCCTTCATGTTTCCTGAATAATCCTGCACTTGAAAGTACTTCTTTATCATAAGAAGCCAAGCCTCAGCTTCTTGTCTTGTCTTTATCTCACCATCAAATGTAGGAGGTTTATCTTTCCTAAACTCATCTCGAGAGCAATCCCTAAGGTGCCTTCTTATTTTCCTTTTATGAGGAGATGAACTTGTATCTCCACTGGATTCTTCGGAGTCAAACGATCCACTAGAAATCCTTCTCCTTCTCCTAGTGCTGTTCTTACTGCCTTCTGGTCTTGATGTACCTCATCCAGAATCTATCTTTTTCTGCAAGTCTGTCAAACTTTCCAATATGGCAGCATTCAACTGATGCTGCTCTTTCTGGGCTTTAATTAAGCTTCTCATGGTGGCTGCAACATTTGACGGTGTCTCTTGGAATTTTCTTCCATTGGACTCAATGTCATCATTCCTATTACGGACATTTTCTCCCATGGCATCTTCTGCTTGCTCGTAATAATCCTGAGCATCATACCCATCATGGGTTCTAATAACCGAACCACCTCTGGCTTTACCACACTGTTCTTTCTGGAGTACTGCTCTTGGAAGTTATCTATAGTTATGCAATGTGTTAGTAGCAAATTGGTAGATGCATAGTATTAATATAAATCAAACTACTTACCTTTTCCTTTGGGAAAGATTTACAAAACAACAATTATGTTGAAACATAGAATTTTCTTCCTCAAAGAACGTCTATCTCAGGGGAACGACGGGGGTCAAGGGGGCTATCCCCCTTGTAGGCAGGGCGGGTTGAGGGCAGTGCCCTCGTTTTTTTTTGTAAATCTATGATTTTGTGTGATCTGGCACATAACATTGCTGCCACTTTCTCCTTTTCAGCCCTTAAAATCTACTAAAAATCCCACTGAAAAACAGTCGAAATCTGCGGGGAAATCCCATGGAAAACTCAAAATTTCCTTGTACAGGATCGGGTCTCATCCCAACTATCAATCCAATGTTTCGGAGGTCAGCACAACTAACTTCTCTACTGTTCATTGGTGATCGGATCCAATAAGCACTACCGCGTTGGTGATCGAATATTCTAACCTTCGGAAGGATAGTCCATTAGACAGCCGCAATGGTGGACGTTCAATTCACTAACTTCATTCGACGTAGCTCATTGGAAATTGAATTAACTAGGTGTCGACAATGTTTTCAACTAACCATCGTTGATGGCCGACAATTCCTTAACTTAGAGAAATTTTCAAAATTTTCCCCTTTTTGTCTTCCTCTTCGTTGCTTGATCGGCTCAATTCTCTTCTTTTTGTCGATGAAATAGTTCCATCAACAACCGCAACGGCGGCCCATCATCTTTGGTCTTCTTCTGATTGACGGCCCAATCTGCTGAGGCATAACTTGACCGGTATCGGCAGTCTCTTTTCGTCAGAAGGCTAGTGCTCTAGGATTCCGAAACGGCGACGCACGAAACTCTATCTTCTTCCGATAGTCAATGATTTTGGGCCTTAGAAAAATTTTTAAACTTTCTTTACGGCGTCGATGGTCGGAGGCCTTACCCGTCGGACGCGTAGTTGTCTAGCCATCTGCAACAGCGGCACTCGTTCAACTATTTTTCGCTGACGGATGTCAAACACTTAGAAAATTTTCCACAATTTTCCTTCCAACTATCCTTTGTCGGGTGTGCTTCTGCCTAGCTCTCCACTACATCGGAAGTCCTTCCCGAAAAGTGTTCCGATTAACCGATAGTTCAAACACTTAGGCAAATTTTGTGGAAGTTTTCTGTCTTTAACTTCTGATCTCTGCTGGGAAAAAAGAAATCTTGCTTTTGTCACTACATCTTCGTGGTCCATTCAGGCCCATGCTGCAACATGAGCTCTGATACCACACTGTAACGTCCTCGACCCTCCAACCGGTGAAGAGGACGCTACCATGGCCTAAACCATCCGGGCAACCAGCCCCATGAACATGAACATGCATACATATAATACTCCAGGAATGAAACTTAAAGACATAAACATATTACAAGCATAATATTTCATATACACAATGGAAGCAAAACATATCGATCAACACTCATGCATATACAAATCAGCATTTAACATGTATAACACCATTCGTCAATGGTTATTATAATTGCAGATACAAGTTAGGTAAGAATACTTATCTTACAAAGAGATTGTTCCGCAACCAGCTACGTCGCTACAACGTTCCACCCAACCATAGGCCCGCATGCTTTTAAACCTCTCAACAATGATGTTACCCCCAAGTCGGGCAAGACTCCCTAAGGAATAAGGAACTAACAGGCTTACGCATAGCCAATGTAACAACACCACAAGGGTACACAGTTTAGCCAATCCAACATGGTTGGGTTTATCAGGCGAACAACAGATCAGCCAAGCCAACAGAGTTGGGTTTATCAGGCCATCCAAGAGCTGGGAAAGGCTAATGCTAAGATGGTGAGCTCACTGAAGAGCTGCAGACAAAACCACCAGAACCAGCCTAGATTCTAAAACACCCACACACACACCCAACACAAGGAAGTTAGTCCCTTCTCTGCAACGCAGTCCCTCAGACCCTGATCTTCCCTCTAGTGCTCTTCAGGGGTTGTGGAGAAGAAATCCAGCTCAATAGCTCTGTCTATGTGGTTCTCAACCCACCAGGTTTATCAAGCACCTCAGGCCCTCATTCACCAACCCAAAATAGTCCGGGGACAAATCCACTGCATGCAAGCAGCCAAATAGCTATTCAAGCATTTACAGGGAAAGACACAGTCAAGCCATCATGGAAAATAGCAGTTAACACCCTCACATGAACCCACAGCAGACCAATCTTCAATACCATCGCTGTGAGACTTACACAGACTAGAAAATCGTTAAAAAGACACAGCCAACATTCACATCTCAGCGTGGATTCACAGGAAAAATCACCCCGATCTTCTACCAATTCTGCATTGTAGGTAACTCAGTCAACAATGCGTGGGGAAAACCGCACTCATCAATCAGTGGAACAACAATTCCAATAATTTCTGCTCATGATCCTCTATGATGGATGAAAAAAAATACACAGTCCAATGCATGGAGGCAAAAGTTGGTTCTCTGTGTGGATGGAAAGAATAGAACTACAGACTGGAAATTAGTGCTAGAGAGGGGAGGCCACCCCAACACAATGGACGGTAAAACATTTTATCCCCATCCTGCATGAGGAAGACGAACAACCATGATCCGAGGGAGTGGGCAGAACGATCCCTATGTCGTGGAGAGGAGAGCAAGCGTGGGCGTGGTAGTCATCTTCTTGCCAGCCAATCGCTGCCTCAACTAACAAAAAGGAAATAACCAAGGGTGGTGGTGACACATAGTTTTCCCCCGTGACTCAATGTTCCACATCCCCCCCTTTTCCTTATCCTTTGGAATCATGCCCCCTCTCAATTTAGTTGCTGCGAACATAACTGGTTGTGTTATTTAATTAAAATGCGTGTTTACATGATGCCACAATTAAATATATGCCACATGTCCCGATATACCATCGGTGACCATTCCTAATCAGAAACAAAACATAACCAAATCTATGGTGGGGCCTTGGCCTTTAGCTCCGCACCAAGATTATTTACAACATATGTATCCTATGTACTTTAATGCAAGCGGGTTAAAACCGGGGTATTACACTTGGGGCCTGTTTTAACCCGTATAGTGACTTCTTTAGCTTGCAAACCAAAGATGGATCAGTGATGTATCCCCCAGGCTACTTCATGTATATCTCCTCATGAATATCTCCATGTAGAAAGGCTTACTTAACATCCATGTGATGCACTTCCCAATGCTTGGATGCTAAAATTGCCAAAACAAGGCAGATGGAGTCCATTTTTGCAACCGGTGCAAAGGTCTCATGGTAGTCCACTCCTCGGACCTGAGAGAAACCTTTTGCTACCAGCCTTGCCTTATATTTGTAGGTGCTTCCATCAGCAGCAACCTTGGTCTGAAACACCGACTTGCATTGAACCAATTTCCTTCCTGGAGGAAGAGAAACTAGCTCCCAAGTAGTGTTTTTCTGAAGAGAATTCATCTTCTCATCCTTGGCAAATTTCCATCTAGGATCCTTTCGAACATGATAGTAGGATTTTGGATCTGAACTAATCATCAAATAGCAATTTTCAGACAGCAAATTATTAGGACAAGAGAGCGCAATACCTTCTCTTTGGAAATCAGACCAGGTTCTCCTTGGATCATCCGTATTTCCAATGTTGTCTCCTGCGGAGGAGAGTGTTTGTCGGGCCCATGTAGGAATATGATTTTGCACTTCAGGTTCTGATTCAGCATCTGATGATTGCTACAAACGGATATCATAAATCATAGGATCCAAACCAAGGCCATCACCCCCAATTTCATCATCCAAATATTCAGTAGAATAGGAAGGAAATTCAGCAGTTTTCTCCTTCACTAGTTCCACCTCCTGAAGAGGCTCATCGAACTTGACACTTCTCTCGATGATGATCTGTTTGGTATTGATATCCAATAGCTTGAACCCTTTATATTCATTAGGATACCCAATAAACAGACATTCTATGCTTTGCGGTTGCAAAGACCTTCTTTTATTAAGTGGAATCTGGGCCCGTGCAGTGGACCCAAACACCCGTAGGTTCGACACATCCGGCTTGTGTCCGAAGTATGCTTCAAAAGGGGTCTTCCCTTTCAAGGATGAGTGTGGCACCCTATTCTGAATGTATTCTACAGCATGCATGGTCTCAGCCCACAAATTTGCAGCAAGCTTCTTGGATTCCAACATACAGGTGGTCATCTCCTTGAGAGACCGATTCTTCCTTTCCGCTACTCCGTTCTGCTGTGGAGTGTAGGGAATTGAATGTTGGACCTAAATACCACTTTGGGAGAATATGTACAGCAAATCATTACTAACATACTCCCCTCCATTATCAGATATCAATATCTTGATCTTAATCCCAGAGGCATTTTTTATCAAGGCCTTCATTTCAGAAAAATTTTCACATACTTCTGATTTCTTTTTGAGAAAGAAAACCCATGTATACCTTGAAAAATCATCAATAAAAGTAAGGAGATACCTTGATCCATTCATGGATTTGACAGGCATCGGACCGCTGATATTAGAATGTATCAGCCCCAATATGCATGTAGCTCGGTTTGCCTTCCCTCGATCGAACTTGTGCTCAAGGTGTTTTCCAATCGCACAGCCTTTGCAAATTCCTGTGGTTGCCTTGATGACCGAGAGGCCTTCAACCATGGAGTTTTTCTGTAATTGTTGCAAATATTTGAAATTAATATGGCCAAACCTCTCATTCCACAACCTACTAACCTCATTTCCATGATTAAGCAGAGCGGTGGGATTTACATCCGCAACAAAGTGAGAGAACTCATAGGCTTTTTGCATGATGGTTTGCAAGGCCTTTAGCAATGAGTTTCCCGGATGCAATTTCTATTATCTCAACATCATTTGGGCTGAAAGAGACTCTCTTAGGCACTCCTATATGTGTAATCTAATAGACACTAAGGATATTTGATGCCAGAGACGGTACATACAAAACATTAGAGAAAAAACCATTTTCAAGATCTAGAGTACCGTGTCCTTCTGAAATGATGGTGGAGTCATCTCCCATGTGGATGGGGATGGATTTGTCTATCTCCAAGGATGAAAGGGATTATTTTTCAGCCATCATGTGATTTGAAGCTCCAGAGTCAATCAACAGTGCTTTGGACTTTGAAGTGCTTGCCATGAGGGCATGACCTTTTTCATGTTGTGGTTCACCAGCTTGATGATCTCTCCTCCGAAAGCTTTCCGGGAGATTGATGTGATTTCTCTCAAGGAGAGAGGTAGCTTCATCAAGCTTCTTCTTCATGTAATCATGTTTAGGGTGGAATCCCTTCACAAAATAAGAACACTTGACTTTTTCCTTTCCATGGTGCCCTTTTCCTTTGTTCTTCCTTGAGCCGGAAGACTCATCATGCTGCTGATTTTCAACTCTAGGTTTAGGAGCATCAAATTTAGTTTTTGGGTTCTTCTACTGCTTTCCTTTACCCTTCAAATATTTTGGCCCTGAGACATGAAGGGCTTGATCACGGGAAGATCTGATGATCCCCATCTGGACAAGCTTGTCATGTTCACATGTTAGGGACTCAATGAAGGCATTGAATGTAGCCATCTTCCATCCAGGGGTTGTGAGCTTCCTCGCATGGAATGTAGAAACAAAAATTGAATAATCAACCCCAAGTTTTGAGAGTATGGCGAGTATGAGCTGATCATCCTCTTTCTCCACTTTGCATTGATTCAAGAGTAAAACAGTATGCTTGAACTTTGTGAAGAAATCATTTAGAGTCTCGAATTTGGAGGGTTGGAGAGACATGAGTTCATTTTCGAGCTGGTAAACCCTTAAGTCATCATGCTTTCTGTATAGAGTCTCCAATTTGTCTCATATTTCTTTTGGATTCTTCAATCCCATAAGATGGAAGAGAAGGTCTCGGGAAATAGAGAGGCATAAGAAACCGAAGGCTTCATCCTTCTTGTTCAAGAATCTTGATTTTTCTGTGGCAGATCCAGGCTCATCTTCAGTGTCTATGGTGACTCTAAAAATTCCTCTGGAGCGCAGCTGAATCTCCATATCACCTTTCCATGAGTGGAAATTGTATGGAGTCAAGAGATCTACTGAGGAGGCCATTTGGATGTGCGGGAGCGAATGCTTCACCCATAGAAACCTGAAAATCAAAACAGAAAGGGAAATGTAAGGTTGAACAGCCTGTACATTCTAAGCTTTCATCACACCCAACATAGTCAATCAAGCAAGCTTAATCAATAAGTTCTTTACTTGGGGTATTAAGTGGTAAGCCTTGGCTTCTGGTGCAGTGTTGGATTTTAAGCTATTGCTCAAATTTCATGCAGAAATCTGTCAAAAAGATTGTTTTTGAGAGATAGATATTTGTCCCACCGTGAGCTCTGATACCATATCAATCTTGTATATTGATCTAGGAACAAAGCATCAATCTCATCAAAGATTAATCAACAAATAACTCATGAAATGGTGTAATCGATCTACAAGAATAGTAGCCACTCTGTATTCACATAAAGAATGAATGATTACAATTACAATGTCATTCTACAAGCATGAATGAAGAGACAATTCGAATTCCTTAGGAGGTCATTCGAATTGAATGAGTGAGTCTTGCTTAACTGACTGTAAGCCATTGTTCACACTTAGTTAACCACTGATCAAAACACTAATTGACTCAACTAACCCTAACTGAAGTCAGAGTGCAATAAATGACTGAGTCTCAGCTGAAAGAGATCAGACACATGTCACAGCTCACCAACCATCAAGAGGTAGCGCTACACTGACTCCAATGAACCCCGATGAGGTTAACTGAAGTTGAAATGCACATCAGAAGTTGGTGGAGGTGCCCTTGTTGACTCCAATTCATTAAATAATATATTTAATGAGAGGAGGTGCCTTAATTGACTTGTAACCACCAGTTAGCAATTAGGTGCATTAATATCACTTAGATCACCCCTGGAGTGCTCCAGTTAGCCTCCCCAAATGTAGGAGAAGGCTCAGTTAGCCTCCTTATTGAAGGTAGGCATGGGTGAGACTGGATGATGACATTTAATGCTCCATTGATGCCAATTAAGGTCAATAATACTTAGGATAGTGGTTTAACTAGGCCAATTTGACCAAAAGGAGTGTGTATGGTGGTAAATGTCTCCAACAAGAACAAGAAATGCAAGATCAAGCAAGAGCCACAGAAGAGAAAATAAATAAAGATAAAGAAGATATGAATGGTGGAAATCAGGGACAGAATCCTATTCAGGACAATCCATAGAATATTTCATTCACTTCTAGCAATATCCTTACCGAAGTACATCTCCTAATGGTTGAACTGGGGTTGGTGCCATTCACCCCTTCTAAACAACATGAGGTTGCATGCTTAGAAGATGTATATTTTGATCCTAAAAGGAAAACCATTGTGTGGAGAAATGAAAAAACTTTAAAGATGGGATCTCAGCTTGGGATCACCATAGTGACCAAGAAGGCGGTCATGAAAAATGTAGAAGATGATCCCAAGCAAATGGCCTCCATGGGCGTTGCAACTGCAACTGCAAATTCTCATAATATTGACAAGCTCACTATAAACCCTTAACCGATATAAAGGGAAAAAGGAAGAAATAAAGAGGTGTTAAGAAAAGAAGAAATATTAGGTCGAGAGTCTAAAAGAAAATATGAAGCCACTCTCTCAGATTATGAAAAATTGCAGGAAGATTACCAAATCCTAGGGGAATAAAGAGATAATTTGAAATAGTCAAACATGGCCCTTGATAGGGAGAAACAATTGTTGGAGAGAAAGATAACATAAATGGAAGGTCAGAAATTTGCAGCTAATTAGCAAGCAAAAGAACGCAGAGCTAGGATCACTAAACTTGAAGCACATAACAGCTCCTTGGAGGTACTCTTGAAGTCAACCAATGAAAGAACAATATGCATAGCTCCTCTAAGGGAACATGCTCTCTTGCTTAGAAGAAAAGCATATCAAGTACAGGTCAAACAAGCAGAAGATGACTACAAGAGATCTCAACTGTGGCTTCAGCATTCAAGTACAGTAGCCAAGAAAATACAGAGACCCTACAAAGCCAGCTGACACGGTTAGAAGAAAATATAGAGCGTCTAGAAAACATGCCTGTGAAAATTCCAGAGAAGTTGCAAATCAAATATGACATTGTAAATTTTAGCAGTAGATTTGCAAAAAGATTGATGGAATCAGTAGAGAAGACAATAGACAAGTGTGCAAAATTTTATAAGAAAATACTTATAACTCACAACAAATGTCTGGACCCTTCGGAACAAAGGCTACAGGAATACCTAGCACATGAAGAACACCTAAAATAGCTGAAGGATAACTTACAAGAAGATGAGCTAAATATCCAGCTAGTTCAAGGTTTAGAAACCAAGGTGGTGAAGAGTTTAGTGGCCTAAGCAGTAGTTAGTAACTACCCACTAGAGGATTTGTTCAGAGTGACTCCTACAAGATCAGTAGACATCAGAGGCTAGGTGTCAAAACATGAAGTCACGGTTAGGTTCTTAGATCCTACAGAGTTCGAGACTATTGTCTTAGATGCTTCAGCATGGAAGAAATTCATAAGTAGTTTGGGTGGGGCCACTTAAAGTGGATTTTGTCTTATTCACACTTGGATATATTTGTAATATTTTGTATTTACTTTTTGAGCACACTAAAGACAAGCTTTATGTAACCGAAAATGAGGAAGTCCAAAGGACAGGAAGACCAAAGGTCATTTTGAAATGTATAAATATAGATAAGATCGACCGAGGAAAGGACTATTCTAGCTTTCTCATATGAAATACTTATTGTAAGAGCAACTATTCTGATTATAATAAAGAGGATCGAATTTTCTGCTGGAGAAGGAGCTGTTGATTTTCAAATGCATGTTGTGTAAATGGCTGGATAGAACTACTTATGTTGAGCTTGCTATGCAAATCTGTGAGATTGTTCCAACTTTTGAACTATTTCTATGTTGTGGATGATTTCATTTCTTTTCTATGAATCTTATGCAGGATATGAGTAATGAATGCTTTAATGAATACTGAACTACCTCTATGTTAATCTTCTCGCCATGTTTATATACTTTGAATTTATCAGCTACCTGTAGAATTCTTTGTATAGAAGATACAATGCATTACTCATATAAGTAATTATCTTTCTCCCTGGGGATAGGTTAGATAGGATAGTTTAGTTTAGAATAGTTATTATTTTCTTTTGTGATTTAGGAACAAAGGAGATAATACAGGAGATAAGAACCTATGCATCACATTGTGAAACCTTTGCTTTCTGATCATTTGCATTTAATATCAACACTTGCATATCATATATATAAAACATAGAAAATAGATTTAAACTTTCATTTAACCTTATGGTAGCCGAGCTGTAAACCGGACGGTTTACCCATACCAAACGATAAGCAATTTAATTGGGAACTGTTATTGGGGAGAATCCCTAATGTTGATACTTAGGATTTTCCAGGAATCAACAAGTCCACCCCAAGCCATATGAATATTTTCTCCATAACAACAGAACCTTGTGCAAAGAATATATACATAAATATTATGTATAAATAATATTCTATTGCAAATAATGTTGGGAGACACCAATTTCCAAAACAATTTTAAGCACCAACTCACTATTTTGCTGACACCAATCAAAGAGGAACACCATTCCCTTGCAAGCACCAACTTGTTTTTTTATATGCACCAGCCTGTGAGGACACCAATTTTATTATGAGAACCAACTCATATAACTAAGCACCAACTTGTTGTTTCACATGCAACAACCAGTGAGGACACTGATTCTCTTATGAGCACCAACTCATATCAGTAAAAACCAACTTGAACAGTCAGGAACCCACCTAATTGTCCATGCACCAACCTTTGGAAGATACCAATCTTCTATCCTTGCTGCATCCTACCACCTAGATAAATATTTGTTGTTGTAGACCTTGATCAAAGTCCACTCTGCACTTCCTTCTCTTCCTTCTTTGTTCTGTGCAAACTGACTATACTTCACACTTCCAAATTTCTCTATGCAATCATTCTTGGTATCCTTCAGTACATATGCTCCTTTCTCAAATTCTCATTCGAATTCCCTCGTAAATGATTCTTATATGTCTATGTGACTTCTCCCTGTATTCATGTGCGACTGTACGACTACTCCGTGTATTTCAACATGTCATGTTTTCTTGCACACTTTCTTAAGTCACACTACCATTGATTTCCCTCACCATTTCATCTTATCCATGAAGCTTGTAAATTCAAACTATTACTCTATTTGCGCATACAAGCTTATCAAAACACTTCAATCTCTCGCTTATTTATATTGATCTTACTCAATTGATGTATCCACAAGTTGAGGTTTCTTTAAGTTGGTGATGCCCCCTTATTCCTTTCTTTCTGGTCATACTTACCACCCCTCTTCTTCTTTTGTCGATGTGCACTTTTGTAAGTTCCATCACCTAGTGGATTTGTGCACTAGAATCCCATGACTTGGTAGGACTTGGACACTAGAGTGTCATGACTTTATGGGACTTGCACACTTACAACCTTATTTTCTATACTTCTTTAAATTGACATTAAGACTTTTACTACCAACACCAAGTTCACCAATCTCTTTGATGTTTGGTGGGACTTCTAGAGACCTCCACACATATTTTCTATACACTTATTCAAACTTTATTTAAGACTTCAATTGCATCACAAATTTCAACAATCTCTTCGACATCATTGACAACACAAATCTCAACAGAAGGTATAAGACAAAGCAAAAATAAAGAGGAAGAAACATCAAATAGAGGATAATGCGAGGGGAGACATAGAATCATAGCTACTATAGGAGTTTGTGCAACTTCAGAAGCTATTCTTATTGTCCTCCTTTGGGAGTTGAACTTGTTGTAATTATTCATCTAAACCCTAGAAAGAGCAATGTAATCCTTGGGGAGAAAAGCCAACAATAAAAGAATAAATAAAATAATAAAATATAAAATTATTTATTGCACCCAAAGTGAATTCGGCCCCAGTTATTTTCTGGGTGGAAAAAAGGTATAAAAGAAGGGCCCCCTCATCATTTAAGCACACAATAGTAGCGTAGCAGCTACAAAACAGTTTGTAGTTTTCTGAGAAAGACAACAGCTACATAGTAGCTCAAAAGTAGATTGATTTTCAGGGTTTCATATTTGGAAGGCATTTCCATATTTTTTTCTTAGTTCATTGTACTCTGATCTCATAATTATCATCTCTAGACGAAGGTTACCAGGTTTTTCCCAATTGGGTTTCCCATGTGAAAAATACTTGTGTTATTGTTTTATGCTTTGTCTATCTTCTAGTGATCCTATTGATAAATGCAATTAAGATATACTGCTATAATTTATAAGAAAACCTAACATGGTATCAGAGCAGTATTAGAATAAGCCATTTCCAGAACTCTATCGACAACCTGTCGAAACTACGGTTTCATATTTCAAGGTCTTCACTCAACCTTTTGGCATAAAAAAGGGCCTTGGGAATTTCACTCTAAGGAAGGTGCATCTTTTTGTCGAAACAAAATTGAATTCTAAGAATTTTCAGTTTTGTCCTGTCACTACTGTAGGAAATTAGGCATTAGAGGAAATTTGAGGTCTAAAATGGGCCTCCTAAGGAAAATAATAAAATAATAGTTATTAATTTTGGAGGAAGAATGAAAAAAACTACTTTTTGTGTTCGTATTTTCGACATATATCCCTGTGTTTTTACTCAAATTCTGAGCAGGAGAGCTCGTTGGATACAGAATTTTATTTCGCATCCAACGATTACCCACAATGTATATTTTTGATGGACCCCTCTACCCCAAAAACAAGAAATACCTGAAAAAATGTGATGATGACATCCTCATCACGTTTTTTCAAGTATTTCACATCATCATCACGTTTTTCAGGTATTTGTTGTTTTTGGGGTGGCAGGGTCCATCAAAAGTATGTAGTGTGGGTACTCATTGGATGCGAAATTAAATTCCGTATCCAACAAGATCTCCCACTTGAAATTTGAGTAAACACACGGGGAGATATGTCGAAAATATGAACAAAAAAAGTACTTTTCTTTTATGACAAATATGTCAATTCAACCATTATGGTTGACTCATTTTATTGAAATTCTATTGGTTCTTGAATTCCAACTCACAAAATTTATTGTTGGCACATTTTTCTTATAAGGCCCATTTTAGACCCCAAATTTCCTCTAATGGCTTTTCACATACGGCTAACCAAATTCAACCATGGTTAACAAAAGTCAAGCATGACTCACTAAAGTCAACCATGGTTAACTATGGTTAAACTAAATTCAAACATGGTTTACCAAAGTCAACCATGGTTTGCTATAGTGTCCAGTATATGCAAACACAACTCAAGATGCGACACATTAACAATGTCACATTTGACATTTATAAAGGGTTATGTCACATTGTGGCATTTATCAAGCATTACGTTGCATTCGGCATTCATCAAGGGTTATGTTGCATTGTGATGTTTGTCAAGCATGGCTAACCAAAGTTAACCATGGTTAACTAAATTCAATCATGACTCGCTAAAGTCAACCATGATTGATTATGGTCAAACTAAAGTCAAACATAGTTAACCAAAGTCATCAATGGTTCATTATAGTGTCCAGTATATGTCAACACAACTCAAGATGCGACACATTAACAATGTGACATTCGAAATTAATCAAGGGTTATGTCGTATTACAACGTTCATGAAGGGTTATGTCACATTGCGACATTGGTAAAGGGTTATGCTACATTGTAACATATATTGGAAACTGTAGAGAACCATGGATGACTTTAACAAGTAAGGATTGAATTTAGTTAATCGTGGTTGAATTTAGTTTGAACATTAGTTAACCATGGTTGACAGTAGTCAAACTAAAGTCAAACATGGTTGACCAAACTCAACCACAGTTCACTATAGTGTCTAGTATATGCCAACACAAGCAAAGATGTGACACATTAATAATTTGACATTAGGTGCTCATCAACGGTTATGTCGCATTCTGATGTTTATTAGGTGTTGTGTTACATTGTATCATTCATCAAGGGTTAGGTCACATTATGACCTTCAATGATGGTTCACTACAGTGTCTGGTATTTTCCGACACAACCCAAAATGCAACACATTAATAATGTTTCATTCTTCGTTCATCAAGCGTTATCTCGCATTCTGATGTTTATCAAGGGTTACATTGCATTGCAACATTCATCAAGGGTTATGTCACATTGCAACATTGGTTAAGGGTAATGCCTCATTGTGATATTGGTCAAACTAAAGTCAAACATGGTGTACCAAAGTTAGATATACCTTTCTATAGTGTTCGGTATATGCTGACACAACATAAGATGCGACACATCAATAATGGTTCACTACAACATTTAGTATATGCCGACCAGGGAAAACTTTAAGGATGTGATATTTATCCTAGAGTATCTAAAGGGAGACGAATATTGTATTAAATGTCTACTTTAAGGTAGGCGAATCTTTCCATTTCTTAGAGGATAAGCATACCTACTTTGTGAATAATCCCTTATTGAAAAAAGTAATTAGATGAAATTTTCTAACTAAATAATTTACAATGAACAAATATTTGTGATATCTGTTTTTGTGTTTGCTGAAAATTCACAATCTCAATTTCATCAATGGTTATATAATATGCATATTCCTCTTACAATTTACCTCTTATGTGAGTGTTTTTCATTACTTTCATACATGTGCATGTAATAATGGAAAATTATCAGGCACTAGGGCTGCCATTCATTTCTCTCAAAACCTATTCCGAATAAAAAAGCTACTTAAGGAGTGGGCAGCAAATAAGAAGAATCAGGACGTCCAGGAAATCATCCAAATTGAGGAGTATTTGAAAGAACTCCAAAACAAAGAAGGGGGGGGGGGGTTCCTCACTCAAGAGGACAAAGAGAAACTCTATTCATTGGAAGCCTCCAGGACCAAAATCCTAATGGAAAAACAGGAGGTCTTGAGACTAAAAAGTAGAGCAATTTGGATGGAATGCGGAGATGTTAATACAAAATTCTTCCAAGCATTTGCAAAAGGCAAGAAGCAACAAAATACCATCTGGGAGTTAAAAAAAAGAAAACAATGAGACAACAAACACCTTTGAAGACTTAGTAGAAACAGGGAAGAAATATTTTGAAAACATATTCAAAGAAGACCAACAAGCAACCATAGCTGAAGTAATTCGAATATCTCAATGCTTCCCAGGAAGCATCGGCGAGGAAGATAATCTGGAGCTAATGGAAGAAGTTTCAGAGGAGGAGGTAAAATCAACTTTACTCAGCTTTCAAAAAGACAAAAGCCCAGGGCCTGATGGGTGGACAGTAGAATTCTTTCTAGCTGGGTATGACACCATTGGTCCAGACCTATTACAACTAGTAGAGGAAACATGAATAAAGGGTGTCCTCCACCTACCCCTGAACTCGACTTTTCTAATCCTAATTCCAAAAAAGGACAACCCAGAAAGTTTGGAGGACTACATGCCTATCTCTCTGTGCAACATAACTTATAAGGTGCTCACCAAGGTAATTGCATAGTGATTTCGGATATTCCTTTCTAAAATCATTTCCAAGGAACAGTTTGGGTTTTTGGAGGATCGACAAATTCATGAAGCCATAGGGGTTTCCCAGGAGGGTCTTCATAGCACAAAAACAAAAAAAGCAAAGGGGGCGATCCTAAAAATTGACTTCTCCAAGGATTTTGACAAAGTAAGCTGGATCTATCTCAAGCTACTCCTCACTCATCTGGGTTTCAACTATCCTTTCATAAAATGGATTTTTTCATGCATCACAACTGCCTCCTTTGCAGTCCTCATCAATGGAGCAGCTTCCCCTTTTTTCCATGTTGAGCAAGGATTAAGACAGGTTTGTCCCCTATCCCCTCTGCTCTTCTTACTAGTTGCGAAAGGTTTAAGTAGAGCTATTCTAGATGAAAAAAGGAGAGGACTGTTTGAAGGAATCAGAATTACCACAAACTTGAGCATAACACATTTATTATTTGTGGATGACATCCTTATATTTTGTAATGACTCAAAAAGAGAAGTAGAAAGACTCTTAGAAATCCTAATCCTATTCTGCAAAGCCATATGAATGCAAATAAATCATCAGGAATCCTCACTTACAACAATAAACTTGGAGGAGGAAATTCAGAGATCTTTTCAGGAGTTATTCCCTTATCAACAACTCTCCTTGGATGACGAAAAAAAATATCTGGGATTCGGACTCAAACCAAATTGCTATAAAAAAGAGGATTGGAACTCGCTGCTTGCTAAATTGGAATCCAGAATCAACAACTGGTGCAATAGATGGATATCAAGATCCGACAGGTTAGTATTGATTAAATTAGTATTAGAAGCAATTTCAGTCTACTGGATGGCATTGGCCTGGATTCCCAAATCAATTCTGAACAAATCTCGAAGAATTTGCACCACTTTCCTATGGTCAGGGAAAAAAGACCAAAAGGTTCTCCCCTGGGTTAAATGGGACCAAATTGCAAGACCAAAACCAATGGGAGGTTGGGGCATCAAAAACACTTTTTTCTTTACAAAAGCTTTGGCAGCAAAAATAGGTTGGAGACTCATCTCAACTCAGAGCCTATGGATAGAAGTCATCATCCACAAATACATTTTACCAACCCCGATTCTGGATTGGATCAGGGATATGGGAACCATAAAACCTCCAAATGGATCCATCATCTGGAAAGCCTTATGCAAAGCCTTCCCACTTATCTCAGAAGGTCTGGTCTGGAAGGTAGGGGATGGCACAAAAGTAAGAATAGGAGTGGACCCATGGCCAGGATACGCTCAGAACCACATACTTCCTCAACAATTAATTCAACGAATCCAACAGAAGGGGTGTTTCCAATTGAATCAAATAGTAGACCCTATATCAACCAACATCTAGCATCAAGGTTGGAGGAGGAGTCAGGATCTAGAGATTATCGACCAATGGGAAAGGCTATGGGATCAGTACACCCTAGCTCTGCAATCATCTCACATACAAAAACAACATAAAAATAAAAAGAGAATAATGGGATTCATAGTAAAAAGTAGTGAAGAGATTTGGAGAAGGAATGAATAAAGGAAACATTACATAGAAAAGAACAAATGTTTTCTTGGACTATTCAAAATTTTAAAAGGATTTTATCAACAAACAATCTCAAATTGAAATTTATCTCACGCATGTTAATGAATAATTCATGAGTTCCATTTTTGTGATGATCAAGACTAATTTGATTTATGGGGTTCTGAATACCAACAGTTTGAATAATGGACAATTCAATTTATTTACCATCAGAATTAGATATTCCAATTTAAATTCAAAGATCATTGTATAAAATTGAACCTTAGAGAACAAAGGGAGGTGGGAGTTTTGGAGATAGTTCAAATTTTTTTCACTTAATATTAAATAATACAACGTTCGACTTTAGATTTGGGAATCACTTGGGGTTTAGATAGGGGAGGAATAATCTAGGTCAAAATGAGAGAATTTGATTGTGCAAGTTCATCGTCTTGCAGAACTGCAAGAATCTAAAATAGAAAAGTTGTGGGGATGAAAGGACACAAGAAGAAAACCTCCAAAATTGCAACGTCATAGAAACAACAAAGTGGTCAACACAATTTGATATGTGTCACCCTAAGTTTCCAAAACCAATGTTCCATAAGTGAACATAATTTTGCAAGAACTAGAAGACCTGAAACATAGCTGAAAAAATCAGAGTTCCACAACATACAAATGCCATAAGACCACATAGTGGATTATAGAAAAGAATCACAACAATATTTGAAGAAGGAATCAATAGGTCAAGGACTTTAAAAATCCAAGTTCTATGTGTTTCGAGATTCCAACCTAACAACAAAAGTGTTGTGTGTGCATGTATGTACACAATTGTATGAGTTAGGAGAAAAATTAAAATCCTTGAAAGTAATGGTCTTCCATAGTATAAGTGTCTCTTGTACAAAAATTATTTGTATTAAGCCATGAGAATATGCATGTGTTCTTTATTCTATGCATTTAATCTGATTCTAGATCTGTAGGTAAATAAAGACAACAAACTATGCATAAATAAAATCCATTTGGAAATGCAATATTAATCACACAAACCACAAGTTGAACACACTTGTATAACTAAGCCATGAATATGAAGACTGTAGTCACATGAAAATGTTAAATCACAAAAAAATGTTGTGTCATATCACTAGTGCTACATAAGTTAGTAGTTACACCATTAGGTTGCAATATCAAATATCTAGATATTAACCAAAATACAAGTTTCTTGATGAAAAAACTGATAAAGTATGCCACCAAATACATTAGAATAAATCTACAAGTATTCTTAGTTTTCTAATCCAATACAGTAGATGTCAGACTCCTTACTATGAATAGAAATTAGATCCATACTTCCCACCATGGATCTCAACCATTGGATTTTGATTTTCCCCTCCTTTCCTCCACTGTAAATACCTTGAATAGCATAAAATTTTGTATGATATCCTCTACCTTCTATATCCAGCTTATCTATTTTCGAAATCCCAGAAATTCATAGAGTTAAATCAACTTCAATTCATGTTGTTAAATATGAGGCAATTCATATGATAAATCTTTCTCCAAAAATAATTATAAACACTGGAAAAATAAATGAAGTAGTGAGCATAGAACCTGAATGGATGCAACAACACTTCTTCTAAAGCTGTAAAACTTTAAAGTTTAAGTGAGTGTCGAGGTTTGTAACTAAAGTTATCAAGTTTCAACATAATATGTAGTGTCAATATAGTGCCTCAAATCACACCTTCCATAACAACAATTAATGTATCTTTGAAAATCTTGAAATAATATAGCTAACACAAATAACACTAAGACTCTTTGAGTCCCATCAACATAGATACATAGCACTAGTAAAGATATTGGGTTCTCATGGACGAGACACATGTTAAAACCCACAAAATGTCATACTTTTTACCATGTTAACACAGATTCAGGTTCATAGCTCCTCGTGCAAAATTTAGAAGAGTTCACAAATACCAAAACAAACTCTCAAATAGTACCATTGACCATTTATCAATAATTAGGGGGCATTAATATAATTTCTCTCTTTTTTTGGAATATATTATTTGACACGTATACCCAAGCTTTTGCATCTAAACAATGAATGGTTCTCTTGGAAAAACCCCAGTAAGGTCACAAACCATGACATCCATATCTACCACATTCTATCCAGATTCCTTTATATTATAAAACCTTGCCTAGAAGCCACTATTGAAAGGAAAATTTAGTTGGAAAAATATAAACATAAGCCTTTCATCTTATCACACATCAAATTTAATGCACCATAATCTGAAATAAGAATATAGGTGTTGTTCTTTAATACCATATGGTCTAAGATGTCATATCTCATTGAAATTTTGAAAGAACGTTGTTCACAATGAGCACATTACTATAGTTAAACATTATTTGAAACAAATAAAGTATTGACCTTTGGATTTTCTAAACCAACATAATGCCTCGTGTATTTCATTACTTTCATTGTGTTGTTTTATGACAAAACTAATCATTTGTTCTGGCTAAATATTTTATGTAAGACAACACGAAATAAGAAACATGAAATCTATTACTAAGTGACGAGTCTAAATTTGCTCTAAATTTTAGTCTTGGTTATGCAGTAAAGATTACAAAGGTTGGGTTTTTTGCTATTGAAGTAGGTTTTTCCTCCTTTATATAGCATTAGTATGGACCTACGGTTATTTCCTCCCCACCCATCACTTAAATTTTTTATTTTTCTTAAGAAAAATTGAAAACAAAAGGAGGAAGCGTTTTTTTTTTAAAGGAAGTGAGCTTCCTAAAAAAACTCACTTAGTACAATGTCAAACAAATATAGAAAACCCAAGAGATTAGATAACTCTTACAACCTCTTCTTCTTCTTCCCAATGAACTTGTCTTTCTCTTACTTGGAGCAAATTGCTTGCATTAGTTGTGTGTCGAAATGAGGGAGGGTGCCTCCCTATTTATACTCTTTCATGTTGGTGACCTTTTTCTCTAACAGGGGTGACATCCTTACTTGACTAGGTCAACTTCTCTTTTGGAGTCCAAAAAAATATTTTACATTATTTTTTGGGGACTATTGCCCCGAATTACAACAAAGATTTTACCTCGATATTCTTACATGACCAAGTATAGTAATAACATCTATGAATGGATGAAAAACATTTCCGAAAGAGGTACTATAACAATAAGATAATAATAAAATAATAATACAACAAAATGAATAATATCTTCCAAAGTTTCATTTACAACAACAACCAAAAGACCATAATATAAGCAAATTTCTACATTTGTATCTTTTGTAGTATGTGTGCATATTGGCATGATGTGTTCTTGATTTACTTGACCAAATTATGACCATTGTTCAAAATATCATAATTGTATGCGGTTTTTTGGTTTAAACTCTAAAAGAGTGCTTTGTTTTAAAATTCAATTTGTGAAACATGGGATGATGTTATAGGTCCTCCTAGGTGCGAGTCACTTGAGTTGTATGGAGGACCTGTAGTAGGAGGAAGACTTAGATTTTCACTAGTTTATAAAGGAGGGTATGAGTACTATCTCATAAAATAAAAAAATTTTGTTTGCATAATAAAATTTCACCCCCGTATACAAATTATTATATGATTTGCCAATATTTCTTATTGCAATAGTGTTTTTCTGTGACAGTGAAAAAGGATCTTGTATCCATGAGTGGATTTGGCAGAAGAGTAATGGTCGCATGGACAAAATAAGCAACAGTGGTGAGCAAATTTTATAAAGATTGTGATACCCAGAATGTGTCTTGAAATGCACTTAACAGATTATGATGGTTATAGGTGGGGATTAGATTTTGACAAAGAAATATATTTGTAATCTCTTTTAATTTAGATGCTCTTGGACATATAATCTTCATGTTCAAATCTTCACAGATGCAAGCTAAAACTTAGGTTTACCCATATATTTCCATTAAGGAGCATGTTCTATTGCTATATAAGCTGCCAGTACTTGATAGAACATGCACATTTCAAACACTTATGACTCTCTGTATTATGTGTAAAAATTCACTTTTGCACTTCAAAACATCAAAAGAGTGTTTACTGCTTACCTGAGTCTTTAAACCTAATTTTGCAGAGTAAGACAAAAATGCTCTTTGATATGGAAGATCTTCTGAACCTAAACTGTGTTTAAGTTTTGAAAAATGGGGTAGAATGCTTCAAGTGGATAGGGAACCATATTTTTGGAAACTAAAACATGATTTAGATCTAGAAAATCTTCCAAAATTATGAAAAATTGGGAACACCTACATATTCTTTGATAATGCTCTTGTTGTTATTGGTCAATTGGTTTGGTTTAAGATTTTTGCTAGATTTCCATGAGAACCTTGTCTTCTATGATTTTCCTTGTTGCTTTAATTATGTTTTGTTGGGGAAATTATCTATTTGTGACAAAAATACATTTAATTGTTGTGCAGAGGTTTTGGACTTGACATGTGAAGATGTTGGCAGCCGCATTGAAATTGTTTTCACACCTGTTAGAAAATATGGTTTAAAAGGAATATCACATAAGGTTTTATCTGATGTCATCGTTGATGGTATGGGATAGTAGTTCCTCCATAAATTACATCTTTTGAGCCTGATATTATATTATTTAATGATTTTCTAAAAGTTGCAGTAAGTAAACACTCTAGATTTCTTATTCTTTTATTTTGGCTTTCCTAGAGGATCCAGTGGGCATTGACCTAGTTACTCCATATTGTTATGAAGACAAGGAGGTAGTTCCCCAAAAATCCTACTATGGTGGTGATCCAGGTCATTACCAGGTGCACGCTGGGGACAATAGTCGAATGAATGAGTTGAGATCTATTATGGAGGAAGCATATAAGAAGAACAAGTAAAGCAAGAAATACACTTAGTTCGACATAAAGTATGCGCACAGACAATATGCAAGAATTTGAACCAATTTATTACTTATTCTCCATGAAATATGGAGGAATCATAATGTTGTATATTACATTAGTGTATATGCTTATATAGGATACTGAGACGCTTGGGTGACTACCCATTATGTTTAGTTACAAAAGAAGTTATAACAGTTTAGAAGCTCAACCGTCACAGATGACTGGAAGACAGAGGCATTCTGTCGATGTTCAACAATCGTCGATATTAACAAGGCATGTTGGTATGTTGTATGTCAAGGAAGACCTGTTGAGGAAAACCTGTTGAAATGAACATGTCGAGGCCAACCTGTCAAGGAGAACCTGTCGAAGCAGTTAGAGTAGTCGAAGTAGTCGAAGTTATAAACTTTGTCAAAGCTTGACAAGCTGCCAACTATTGGTTGGATCATTCCTCCTTCCTTAAGAAACAATGGTCTCCATTGTGTATTCATTCAGGTGAGGAAACTTGTTGGCTACTTCAGTAGTAGAGTACCATTTACCTTGCGCAAGGAGTTATCCATCTTTAGCCACTTGAAACAAGGGAATGGAGTTCGTCCTTGTATGGTGTATGCGTCGTACCATAATGGTGTCACAAAGAAGAGGTTCTTGAACATCTAGATGGATTTCTTTGAGTTTTGTTGTCTGTAATTTGTTATGTTCCAACAATGGTCCATGGTATGGTCGAAGTAGATCCACATTGAAAATTGGGTGCATGCCAAGGTATGCATGAATGTCGAGTTGAAAAGCATTTTCTCCAATCTGTTTAATGATACTGTATGGACCATATAGCAAAGGTTTCATCTTTTTGTATGGACCACTGAAGCGCTCCTTCTTTATACTTAACCACACCTGATCCCCAATTTGGAATGAAAGAGAAATACGATGCTTGTCGTGTCGGGCCTTAGATTTTGCATTAGTTCATTGCAGAATTTCCTGTGCTTGCTTCTAAATGTTGTAGATTTGATCTCTAAACTTCAATGTTTTCTCCAATTCTCATCCTTCGAAGTCGGTGTCGTTCGACTATATCGAGGAACTGATTAAGTCGATAGCCACTTAGGGTTGAAATCCGCAACAGATCTCAAATGGACTCTTTCCCATAAAGCTATGTTGAGAACTATTATAGTTGTGTTGTATGTATGGAAGGTTGTCATCCCATGTTCAACGATGCTTGTGTTTGTACATGCGAAGCAGTTGTATGACTAAGCGATTTACAACTTTCGTCTATACGTCTGCCTACAGATGGAAGGCTGTCGACAAAGAAATTCTCGTGTCAAGCTATTGCCAGATAGTTTTCCAAAGGGTGCTGACAAATCTATCATCTCTATTAGAAATAATGGTCGTCGGGAGGCCATAATGTTTCCACACATGTTCAAAGAAGAGATGAGAAATCTGTTGTGCTGTCGTAGTCTTCTTGCATGGTACGAGTATAGACATCTTGGAAAATCTGTCGACTACTACTAATATCAGGTCATGTTGATGTTTGGTAGTAGGATATCCCATCAAGTAGTCCATAGAAATAGATTCCCATTGTCGACTAGGAATTGGAAGGGGTGTGTACAGTACTTGTCATCGATTCGACGGTTTAGAAATGGCGCAAACCACGCATGATCGAATGTACTTGTTCACATCATATTTAAGTGAAGGCCAGTAAAAATACTTTTGGAGGATAACAAGTGTTTTTGTGACTCCAAAATGTCCAGCATTATTGTTGTATTGCACATCCCAAATCAGCTTCTAGCGTTGCTCACTGGTTGGTACAAAAAGCTATCTAAGCTTGTATAGCAAGGTGTCTTTCAAGAAGTAGTCGATAGTAGACAAAATGTCGGTCTGAAGATGTCTATAAATTTCAAAGAAATCACATTCTACTGAATACAATTGTGGCCAAGTAGTGGTGTCGTAACCCTGCATACTCATTAATGTAGACAATAGAGTAATTGGTGGTCTGCTGAGACAATAGACTGCGGCATTGGCATTGTCTTTCTAATACTTAATTACCAACTGAAATTGTTGCAGGTAATTAATCCACTTGATTTGTCGAGTTGTTTGTAGTTTCTACTGGGATAGATCGAACAATAAGGGTTTATGGTTAGTAAGGATGATTGTTTCCTTTCCAAGAATGTGGTGTCTCCATTGCTTAAGAGCTTGCACAATGGCATACAGTTCTTTTTCATATGTCAAATACCTTCTAACGGTGTCATTGAAAAATCTCAGAATGAAATGCAACTGGGTGACCTGACTGAGTGATCACTGCAGTGAGAGCATAGTCTGATGCATCTGTATCAATCTCAAAGGGCTAATGCAAATCAGATAACACAAGTATTGGTGCAATATAAAGCTTGTTTTTGAGTTGTTCAAAAGCTTGTTGTTGTGTCGGTGTCCATTTCAAGAAAATTTTCCCATTTCCTTTCATCAATAGATTCAAAGGCTATGCAATTTGACTGAAGCCGAGTATGAATCATCGATAGAAATTCTCCAAACCAAGACAACTTCTTAGCTCATGAATGTTTTGAGGAATGGGCCAATATTTGAGGATCTGTACTTTTTCTGGGTCGACATGAATGCCTGCAGAGTCAATTACATACCCCAAATATTTGATGTTGGTCATCGCAAATGAGAATTTGTCCATGTTTAGATATAGTCGATGTTGTTGGAGAGTGTCGAAGACTTGTCGAAGTTGTTTGACATTGTATTCCCATGATCGACTGAAAAATCAAGACATTGTCGAGATAGACAATGGAACACTTACCGATGAAAGGTCATAGAAGGTCATCCATATATCACATGAAGGTTTCAGGTGCATTGGTTAAGCCGAAAGGCATGACTAACCATTCAAACAATCCTTCCTTGGTTTTGAAAGTCATTTTCCATACATTGGTGGAATCGACCAGAATCTGGTGATATCTCATCTTGAGGTCAAATTTCATAAAGAACTTAGCAGCTTTCAAACTATCGATGAGTTCATCAATCCATAGAAGAGGGTATCTGTTCTTTACTGAAATTAAGTTAAGAGCTCGATAATTGATGTACATATGCCAATTACCGTCCTTCTTTGGAAATAAGACAATTAGACTTCCATAAGGAGAGGAGTTGGGGCAGATATGACCCTTTTCGATCAAATCTTGGATTTTCCTGTGAATCTCTTCATTTTCGAGAATGGATATTCTGTAAACAAATGAGTTAGGTAATGAAGAACTAGGAACAAGTAAAATGGGTTTTTTTACCTAAAAATGTATAAGTTTTTGCTTGAAATGCATTTTAGTATTCTTCAAGAATGCGGTTGATTTGCTCTTATTGTCGGGAGTTACGTTGGTCGATGAGTCGACTTGTTGCTGCAGTCTTCCTAGAATGTCGAGGATTTATCATGATTAATGTGAACTTCTGAGCATGATTGATAAGATTCTTTGTTTGTTTGGCATATATCATAGCAACCGTTGATGTGGGTTGCGTTCTGGTATACTGTACCATTGATTCCTAATTTTGTCAATCACATTCTGAGGTTGTGACTTATATGTACCATGTCGATCCCATAGGCAAGGTTTTATGAATAGAGTATCGACTATGAAAAGTGGTGCCATGTCACAGATTACTTCATCTTCAAAAGGCTTAATGAAGTAGGTGAGTTTACATTGGCGTGTGATTCTTAGTTAATTCCCATCCTTCATCCAACCGATGTTGTAAGGATGAGGATGTGGAGTGGTGACAAGACCTAATTTCTTCACAATATCTTCAGAAACAAAGTTATTCTACCTACCATTATCCACAATCAGATGTAATCAATTTTTCTGAACCCATATCCCTTTATGGAATAGGTGCTCTCATTCCTCCTCATCGACGATAGTCGAGGTTGTCGTAGTGGTCGAGGCCAAAGCCAATAGGGTTGATGCATCTAGATCAGATTCTACCAGGGTTCTGTTGGACAAGTCAGATGTTGACAATTTTTCCAAAATTGTCCTCTGAGCTTTTCATTCTGACGTATCATGCCATGCTGAACTATGATAATCACACCATTTCTAGATAGGAGCTTGTTTGTTGCAATCCCTCTTATCTTTTAGAAAGTTCTTCTTTTGATGATCGGGCTTTGGCCGAGTCAGCTGAGAAGGGTTCTTGAACTTGTCGGATTCTACTGGTGACTTCTTGTCATATGTTTGACCTGTTGGCTTATTTGTGAAACGTGCTTTTCCTTTATGTTTAGCTTCAATCTTGCTACAGTAATGAAATGCATCTGCAAGCGTACCAAAATTCAAAAACTCCATCTCTTGCTGAATGTACGAGGATAAACCACTGACATAATTCAGGGCAAGCAATTTCTCTTCTTCTTGGATGCCAAGTCTAGCCATGAGTCGATAGAACTCGTCGGTGTAACTCTGTATGGATTGGCCTTTCCATTTCCTTAGCTACTGCCACTTCTTATAATGATGTTCAAGATACTTGGGCGGGTAGAATTCCTTTCGGGCATATTCGACAAATTTTACCCATATGTCTATGGGATCACCTCATTTTTCCATCTTTGTTGATAGATTCTTCCACTGACAGTGTACAGAGGTTGACATTTTTAAGGACACAATGGTGATATTTTTCTCTTCGGAGAGTTGATTCACTAAGTAGTAAGATTCCAATTGTCGATGGATTCTGCGTCTATATTGTCTTCAAGGTTCAGTATGTCTTGATTGATTTGCACTTTGAAGGGGATGATTTTATCAAAGTGAGGTTGCATCGAGGATTACCCAGAGTTCGAAGTGACTCGCATGAGAATCTCGCTGAACTCGAAAAATATTTCAGTCTGCTGGCGAGCCAGTGCTTTTTCTATGAGTTGCTTTGTTTCGTCAGTTTCATGTCTATCGTATGCTTCTTTAGCCATATTTTCTAAAGTCGAAGGAAGTGTCTACTTGTGTTTCTGATTTTGCAAGCGTGTTTGAACATGCATAAGTTAAATAAATTCGATGGAAATTCTTATGTAACTTAATCTCTGAACAAGATCTAGCTCTGATACCAATGATCCAGTTCATTCCCAAGTCCACACATGGGACAATAGTCAAGTGAATGAGTCAATATTATTATGGCGGAAGCATATAAGAAGAACAAGTAAAGTAGGAAATATACTTAGGTCAACAAAAAGTATGCACACAGACAATATGAAAGAATTCGAACCAATTTATTACTTCTTCTCCATGAAAGATGGAGGAATCAAATTGTTGTATATTACATTAGTGTACATGCTTATATAGGATGTTGAGACACTTGGGTGACTACCCATTACATTCAATTACAAAAGAAGTTATAACGGTTCAGAAGTTCAACTGTCGCAGACGATTGGAAGACAAAAGCATTCTGTCGATGTTTGAAACTCGTCAATATTGACAAGGAATGTTGGTATGTTGTATGTCGAGGAATCCTGTTGAGGTGAGCCTATCGAAAAGAACATGTTGAGGAGAACCCGTCGAAGCAGTTAGAGTAGTCGAAGCAGTAGAAGTGCTAAACTTTGTCGAAGCTTGACAACCTTCCAACTGTTAGTTGGATCAGGTGGAGTAGAAGGTGGTGGGAAGTACACATTGTATCAGGCTACTTAGGAACTCACTGATATTGAGCTCATGGATTCAAATGAAAGTTTGAGAGATGCTAAAGTTCTTGCAACTTCATGTATGTAATTGTTGGCTCTAGCATAGCTAATCTTGTTATCAAAGGAAAATGACACACATAAGGCATATTCTGAATATTATGTGTTTGAAAAGCATTCAAATTCCATGTAATAAAACAAACATTACACAAAATTATTCAATGCAATCACCACGACATTGCACACAATGCAATAGAGTTATCAGATTACAACTACACCCATCGAGTCATTAATCATAAGTAGATGGCACCAAAACTTGTTCTTAGACATTCTACTTTGAGATCTTGACCATTCATACATAATCAATTACAAAAAATTACCAAATTGCTAGCTTCTTTAGACTAACCATTCATTTCCCATTATGCTTTGATGGCTTCTTATTTTTCTTCCCTCTTATGCATGGAATTTGATGTCTCTGAGAAACTATTATGTTTTGTAGCCTCCTTTTGTGGATCCTTTTTAACCCACAACCTACTCATCTGTTATGTAGCCTCCTTTTGTGGACCCTTGGTAACCCACAACCTACTCATCTATTATGTAACCTCCTTTGGTGGACCCTTAGTCACCCACAGCCTACTCATATGTTGTAACAAAAATCACAACATTCCATCAACAAAGCTTGTTTACTCTTGTAAGATCACAACCATTTTGAGTCCCTTCCCAAGTTGCTCTGTAGTCTAGCCTACAACAGTAATTTCTGTTATTATTTCCATTTGTATGTTGTGGAGGAAGAGATACAATCTATATTTAATAAATTGGTTGATTATGAAATTCAGTTAATAAGTTCTCCTGACACAACAGTAAGGATGCTTTCATATGATAGGTCATATATTCCAAAGCTAGAAGATATGGGAGCTTATCTGGTAGTACATTGGGTACCTGCTCAAAAGGATGGTAATCTTGGAAAAGCTTTGATTGCAAGAAGCAAGTTGAGTTGATTTCTCTTGAAATTGACAGTTCAAAGATTACCAAAAATTGACAGTTCAAAGATTACCACTATTTATAGTCTTAAGAATGGCTAAAGTATTAATTTTCATTGTTAAACATAAAGATAAAACATACAAGTTTGTTTCTTATTTACTTGGCAGCTCCAGATGTACATAATGTTTCCATCAAGGAGTTGTCTCCTGGTGTGTATGTTGGAGAAGGTAAATATTATGGTGGATTGGAAGGAAACAATCAAATCAGTTGGTATATAGAAACCAAAGAAGGAACAATGACTATGATCATTGGAGCATACTCTAAATCATATGAAGTTACTAATGATGACTATACATGTTGGTTATATATTGGGTAATACTTTATTTGCTATATTTGTTTTCTCCATGTTTGGTGTAGAGAAATTATGAGTGATAGTTTCAGGCACGGTTGTGTTGCAAGATCATTGTCTGATGTGTAAAAATAAAATGTATTTACTATTTAGTAAACTTGCTAATGAGTAGTAATATGTTGAAGATATCTTCCCATTTGATTTGATGGTGTTGCGGGAGAATTGTGCCTCTCGGAACTGAGAAATGTCATTCTTCCAGGTATGTTATATACAGTGAGTGTTTTCCCTACATATGTATCATCTGTTTGCACTGAATCCTCTAACTTTCAAGGTTATGTGGAAAGGAATCAATTCAAATTCTATTGTGATTGTTTCTAATGTCAATTGTTAGGTTGATAGCATGTTATTCATTAACATGCTGGGCCTTAAGGTGGCATGTTGGACCCATAGATAACAATTATTATTTATATTAAGGTGGGGCTTTCTTTGTTAAAGAACATGCCTTTTTTTTGCATAACACAACTTCATTTTACGGTAGATTTTTGTGCTTATTAATGTGTTTGGAAAAATAAATTATATTTTAAGCATGACTGTCTTTGGTTCTTATTGTCTTTTATTAGAATTATAAATGATGAAATATATGTGTTAATATTACTCCTCTTCTTGATTCTTAAAGGGTGTTATCTCAATGGAATAGCACCTGCTTTACAAGAAGGAGGTTGGTGGTTCGATTCCTCCATGCCCTAATGATATTGCAATGTGTTTATAAAGGTAACAAATGTAGTAGTGCAAGATGGATGTAATATTAGACGCAACACTAAATGAAAAAAAGATGTAAATGTGGACATCACACCAAACACAAAAGTGGATGCAAAATTTGACCTTATGTCAGACGCAAATGTGGACAAAAAAATGAATGTCACACTAAACACAAAATTGGATGCAAAAAGAGACTCAACGCTAGACACAGCTAATGACTCAAAACTAGATGAAATACTAGGTCCAAAACTAGACCCAACAGTAGATGCAAAAGTGGACTCCTAACTAGATGTAAAATTGGACATTAAATTGAGTGCAAAATATGGTGTATCAATGGACATAAAACAAGACGTAACACCAGGTGCAAAACTAGAAGAAACACTTGCGCAAACAAAAACTTAGAACGAGACACAATATTGGATGCAAGATGGGACAAAACATTGGATGTAGAACTAGATGTAATATTGAATGCAATATGGGATGTAACATTGGACACAAAACTAGATGCAATATTAGATACAAACATGGGCGCAAAACTAGGCACAACACTAGACGCACCACTGGGTGCAACATTGGTCTCAAACATAGATGCAAAAAAGACATCAACCATGATGCAACACTAGGTGTAAACCTAGATACAAAATGCGACGTAAAACGAGATGAAACATTAGACACAAACATTGTACAAAAAAAGACATAAAACAAGATACAAATTTAGATGCAAATGGGGATTCAAAATTATAAGTAAAATTGGATGCAAAACTAGACACAATATTGGGCTGAAAATTGGATGCAAACCTAGATGCAGGACTGGACACATAATTTTATGCAAAACATGGTGCAAAATTGGGTGCAAGACTCGATGAAAAACCAGGAGAAAAATAAGACGCAACATTGGATGCAAAACTGAGCGTGAAACTGGGTGCAAACAAGGATGTAACAAAGGACACAAAAAAATATGCAATAGAAGTTGCAAAATTGGGCGCAAATAAAGGCGTAACAAAAGATGCAAAAAATTGGGTGCAATAAATGAACACAAAAATGGAGCTTAAAAAGGATGGAAAAAATAAGCAATAGACGACATTTTATGAAATTGTATAATAATGTCAGGTTTAGCGGCGAATTGTTCACCATAATTCGGAAAAAATTACACTAAAATCTGGTGCTAAATCCATTTTTTGTTGTAGTGAATGGTGTTTCGAATGTAATTCATAATTTCCTATTTCTCTTAATATTCTTTTGAAATATGATCCAATCATGTAGTCCAAATTAGTTATGTGTCTTAATGGATCACTTGAATGTCCGCTATAGATATTGATGCTTAAAAGTTGTGTAGCTTCTTAATTTATTGTGAGTTACTTCGATCTTTATCACACTTCCTTTCTTCAACTTTATCCAATCCACTGCATTCATTTGCTACACGAATTATCCTTCTCATTCATACTAGTTTTGTGCAAATTATATTGAGGCTCATCCTCTGTGTATAGCTAGGAATTGAGATGAATCTTTAATTATGTCAAACAATTATTCTACTCCCCTGGTATCTTCTGATAGTTTGTTACAATTTATTTTGTGCACAACTCTTTTTGCGAAATATCTTGTTTTTTGAATTACACATTGTCTCCTTTCTCCCTTTGTAGGATTATAAGCTTTCCTTTATCTTCTGTCATATTTTTAGAACACCCATCATTAATGTGCCTATTACCCTTATGAAAAACTAGATTGCATTTCTCCTAGCATTGTTCTTTGGTCCCTTTTTGCCAGAACTTTGTGTGGTCTCCCTTGTAGGAGTAATATTTGGTTTCATCCTGGTGTACAATTGTTGGCTTTTGTAGTTTTGAGATTTATGACCAAAATTGTGTCATTGGAAGCACATTCCATGTCCATTTCCAAAGGTCTAAAAGGATTGCTAACCTCCTTGGACTTTGTAATTTATTGGTTCAAATTGTCAGCTTTGACACTCTTGTGAGGTATTCTATTTCTCTCAAAATTGATGTTTCCCAATGCTTTGCAGTTTGCATCCTTATGACTAAAACTATGACAAAAATAACAATTCCCTAGAAACATAGTTTGATACCTGATAATGAAGGTATTCTGGACTGTGCAACTCCTTTGTTGACATGGGCATACTGTTGGTCAATTTTTCTGTTGTCTTTCTCTTTAACAAGACTCCTAAGTACATCTGCAAAGATACTTGTAATTGCTTCATGGATAGGTGCAATTGGCCTAGAATTCTTACCATTGTTGTCTAATTCATATCCCAACACAGACCTATCCGAACTTCTTTTTATTATTGATGACTCCATCCAACACCTTACAGATTTTTCCAAACATTTTTTGATAGTCCAAGTGTTCAGTGCTTACCTTTTGTAGTTCCTTCTTTAAGGAAATAATTTCCTTCTCCATTTCCCCATATTTTGTTTCTTTCTCTTTTAACTTTTCAGCCAAATCCATTTATAGTATTTTTATTTTTTCTACCTATTCTTCATACTTCAACAGTTGGTATTTTAAATGCTTATTCTGTATACTTCTTCAAACTGGCACTAAGACTTCAATGCCATTACCAAGTACAACAATCTCTTTGACATCAATGACAACCCAGCTCAACATTCATAATATATGCAAATTGTAAGAAAAATTCATTGAGATTAATAGAAAATTTGTCCCAAACAATTTCACTAAATAGTGTTTTGCAAATTAAAGAAAAATATATGCATTATCTTTACAATAAAGTAGTGGACAAACTTGCACAAGATTCATGGAATACAAACTAAGTGATTCAAAGGGTGACTAATTGTGTTAGTATTTTACACACATAATGTGTGACTAATTGTGTTAGTACTTTATAAAATCAAAAAAGGGGAGGAACATATAACAAAGAGAATGAAATTATGGTGATTTCAAGATCTCAAAATATTAAGTATGGAAACAAAATGTGATGTTAATACTCATATCAACAAGGGTCAACAATGCTCATAACCCATGAATTGAAGTAAAGAGATAGAAATACAACTTGGTGTCCAAGATTCTTTGGGAAGATTTCATTAACTGACACTAACAATGGTGCATGCATCAATACAATGGTGGTATTATCTAGGGTTGATCTATGTAATGGATTTATTTTTTTGGAGTGGTAAAATACATCATGAAATAGATGAGATCCAGAAGGAATATAAATTATTTTAGTCTTTCTATGCCAAAGGAATGTATTGGAAGATGAAATCTAAGCCATGTTCACATTTCACATCCTTCCTCATATAATACAAAAGGTACAATGTTCATTGAGGAACCAAGAATTTCCCATGAAGACATTGATGGGATGTTGAAAATATGACTCTTCTTTTGAATTTTATAAAGTTTCTCTTCCTTCGTAAATGACAAGCGATTTAAAAAAAAATCATTTTTTTGAAGGGTGATTTTTGTAATACCCTTTTAGGAAGGGTTTGAACCCCTTGGAAGGGATGGGAAGGTTTCAATTTTAATCACTTCGAACCCAAATTTCATAATGACATTTTGTCAAACAATTAACCTTCAAAATGTAAAATTTTCCCCTTTTATATAGAATCGAATCAAACCTTGAAAATTTTATTGTGGTTTCTTTGCACATTCGACCCTCCCCATACTATTTTCCTTAGTTCCTTATACACCTTTATTCAAACACTTTCTCTGAAACCTCTGATTCTTCCTGTAGAAAATTATCGAAACCCATGCCAAAGATTACAACCTTTGTTAATTAACATGAAAATTCTAATCAATAAGAAAGAGGTAGTCATAATTCTATATTGACAAAGTGTTTATGTTTCAAGTGTGAGTTACAGGAAGACATATGTTGACCGAATAACACCAGTTGGAACCCATTTAAACCTAAAGAAATTTTGAAATTTAAGCATTTATTTAAATTTTGGAAAATTAGATACGAGGCCCACATTCTTCATGTGTAACAAGTGTGACATGTACCAGCCATGTGGAACAAGTGTGATGTAGAATAACCCTGCATGAATAAGTGTAAGGTACCTGAATTTCCTCATAGTAAATTATGAGAAAATGGAGTAAATTTTTCTCTTTTACTATATCATATCATTAGCATGACTGATTCCTTACGTGACCATTGATTTGAATTCTAACCTGAAACATTCCTTTGAACTAATTTCACACCTTAAACACATATGATATCATATCATTCTTTTCAATATTAGGAATCTACCAAACACAATCACTTTAGTCACGGGGGTGTCACCTAGGGACCAATATGATATCACGTCCGTTCATATTGGGGGGGTTAAAATTAAAAAATTAAAAAATAATATATTGGGGGTATATTAGGGGTAATTAGGGTTTTTTTTTTACTATTTAAATATGCAATATACTGGGGCATGTTTTATTCAAATTTTTGGCCTGAGCCGTTCACGAGTCCTCCCAGCCTTGCCTGCGTGCCTGTGCCTGCGAGCTATGCCAAGTCCTCCAAGCCTTGCCTGCGTTCCTGTGCCTGCGAGCTGTGCCTGTGCCTGTGAGCTCATTTGCCGAGGAGCTCCTGAGGCCATTAGCAGAGGAAGGGAATGGTTATACCAAGATATGCTTCAGCAACAAAAGCTTTGGTCTCGATGCTGCTCGTGTTGCAGA
>LPNX011103654.1:294459-317087 GCA_001517045.1 Pseudotsuga menziesii
GTTTTTGCTCAGACTTTCATTTCAAGTTGAATATTGTTCTGTGGTTATTATTAT
This sequence comes from Pseudotsuga menziesii, assembly GCA_001517045.1. Taxonomy (NCBI): domain Eukaryota; kingdom Viridiplantae; phylum Streptophyta; class Pinopsida; order Pinales; family Pinaceae; genus Pseudotsuga; species Pseudotsuga menziesii. The sequence goes on from LPNX011103654.1 coordinate 294,514, forward strand.
TTTTTTTGGGCAAAATCCTTAGTAACTGTACAGATGGTTGTATGAAACTAGTTAAATTTCTAGCAATATTAATGGCATCCATAGTTTCCAGGTTCAACTCCGTCAGAAATCGAACAGCGAGGCTGCCGTGATTCCTACTGCTAGGCGGGCTCTTGGACTTTGCACACTCGGAATTGATGGGTATATAAGAGGAAACTAGGCAGGCATTTCACCAGAATTAACTTGCGCAATTGCTAAAGCGGTATTGTTTGGTTTTATTTGTTTAATAGTGTTAATTCACCACAAACAAAATGGGCCGTGTGGGAATAGCATTTGGCAGCTTTGATGATGCATTCAAGTTTGAAGCGTTGAGAACATATGTTGCAGAGTTTATCTCAACTCTGCTCTTAGTCTTTGCCGGTGTCGGTTCTGTCATGGCTTACGGTTCGTTAATTTGTTTTCTGCAGGGGAGAAAAATAATTGGCCCGAGGTCTGCAAATAACCAGAACAGCTGGCTCCTATGGGACACATGGCGGACACATGGCGATGGGATATAATTTTAATTTTTTTAATTTTAAATTATGATGTCATCTTGCTAATTTTTTTAATTTTAAATTATGATGTCATCTTGCCACATGTCGACTGAAATCCAGATACCAAACCCCAATGTTGACATCATCGCCTCTCAACCAATCAGCTGTTTAGAAAATTAGATTTTTAACAAATTTAAAAAAATATTTTGCAAACGCCAAAGTCCGAGTTAGGAAAACAGGTTTGATATTTTAAAGTTGCGCCAAAAAACACCGGTTAATCCCCAAAGTCAACGGGGTTTGAAATCGACCGATTGCAATATACCAGCCGGAGGCAGGTATAAAAATACATCTAACTTATCTTCCATTGCTCAAGGAGTTATCTCGTCGCACAAAACTATACAACATCATATAAGTTAATGGCAGCTCATCATCCATATGCATGACAATATGACAGAAAGGTTTTGGGCATTGCTATCTTCTTGTAGCCGCCCTTTCCCAAACTAAATGGGTGATTAACATACTACAAGCAAGAGAAAGGATGGGTCGATTCTCCTCTAAAAACCGCCCTCTCAACCCACTATCATTTCTAAAATTTGTGTCTTAACCACATTTGCATTTGTCATAATCTTCGTTCAATTTCAACGATTTTTCCAGAACATCTACAAGTATTTGACATAATCAGTGTAACGTATGCATGAAAATGGACTTGGATTTTTGATGCAGCAAAAGGGACTTAGCCTGCTTAACATCTAAAGAACCTGTACTGGCCAAACAGAGTGCCCAACCACCAACATTCTTAGTCAATTATAAGAGCAATGTGGAACGAAAATTTCAAAATCTAGATCTACAAACCACACTAACATCTTGGCAATATACTGACGGGGAATTCATATGTAAATAAACCAAAACGCTGGCTATGAGGAGACCTATTTTTAGATCTAAACATACAAATCAAATCGCAAGCACCTAAGGAGAATAACTTATAGATCTAAATGTATAATTGAAATCGCAGGCAATGAGGAGATCCTTATCGAATTCCAGATACAATTCCCAGTCCAGATTTAGTCGTAGTGGATCCAGTAGCAGCATATTGAAATCCAGTAGCAGGAATTCTTTCCAGTACTAGTTGACCGAGTGGAAACAAAGGCAATAAACATGTCAATAGCTTGATCTAGCATCCCGTCCTCCACGGCAGCATCTTAAGTAACACCAGATACAAATCATCAAGGTTGTTATCTCTTCAACACAAACAAAGACAACAAGGAAAATGTCGAGATTACTCCCGACTCAGAATGATGCTATGGCAGTGGTATAAGGCCATAGTAACGTTCGCCCTCCGGAAACTGACCTCCCCAATTATGTTTCTTTACCTTCAGTGCCCCCCACATTGCCCATCTTGCCTCGTAAGAAGACAATCTCCGCCAACACCCCTCTTGGTTTCCAAGAGCCAAGTGACGCATAAATACCTCCAAGTGTTTGTGTTTCAAAACCACTAGAAGACATATGGCAACAATTTTGTTTTGTTATGGGGATGATTCCCATGATTCATGATTCTCTCGTGGAAAAATCACACCATTAAATTTGATAACTCCTAAAAAGAAATATACAGTTAAAAGAAATGATAATCCTCCCCACTATTATCTATCTTGTTCTATATACACGAATTGACAATTATGCATATATTTTTACCCAAATCTCCACATATATATTGTAACGTAGAGACAAACCATATCCGAAGCATTTGATAAACCATACAACGAAACATTTATCCATATCAACAAACTTTATCATTGCCATATGTAAAATCCATAATATATAAATTTAGGTTCTTTTATTATCATTATGCTATAACCAATTACATACATATGTTTAGGGTTCTATCATTGCCATATGTAAAATCCATAATATATAAGTTCAAATCCATAATATATAAGTTCAGGTTCTTTTATTATCATTATGCTATAACCAAATACATACATATGTTTAGGGTTCTTTCACTATATAACATAAGAATGTCTTCATGTCATAATAGATTTAATATATAATACTCATTTAATTCATACCGTTATATATTAATCATTTAATTCATAATATATATATATATATATATATATATATATATATATATATAAGAAAACTGGAATATGGCTTTCATATATATATATACATAAACAACCATTCTTCAGTTTTCATTATAACTAGGTATGATTTGTATTTATCATCACAAAATGTTCAAAATTCCAACTATTCTAACTAGTTAATTTAATCGATAGTACCTTTATTATGGTCACTCGCTTCCTTTTGCTACATTATTGTCATCATGATGATACAGTTTAAACTTTACTAGCTACCCAAGGCTTTGGTAGTAGTTAGCTTCTACCCCTAGTGGATTCGTCCCCAATCATCGTTTTTAGTCATGGATGCTCTTAGTCTCCTAGCAATATTAGTTTCATATATAATTTGATGATGATAGGATAGTACTTACAATTCTTGTTTACTTATACTTCATGTTTTCCATTCGTGCTCTCAGGGATGTTACAATAAGTGAAAGTTGATCAAAGCTTATTAGAGGGGATTCTCAATGTCAACGATCTAGATTGTATTGAGCAAGTTTGATTGGATGCTCATGATCATCATGTTAAAATGAAGTTGATCATAGTTTATGGTATGGGGTATGCCACATACGACTCGGATTTTATCATGCACATTACAACTTTTACCCTGATCCAATCATGCAAAATAAAAGTACCCAATGTTTAAATTCAGGTTCATGCCATCAACCGTATAGTTTGAACGAGCAAGTTGGTTCATGCAAGACAAGATTGTCTAGACATAATAAAAGTGAACATTTCATGGATGGTGGATATTCAGTCACACAAAATTAATGGAACGCAATCAATGAAAATCAAGAAAATGAAAGTCTAATTTATATCAAATTTAATCTAAATTGTAAGAGTATATGAGCTATTGAAACTTTTAAGCAATACTTCAACATTTCCTTCATTTGTTTGGCACCACTTTGTTGGTTCCTTTCTCTTAGTGAGCTTCCTCATCTATCTCATGGAGTGTTGATGAGAAAATATTTTTCTCTGCATCAACAAGTTACCTCTTTTACGCAAGAATTTTGGTGGCAAGATTCTTATAAAATTCCCCACACAACTTTTATTTTGCAAATTGTTGGTGCAAAACCTCTCTTTCTACATTGTTTCAGTGGAAAATCTTCACCGCTCGATGATATATTGGCCATTTTCTCTCTTTTGTGCAAAGTATTAGGAGGATTCTCAATACCACATGCACAACCATCCACAAATTTTTTCAATTTTTTTCTTCTCAATGTCGGCAAGTTTTCAACTTTTCCAATGGAACTTAGGCTTTTTTTACTCCATGCAAGCAGGGAATTATGTAATCTCCCTGGTTTTGATAAATGTACAAATGCCATTTCAAACTTTTATGATATCGTTATTTACATTTCATACAAAGTTTTTATAACCTCGCCTCTTATTGCGAATTAATCTTTTCATCGTTTGCTTGTCCCTCACAACCTGACAATTCTGCCGGTGGGAAGTGCCCCACCTGCACAATTCTGACTGTGGGAAGTGCCCCACCTGCTCTCCCTCACAATTATGAATGTGGGAAGTGCCCCCTGACAAGGGTATGTATTTTCATTTTCCATGTGTATGTAGTTACAGTCTCCATTTGTGTGTTCCATGCACCATCTGTGAGTGTCATGCAAAGGTTCTAAATGTTATTTAGGCTTTAAGGTTGAAAGATTTCTATAATCAATAGCTACTATAACTATATGTTGGGTTGTTTATAATTGTCTAGAGTTCATGTTCTGTATCTATAATAATGAAAAGTTGTTGTCATTTTTTTTTCTTTCTGTGGTAAGGAACCTAAGGAACCTGTATGTTATTGTTTTGGCTCATAATTATCTATAAACTAGGTTGATCATGCATTATGTGGCCAAGAAATGGCCTTATTAGAGCTTGTTTTGATGGATATTTTTCAATTTAACCACTGCTTAGAACCGCGATTGGTAATCTTGAGACGACCACGTTTATATGTGTTTCAAGACCAACATCTGAGTGCAACCACGCACACCCTACTATTCTCATTCCTCATAAGATTTTCTTTACCATTAGTTACTGAACTGATAATCCAATACAACTCGACAACACATGAGAGTTGAAGAGTAGTGTTAGAGATGAAAAGCATAACAACATTGTTGAGTAGGAGATAGTGCTCAGGAGCACATGAGAGCTAAGAATTTCAGGTATGCAGTTTTTCGGCATGTGTATTTAAAATCACTTTGCAATCCAACCTTATTTTTTTTATGAGGTATGTCATTTAAAGAACACACCATTAAAAATCAATATGACATATTTTGACTAAGTTTGTTAAGCATCTATGTCATTTATCTCTCTGCATATTAAAAAACGTTCTTCATTTAGGTGTTGTATGCATGTTAAAAATTAATAAAATATCATTTTGTTTATGTTATTTAGCTATGTGTATTGATAAAAAAAAATAGTTGTGTATTACAATTTCGTTGTGGCTATATGTATTGAAATTTAGTTGTATGTATTTGTATTAAAAGTTCATCGTGGCTATGTAGCCATGTGTATAAAAAATTACTTCTTTATGTTATATCGTGATGCCAATGTTCTTTAAATACAGGTCTAAGGTTTAGAGTATATAGGCTTACCTAAAATATAGGAGGAAGAACAATATTTGATAACAACTAACAATCTTTAGAGCCTTCTTCTTTGTGATCTTTGTTCATGTTTCCCCTACAAGATTGAATAGGATGCGCTCCTGCAAAACAATGTCATATAAAATGCTTGATAAACATAGTTGCAATCTTTAGAGCCTTCTTCTTCATGATCTTTGTTCATATTTCCCCTAGAAGATTGAATAGGATGCGCTCCTGCATAGCAATGTCATATAAAATGCTTGATAAACATAGTTGCTTTCGCTTGTTGAATACACACTAGTAGGGATTCCCTGTGGAAAACCGTCAATATTATAGGTTCCATCAACTCCTGTTGCAGGGAATTATAAGTTCACAATTGCTTTAAGATGGAACCGTGTTATCCTTTTGTAGAATGCTTCATCCAAGATTCTTGTTGGTATGGTGCTCAAACATGTAAACCTAATATTGTCAATAACCCTAGATGAACGTGCCTGATGAGTGAGTTATTCAAAATGGCCCCTGGCATGTCTATGTGACCGAGCTCACGCTAAAGGTTTCTCAAATGTTTAAACTCTTCATTTCTATTGCCTCCACCATGTCTTCTCCAACTCTCACTGCGTGTTTCCGAATTAGGGTTTTATTCCTATCTCTCTCCTGTGTTATCATCCCATATTCTATGTGGTCTCACAATTCCTACTTGTTACACAACTGGCCAAGCTGTATGCTGGTTAGCTTTTGTCTGCAGGCGCCAAGATCTCTATTATGTGCATTGTTTTACTTGTTATAATGGCACTTGGCCCCATTATGAGACCTTTTTTTGTGTGTTTATCATTTTTTCAACGCCATTCATTGTTCCCTCTTGCCTACATGCATTTTTCTTTGTATGTTTTCCTTCCAAGTTCTATATACATGTTTGTGTATTGGTACCTGCGCTTCAATCCTTGATGCTCGTCCTATGCCATGACCTCCTGAAAATTCCTACACGCTGAGTGGGTAGGAATGCTAGGTCTGTCGCTACGGCTATATATGTTTTCCATTCTTCTTCTAGAAAAAACTATTGTTTACAGTCCTCCCTCCATGTTGGGCATTGCCTTTATTCTCTTCCCTCTCTAGTATTGCCAACGATGTTCTCACGGGCATTTTTTATCATTTTTTTTCTCGTTTCCTATTGGCATGAGTTTGCTAGGTTCAGTGCCTTTGCAACCAGTTCTATGTAGGGTTTCTCATGGAACTACGTGTGTCTCCCTCTCAATACTTTCTGTCACGGAAGATTTTGTGGGTCCGTAAACTTTGTTGTGAGGATCGTTCCCATGCATGGGCTCATGGTTATTGTAACTGCCCATTCTTGTGAACAATTGCCAATACTGCTGCATATAAATGTTCCTGTTTGTAAACTGTGTTGTGTTGCCTACATAAAATGATAATGCCACTCTCTACTAACCCTAATCTGCTTGGTTTCGTGACATTTTTTTTAAGTCTGCGGGCATAGAGCACTATTTGTGGGGTTCCACAGATCCTTATTGGGTAACGTTGTCTGGTTGCTTTGTGCGGAGGAGAAAAAAGAAAAAATAAATTTTTATTACCTTACATGTTTTCTTAGGTTGAAGTGTATACTTATCAGCCTACCAGAACTAATTGCTTTGAAACTATGGAAAATCAACGTAAAGAGAATTATACGCTGAGTTAGTAGCAAGCTTTCAATGAAATTCTGCTTTAAAACTATTGCAAATCAACGTGAAGAGAATTAGAAGTTGAGTTGACTATCAATGAAATCATTAATTGTGTGCAATTTGTTGTTTCACAAGATTTTATTGTTAAGAGAAGCTGGCTAAGGCTAACATCAGCTATCAACCAAAGTAAGTTTAATGGTTTGGAGGGCACCACAACCCCACTAGAGGCTTACGATGCAAGAAATATGTGCACAAGAAACCATGTTTTTTTTAATCTATATATTTTTTAATCTATATTTTTAATATATAGATTCTGAATTTACAACCTATGTCTGTGAATGTTGGGAAATAATATATAGGTGTGACACAATCCAATAATAAACAAGGGGAAGTTACATAGCAATGAGTCTCTATGTATCTTCATATTTGCAATTTTTTCATTATTATTAATAGAGTACACCCATGCACATGTCACAATTAGTGTCCAACAAGTGGTATGTGTTTCACATATTACATAGTGAAATATGCATCGACCTAAACAATCAAATTATTTTATGAATTTATTACATATGATTGCAAATGAATGAATTAACAAGCAAATGAACAAATAAAGACTAAAGACTATGTATATGTGGTATTTATGAAGTGATAATAACCAGTGTAGATCCAAATCCTAGGTTCTATCAAGCACCTAGATGGATCAAATCTCTCGAGGTGCAAACCTCTTCTTAGGTATCCATTGATTTGATTCAAATCAAAAGACACATATTTTTATTTAAGGTCCACATATAATTTTATTATTTTTAATATTTAATATTATTTATGGCGGCCATATAATATTTTTTATAATTTTTTATTTTGTTAGGAACGAACATTGCATCATTTCTCCACAGATGGTTTTAAAACCATATGCAAGGCCCTCCTACAATCATGGGTTGTTTAGGAGGCCTTGCACATGGCCTTAAAACCATTTGCAAGGCCCTCCTAAACCATGTACAATAAAACCATGGGTTGTTTAGGAGGCCTTGCACATGGTTTAAAAACCATGTGCAAAGCCTCCTAAACCATGTACAATAAAACCATGAGTTGTTTAGAATGACTTGTACATGGTTTTAAAACCATGTGCAAGGCCAACATTTTTTTGTGTTTTTTTCTTGACCCACATATTTTTTTATGAATAATTAAATTTTTATTTTTTTATTGTTTTGTTAGGTAGGAAGATTACAACATCTCCCCCATATTACATTGTTTTTGTGGCCGACATTTATTTTGGCCTATTAGAAAATTTATTGTTTATTAATAAAAATAACTTTTAAGTGATATTATTTTTTATTGTGTTACAAAATCTCCCTCATAATATTCACTATCACTATTTTTTTTGCCGACATGTTGCAAATGTTAGTAACATTACATCACGTTACAAGATCTCCCCCATACTGGGCTGCAGAGCGCCTCTCGGTGCAATAATATATTTACATATTTGTTATGTCATGTTAATGCATGCCTTACATTAAGGTTTTGAGCAGTATGACACTTTCGTTTGGTTTTGGTATAGGATTGGTGGGAATTGCAGTAGCTATAAATCTTGGTTCATCTACATTTTCACACAATTAAAAATCTTTATCCTTAATCCTTTCATGCTAAATCTTGGAAGCAATTTTAACTTGAGATATAAGTATGTCGAGGGCTCCATGTTACCTAGAATTTTCCTAATATTTTGTAGGTTCTATAGAAACCTCTAATTAGCACAACTTACTAAAAGGAAAGGTGGTTTGGTACCATATTTTAAAATTATAGTATAATAAATATTTCAGTTTTGTTGCTTTGAGAAACTAGGAAGTTCTGGTTTTTTTTTTTGCAGACAATACACTCATCAAATCTCTATAGTTCTATTGATGCCATCATCAAACTTGATTTATCAAAGGCTTCTGATAGAGTTAGTTGGACTTTTATAGGGTTGATTATGTTGTATTTAGGCTCTAACTTGTCAGTCATGAATTCGATCTTTGGATGCATTAAGTTGGTTTCCTTTTCCCTTCTAATTAGTGGAGCGCCATTTAGTTTTTTTACACCCTGACTGAGGGCTAAGACAAGGATGTCTACTCTCCCCTTTTATATTTCTCTTAATAGATGATCCATAGCACTCTCATGAAGGAATCCAAATCTAAATGGGACTTTCATTGGATTAAGGTATATCCCTCTAAGAGGCTCTCTCATCTGTTATTTGTTGATGGCATGTTGCTCTTTACTTCTATAATAGGAATAGAACTTTGTTGGCTCAAACAAATTTTGGATAGGTTTTGTGTGGAAACTGGGATCATTATCATTAATATAGGTAATCATTTCCTTATTACTTCTTTTGTGGATGAATAATTGGAGAGGATGGCAGTTTCACTTTTCCCTTATCCAAAGAAGAATTTGGACAAAGGCTTCAAATATATTGGCTTCTTTTTGAAGCATTATGATTATCAAATTTTTAATTTCCTTTGGTTTTTTCACGAAATTGAAGCTCACATTGTTCTCTAGGTGAACAAACTAATTTATAGAGGTGATGGACTTCTGCTCATTAAATTCGTTCTTGAAAGAATCCCAGTATACTAGATTCCCATAATGAAAATCCCAAACGGTATCTTGAAAAATATTTGAAAAAGTTGTTTTAAATTCCTTTGGTCAGGTCACCACTCAGAAAGCATACTGCTAGTGATTTGAATGAAAATTGTGAAGCCCAAACATCTAGGAGGATGGGGTATAAAAAACCTTACCTTTCCAACATATCTCTTGCAATCAAGATTCTTTAGACACTCATTCACAATTCCTCTCTAAGGCGGTGTGCTCTAAACTCAAAATACCCTGAAGGTAAGATGATGGAGGAGTGGTAACAGATCCCCAATAAAAGCACAAAAATGCTTCAATTGTTTGGAAGGAATTGGTTGGGTACTTTGATCTTGTTGGCAATTGGACCATTTGAAAAATTGAGAATGGATCTAAGATTAAATTTGGTGAGGATCCTTGGTTGGTATTTGTGGATAATTTCATCCTCTCAAAAAATATAAAGCATTCTTTACATGCGGCCAACATCTTAAAGTTGTTCGATGCCAAGGCACTATCACCCCAATCGAGGGGAATTCTAGGATGGAAATCAACTAAAGCCCTTGGTTTACAATATTATTAGGCCACTGAGTGGAATATTTTATTATCATTCCTTTTATCTAACTTCATCCATCTAAATGATGGTGATGATGGAATCCTCGTTTGGTCTAAAATCCCGACCAATTATTTCACTTCCATCCTTGGCTATTCGAGCTCAATGGGGTCGTCTTTTCAAGGAAATACCAAGTGGTGGTGGAAGTGATTATGGAAACATCATGGCCCCTTAAAATGAAAAATTGTTTTTTGGTTTTCACTCAACAAAAAAACTTATTTCTTGGGATAATCTCTTGAAAAGACACTGAAAAGACACTAGGAAGGCTCAAAACTTTGGGTGATTCACTAACAAAATGAAGAGTATGTCTCTCACTTAATCAGTCATTATACATATGCAGGTCAAGTCTAGATTAAAATCAAGTAGGTTTTTCATCCCTCCTTAGAATGGAGAAAGATCAGTTTGGAATCTTATCCCTTGGGTTGGAAGCAAGATAAAGTAGTGAAGTATTTCAAGGATCTCCCAAGTATATTGATATATTGTATTTGGTTGGCACAAAACTATGCAATTTTTCAAGTCAAATTTATATGTGCCCAAGTTTCCTCAAAGCTAGTTATCAAACTATAAAATGAGTTTAAAAATGAACCCAAGAGGAAAAAGCAATGAATCCCTATTCACCCTTAGCTGGATTATGCTACAAATTGGGTTTATTTTGATGGAACTAGCTAGGGGCACCTTCTAATTTTCAAAGTGGGAGTTGTTTTTTGTATATTTCCATAACCCCTTATTTTTCAGATTCATTATGTGCTAGCTAGAGGTTCAAATAATAAAGTTGAATGCATTGCTTTATGGATACTACTTCACTAAGATTCTCTCCAAAACATATCAAATATCCAAATTCTTGGTGCTTCAAAATATATTATTGACAGGGAAAACAACAAGGTCATGATTAAAAATGCTAGCATTGGTCATATCATGCAGGAAATCAAATATTCTATGAAGTCCTTTCAATGCTACAACTTCACTCATATATTTCAAGAGCTCAATTGCAAGGATGGTGAACTGTCTAAAGATGACCTCTCTTTAATTCCTGTAGCCTTTTTTTTCTAAATTTCTAGAAGAGTAGGAAATTAATTGTTGCACATTCCACTTTTAAGTTTTGCAGTAAGAAATTTGAAATAGTATATGTACTCAGCAACTTTAGGATAATATTGTCTTGATTTTGTATAGTGTTTTTAGGTTTAGATTAGAGGAATGTATCAATCTAGTCCTTTTTTGGAATTATATTGGTTATGAAAAAACTCTAGATCTATTTTGACCAGTGCACTGGGACAGTTGTATGTATATTCTCCTTTAACTGAATATAAGTTTTTTTCCTTAGAAAAGAAAGAAAAAAAAAACATCAAACGGATCACATGCATATTCAAGTATTATTGTTGAATGTGCTTGGAATCTTTAAGCTACAGAAGCAAATTTATTAGAAAATCTAGTAATTCTTATGAGAAGCAAACACATAAAATATTATATGTCTACTTACTCAACTTTTGCAAAATTGCTTCAGATATGGTCGAAATCGACTTGTTGTAACTATGGAACAAGATTTACCTGAGATCTAGTGGCATAGTATAGGCTTTTTGTTGTGGTCATCCAATGAAGTTGTATTGATTGTTATTAAGGAGGATTTAGATGATACTCAATTATATATTCTTTATCTCCAACTATTCTATTGTGAGATTAGAAAACTAATGGTTTTTAAACCCTCCCAATGACAGTGAGGAATTAAGCTTCTAAAACACCAAAAGAATGATGGGAGGTAAAAGGAATTCTAGTGTTCAATCACTTTCCAAGATCAATTTGTTTTACTAAAATGGCTCACCATAGTGACCACAATAGGCCTATGTGTACATGACTCTGATAGTGTTATCTCGATAAGGTTATCGAAGATCATTTTCCAAAGTAGTCATTAGTAATGTGAAACCCAACAATCCAACAAATGCCAAAAAATTAAAAAGAAAATATATCTATAAAGGGACTTAACCACATAGAAAAAAACATAATATCATGTCATAGTGCATCCATGCACATGGTTACTAGATTATATCGGTGAATGTGAATTATAATGGTGGATAAATCTAACTGTTTATTCCTTGATATGGTCTTGACACTTGTTCATTATGCATATATGGGGATTGTAGACTGCATATTATAGTATGTTTCTATGTAATTCAAGAGTAGACAAGTATTCATTATATCTCTTGCTCAGGAAAGAACCAATGATTACAATAAGATGTCATACTTAGTAAACATATTGAATTAGCACTAAATATGAAGAGGGTTTGGTAGACAAAAATGACTCAAAATAAGATTTCATAACACGCTTTGATTGTTGGGTGAAACTGATTTCCTCTTTCAAGGCCATTGGCTAATATGTGCAACTGCAAGAGGCATAAGTCTTTCCTTCAACCATTGGCAAACTCTAGCTCACAGAAGCTCTAAAAATTCATGTGTTTGGTGTAATTGAGTAGTCGTATTGAAAAAATCATGTTTGTCAAAATGATCTACTATTATTGATGTGAAAAAAATCCCCACAAATGGTAGATAGTGCATTTAAAAATTGTGGTCATAAATCATAGTTAAAGGTAGAATGATTGGAATGGGATGTTATTTATACTTAAATATATTTAGAATTTTATGCCCTGTGATGACTATCTGTGTGATTATTTTGTGTTAGTTCATAAAATAAAGATGCACTAAGGATCTAATGCACTTATCGTATACTCTCTACATGAGTGTGTAAAGGCAAGTGCATCTCAACCAAATACTTTAAAAATGAATGATATTGTATCCTAAGAGTTCATTTAAGAGAGGCTATGTTTAATTTTAAAACTGAAAGATTTGGAGAAGGCTGGTTTAGAAATTTCTTTAGTGTAAGTGATGCTTATCGAATGTCATTTAATATTTGAGGGTAGATCCAACTATTATTGGAAAAACAATGTATAGTATAAATATTTTTGACATGTTAACATGTCCATTGATTGACAAGGCATTCTAGTATACAGTTGCAAATAAGTTCAAGTTAGATGTAGAATTTTTTAATGAAGAAAATTGCATCAGTCCCATTCAACACATAAATATACTAAAATTGCTTGGTTGTTAAATGAAAAGATAAAAAAGGCTACTAGTTTACTAATACCTTCAGAAAATTAGTCTCTACAATATTAATTTCAGTTGCTTCTCATTGCATGGATCCTAGTTTGTTCGAGTTGAGTTTACATTTGTTCCCTACTAAGGTCTTTGCTCTATAATGCATTAATTGTAGACATAACAAAATGAGAATTATGTCTACAATATGGTTCATATAATTTTGTAAGTTTTAGGATATGTAGATTTTATTCTACATGCCATTTTGCAAACGTTATAGGGCACCTTCCCACCTTCCACAGATAGCTAACAAATAAATAAAATATATTCAACTTTGGAGTGATTATACTTGAAATGATCAACTTAACACATTTTTCATCGAAGGAATATGGCTAATATGGATCGACCATCGAAAGTACTAGACACCGCTTACTTGGATGCTTGACGAGTTCATCAAGTGAGTGAGTGTAAGAATAATGAAAGGAGAAATAATTCATAGAAAGAAGGCATGGAGGCCTCCAAACAAGGATAGGTGGTAGGTGGTGGAGAGTGGCCAACAAAGATAAGTCAATTAGTTGGTAGGATGAGAGAGAGGATGCCCATGCAATGGACAAAGTTAGAAGGAGAAATAAATGTCAAGAAATTCATCGCCATTTGTTTTTCCATTTAATTAATTGGTGGTGCATTGAATCTCCATTTAATGTATTGGCAGTGCATTGGATGCATATAATAACAATAATGAAATATTTCCTAAGTATAACACAGGGAATTTGAGTCATAGTTAATCATGGGCTAGAGTAAGGAGAGAGTAATAGCTAAAGTCCAACAATATTATCTCAAGTTATCTTGTTTGAACACATAGAAAAAATCAAACCTTTCCTGAGTTTAACATTACTTAGTTAGTAACTTGGATATTTTAACATGAAAACAAGTCAGTCATAATGATTACTTGTCACAACAAGATCTACATTTCATTTATTACAAAGAAGTCATCCTTTAAATGCCATAGCCTCTACCACCTTAAACCATAAAGAAAATTGAAATGCAAATGAAAAAAATAGACAACCCCAACCAATATGATGTAAAATGACTATGTTCATACATGTGATAAGAAATAAAATTTATCTTAAACATAAGAAATAAAAAATTAATAAATAAATAAATAAAACATTTCATTGAATAAAGAACAAGATATTAATAATTGAAAACACAAAAGAGTCCTTGACAAGGGAAAGCAGAGATTAATAATGTGAAGGGTGGTAAATAATGTGAAGAGTTCTAGTAAAGAATGAGGTACCTCTAGAAATAATCTATTTTAAATCTTTATGGTTTAGTTTTTATATATGTACATATATGCATATTTTATTTTAATATGAAATAAATAATTTTATTTATAATTCAAAATAATGAAAAAATAGGTGGTATATGCTAATGAAGTGTTATCGATACTTTCATTATTATTAATAACAAATTATTTTTTAATATTTATATATATTTAAAGTAGGAAAGAGGGTTATGTGCACTTTAGTTTTTGTTGATATAATTCCAAGGCTTGAATCTATAACAATATCATCATTTGTAGATAAAACTTGGCCACCTAAAATAATCCATTTGAGGTTTGTGAGAGGAAAAACATCCACTTATACAAGATGCCTCCTCTAGCTCTTGATCTCCACAGGGTTTCTTGGTCCTATTCTCCTTTTTCGGATGCATTCATTCTTGGAGGGTTCAACCAAGACGTTCTTGTCTTGATTTATTCTTATTTTTTGGATCTTCTTCTAGATTGCTAAATTCATTTTAAGTTATGTTTAACGATGGGAAACTTCATTTTTTCTTCTAAACTTGATACTAACCACTTGCAAGGTTATGTATATCACAATCCTCTACTTTATCCTATAATGAGTAGATTTATGGTATAACTTCATTGGAATGCTAATACACCATATTTGTGACTTTGTGTTCAGTCTCCTTTGTAGGTAAATTATTTATTTTTTGTTTTTAATTTAGTGTTCCATGATTCATGATAATAAATTGAAGATCTGGTTAGACAAGTGTGTGATAGGCATGAGGAGTTTAACGTACTTCTTACTGATTTATCTATGCTATGAAGCTAAAATTTCTCGAAAGAGGTCACAATATCTCAATTGAAACATTGTCATCAATGTTGTGTTTACTAAATCTATTCCGAGTGCATATTCCATGAAGCTTCATCAAAGCTTGTGAAACAACCTTTAATATAGAAAAACAAGGGTACATGTGATGCATTTCCTGTGGCGTAAACAATAATACTCACCATTGTTTTTCTCGCGATAAAGATAATTTCTATATGAACCAACTGAAAAAGGTTCTAGAGAGGAAGCCAAGGGGACATTGAGTGCTCGCAAAAGACAAAAGGACCCTTGAATAAGATAAATTAACCCAGTATATCACTCACAGTCCTATCATAGAAAACATAAAGGGCTATAGCATTTCAATGATATTTGAACTATAATAATAGTGTATAGATTCTTGCTTTGATTTTAATCCCTTAAAGTAAAGGCAAACACATGGAATTCGGTGGTTCCTCAAACCAACTATGCTTGGCCACTTTATTTAGGTTGAACTCACTTTTATGGGAGGGATAAAGTTTGATTTGGCGCAATCCGCACACACACACACATATATGAGAAGAGGGGAATGTGAGATATTATGGGGTAATAATGAAAGCAGTCAGTAGTACTTTAATGTGAGTAATATCATTCTTTAATGTCTGAGAGTTCTCTAAAAACGATGATATTAGTGTTAAATTTTTAAAGGCACACTGTAATTTGCATCAGAGGTGGTTTGTAGTTGTGTCATTGTGATCGTCGTCGTCTCTACTACCTATCAAATGAGTTTTAGTTGTCCTAGAAACCCAAGGAAACCTTCTTCATGGAATAAGTACAAGTGATTTGAAAAGAAAAAAGATGAAGCCAAAATACATAACAATGTTTTCAGTATCTATTGCATTCAAGCAGGCAGAAGTATTATGCACACATTAACCATCAGAGAAAGAGCACATATTGGGTCAAGAGCTTAACCGTTGTATTCATTCAATAGATGGCATTCTTATACATGAGAGAGAGGTTGGAGCGGTTGCATCTACTCCAACCATTCATTTGTTAAGGTTATCTAATTATAACATTTAATACATTATAACATATGATGACTTTAGGAAAGGCCTATCAGCCCCTTCAACATCTCCCCCACAAACAAAATGTTTCTTCATCCCTAAGAGAACAAAGAAATATGCATCAACATCCTAGGTCTGCGCTACTGCTGAATTATTCCTCACTGTGCATCAACCATGCATACCGACCTGCATAGGTAACTCAGCCACAACAACCACCAACTTGAAAGGAAAACACACGTGTACAAGACTCTACTGTAACTGGTTACTCTTCAGCCTCCATCTTCAATCTGGCATTAGTCCATCGAAGTATCACCCTCTCACAACGACGATCGACCATCATCTTCCGCAACGAGGTATTTTGTTTTAAATCCTCACCCTGGCTCATCTGATCGACATCTCCATCGGTTCAGGCATGCGAGGCCTTTTGGGTCTTCGACTTTCTATGCCATTTCTCTGTCTTCTGGCTTTCTGAGGTCACAACCCAGGGACATCTTTGCAATATACACTAAGGGTTTCAAATGTTCCGATGTCATAATCTGGCATTAATTTCTTCTTCTATGTGTTGTAAGGTGACTTCTACTTGAATGTGATCATTGTAGACTTCATCTGATCATGTGGCTTACTGCAAGTTTGTAAATTTTTCATTGCTTGTAGTCGATACCGACTGATATTGGTCATGGCTGACTAACTGATAGCCGGTAGCACATACATCAACTGCGCCTAATTAATTTAAATTTGTAGATGCACTTGTACAAGTATAATTCGATGGAAATGCTGAATTGTATCCTATCGGTTTGGAAACAATGTTGACCATGGATGGGTAGTTATAGAATGAGCATAATGCTTATGCCATGAAATATATATATATATAACAACTTCAAATGTCGAACCATTATTGAGTATTTTAAGCACACAATGCGAATGCACAACATACTACTTTAAATATATAACAGATGCGTCCATTATACCAACACTATAAAGAAACCGGTCGCTATCCAAGTCAATAATCGATTTTTTCTTTTGATTTTGCTTTTTCTTTTGCAGTCGAACTATTCGTGGTCGGTCTAGTGCTGGGTGATTTCTTCCTATTGATCATTTCTCCATGATGAGCAGTACTTATTTCTTTTTGCAGGTTTTTCTTTTATCTCACGATTTTTTGCAGGTTTGAACCGTCTCCATCCGTTGCTGTTGTCCCCAGACCGAACATAGAACGACAATGGCGCCATTGTTGCATTCAAGCAGGCAGAAGTATTATGCACACATTAACCATCATAATAGAAGGAGCACATATTGGGTCAAGCGCTTAATCGTTGTATTCATTCAATAGATAGTATTCGTATACATGAGAGAGAGGTTGGAGCGGTTGCACCTGCTCCAACCGTTCATTTGTTAAGGTTATCTAATTATAACATTTAATACATTATAACATATGATGACTTTAGGAAAGGCCTATCAGCCCCTTCAAAAGTATCCCGCCCAAGAAAGATCCAGTAGTGAGTCTCTGAAAATGGAGGGTAAGTATATATTACTTTGCATTTTTTCTTTCTTTGAAAACTTTTCACTATTTTCTATTTTTAAGTAAGTATCCATAGGGGATTTGAACTGGTGACCTTTCATTTACAACTTCTCATCTCAATTACTCATTACAAATTTCTCTAACCCCCGTGGACAAAACTTTGTGTTTTTTTCTTTGAAGTTTTTAATTGCTTGAACTCTATTAGAAGTTGAAACTTAAATGGATAAGTTTAGGGGTTTAGTTTGAATAACTAAGTAAGAAATAAAAGCAAAAAATTGATTGGAGAAAAAAAAAGAGTAATTTAATTCTTTGAAAAAAATGTAGACAACCTTCAATCATCAATAATAACTTCCCAAACAACACGGTTCCAGGTTGAAAACTCCAAAGGAGCTTGTACATTTCTTTTGGTATTATTTGTCTTCCATAACTTCCATTTATATGAATGATGTGATAATATGTACAAGTATTTAATTACATAAAAGCTAGGATGCTATAGAAGGTTACTATTGGCACCAAGAAGGAAATTTTTATAAGCCACATGGAAAGAGAAGCTAAAACATAGATATCCATAAAACATTAAGATGTCATTTGGAAGACACATGTAACAACGCTTATAATAAATATCATCAATACACTAGATCATCCAGTTATAGAGATCAGTCCAAAAGCACGAGGATGATTATTTCTAGTGGCTCTCTTGCAACATTTTCTTGCAGACGTAAAAAATCTCTAGATCATCCAGTTGTAGAGATCAATCCAAAAGCACGAGGATCATTATTTCCAGTGGCTCTCTTGCAACATTTTCTTGCAGACGTCAAAAAAATTTTGAATCTCGTCTATAGTTTTTTGAGAACCTTCATTTTTTTAATATTTTTTAAACCTGGTTAAGATTCCAATCCAGTGCCTTGTATGAAATTCTAGAATCAAATGGAGAGAATATACTAACAAAATTTCTTTCAAGCTAATATTGGATAAGAGTAAAAATGGAAAAACCTATATGTCCTTCCCTAAGAAAATTGGACATATTTTACAAATTCTTTGATGTATCATTCTTGATACATACAAGGAAATTAGAGAACAATATTCTCAATTCTCTCAAGCATTTCTCTAAGTCTAGGATACTATGAAGTAGGGACCAAGAACATCATTTCCTTTTGGCCTCTAAATCTCGCTTTCATATGGGTTTAAGTCAATAGAGCCAGGGATTCTCTAGACTTAATTTCTCTATATTTTACTTAGCATGCCCTTAAGCCTAAGCCTATAAAAAAGTCATTTATAGTTTTTCACCATCTTATACATCAAGAACCCTTTTCTTCTATTCCATCTCTAATATTTCCACCTCATCTATGACCTTGGAAGCTCGAGTTTAAACCATAAGCTATTCAAGATCATCCTATAGCCTTTCTCTAAATTGATCATGTTAATGGAGTTGAGATTGGATTGTACTTTTAATACCTCCCAATATTTCCAATCTTTGGCACAATTGCCATGGAGGAATCCTAAGGATCAAATGCATTTCTCAAATATTATTTTCTGTTGAGGACCACTACATTTCAACAAATGGATTCCCATCCTGAGGAAACACTAGAGACAAGCATAAATAGTGCTCATTGAAAGTAAAAATAAATCTAAATCAACTTCCCACACCCACTTATGTTTAATAGCCATCTACAATTTCCAAATTCTTTTAGCTACAAAGTTTTAGTAAACTTGAATAAGGGTTGAAGTATTGAAGTGTTCAACAAGAGACTTTGCGATTTTACATCACTCCATATCTTACAACCAAGTGAAACCTCTAATGCCATATGACTTATGAACAAGTTAATCCAAGCTTCTTCCTTTCTACTACTCTAATTATCCAGTTGGCACAAAAGGATTGGGTTATGTCCAAATGAACCAATTAGGCATGCATTTTTTCTTTTCTTTCAAAGCATAACATAGTCTACAACTAACTCTATAAAATCCCTTTGTCGCACTAGAATTGGTCCATACAAAATTGCTATAGAACTTTTCAAGCTAAGTATAGACTTGGGAAAAATGATCCTATAATGATGAAAAATAAACACAGATAAACCAAAGTGTTTGGTACATATTTGAAACATGCCTCCAAAAGACAAGGGCTACATGATCCATCTACTAATTTTTTTGCAAACTCCTAGAAACACTTTTTTATGTAGCTCATTCAAGGAGGATTTTAAGGTAAAGGGAATACCAATAAATTTGAACCTATGTCAAAGTTGTAATCAAGTTTATTCTTGTATTAATAGAAAATCAATGATATCCCTCCAACTCTATGGATAGCAATATTTTTTTCGCCAATTGCAACTTTGATCATGCATTTGTTTCGTTGAAAATGTGATACAATGTTCTAAACAAATGAATACGCACAAACCAACCAAAAAACATTCTCCTTCTATTTTCATTGCAATTCCTCAAATAGCTTTCACTGTTTATGATTCCTACTTTGCACTACCACAATGACGATACCACCATGTGGCTCCTATTATGTTCGTGTTATCATAAATTTTAATTTATTATATTATTATTGTTGTATTGTAACTGCCATTTTCCCATTACTACAATAGATGCTAGATATGACAGATTGTTTTTTATTGAAATATTCTCTTTTCATGTGTTGTGTTGGGCGGCCATAAAAATAAAAATTGTGAAAATAAAAATAGTGGATGATATTAAATGGGTGAGTACTTTACATGTTAATAGAAGAAAATGGAAACATATCGCATAATTTATATGTTAGTTTGAATGTCCATTGAAACATATCACATCATTTATATGTTAATTTGAATGCCCATTAAAATATATCACATGGGTGTACCTGTTGAAATGTGTAGTTTTACATCGTAGGCATTCTTTCTCTGAGGGCTTGTTTATGGGCACGGTTCTCAATATCGGTGTACCTCAATTAAACAAGAACGCACCATGAGTTTTTCAGAATGGTCAATAAAAATTTGGCATGTGTATAAATTTCATCTTCTTGTGTGTTGTTGAAGTTTTTGGGTTGCTCGTGTTTTATTCCCCACGATGGCAAGCTTTTTCGGTGTGTTGTTGACGTATGTAGGACAGAAACAAACCACAAACCTGAGTGTTTTTTAGAATTAGACTCGCTAGTCGGTTGGTGATTTTTCTGAACCTTTCCTTCAATGTCGCGGATAAAGGCTTCTTCATCTTTGTCTACAGATGCACAATAAGTTGAGTGGGAATTTTATTTACAACTTCCAACCATTTCAAGTTATAAGTAGTCTTGAAATATTTTTCTTGCCCCTGTATTTGTATATTTTCTTTTTCTGGTTAGTTTCAAACCCTAAAGCAATTTCAAGGCCACCTTTCTAGCTTCAATTTTCACTGTACGATGTGAAAATTGGGAATTGAAATGCATGGCCATGGAAATGTATGATGTAGGCCATTTGCATCAAGAGTGAAGGATTTCTACATCATCCCTCATCTTCCCCACCAAAATGACCTCATAGATTCCTGGGTCATCCCCAACCATGATTGCCTTTCCCTCCATATTGCTGATCCCTAGTATCCCATGCAGTACAAAACATGCCAACTACGGTTGCTTTCCAAGAATGGGTCTAAACAAGGGAAACAAAAAGCTACCTAGAACACTCATGAGCATACAAGAACCTAAGTTATAGCAAGCATAAGGTAAAAGGAAATGTGAAGGCAGTAAGGTTTAACAACATTTAAAAGGTTTTCCCTTACCTTAGCTAAACATGCAAAGCAAGGGTTATGGTATCATAGATGAAAAATGAGCTATGGGTGTTAAATTTTAAGGTTCTTGATTAAATGCGGCCATTTGCTGACCATGTGATTGTTATAGCGGATTTCACCACTCTAGGTCAATCACACTTTGTATGGCCTTCCCCTGTCCCGTTGCAGACTCTTTAGACCCCATGGACCATCTTTTGTCCTTTGCTGTTTCCTTGATCATCCCTAAAAACATATGAAAAATTATATACGCAGATTTTAACCCGATAATCACGTACATACGCAGGTTTGACCCATATAACCACGTACATCGGGATGTGTGCATAATCCAAATCCTTTTGGAGTTTTCCTTGACATGGATCCGACTCATTTGACTCCTGGCCTTCCATATGCCTTGAGATCGCTCGAATTCGACCTCTCATTATCCCTTTGAAAGCTATATAAGGAACCCCTTGGTACATTGAAGGAATATAGAGAGAATTAAGAGCAAAGAAACTATAGTGCATTGTTGCCGGAACTTATACTTGAGTCTGCATCCCTTTGTCCCTTGGAGCACTGTTGTGTTCTTCCCAAGCTTGCCTTTTGCTTGTGAGCTTGCTATCGAGAGATGGAGGATTGAAGTGGTGAAGGCCCAAGTGGGGGATTCAGTTTCTCCGATTCGCAGACGTGCCGTCAGAGGTTGTATCTATCTTGTAATCTCTGATTTATATTAATAGAAATATCTTTTCCTATCCAATGATGTGTATTTGATTGAATATTTTATCCATGGGAATATGTCAAATTCTTTTACATTATTGTTTATATATGCTAGAATAGATCTAACACCATGATATATAGTATGCTTGTATTGTTTACTTGTTGTTGAGGAAGTATTATATCAATTCAAGCTGAAGATTGGAAAGCTCAACAGGGATCTGCTTCAACCGTCCGGAATAAGGTACGAGGTCTGATCCTTTAGTGTTAGACATTTTATTTCTATTGCATATTGGGAAAGATTGATTTCTGGAGTCAAGCTGT
>LPNX011103654.1:317220-371646 GCA_001517045.1 Pseudotsuga menziesii
CGGTACCCCAAGCCATAGGAATTTCTCTCCGTAACAGAATTGGTGACTCCGCTGGGGAGTTCCTAGTAGTTGTCCTTTGGGGGTGATTTTCTCGGCATTCAATGTATTTGAATTGCTCTTTCTCTCTTGTTTCTGTGTCGGGTCTGGGGGGCATGTATGCCTGGGAGAGTCTGATTGGTGTGAAGACTGTCTCAGCCTGCCTATTTGCCTTGATTTTATGCAACTTTGCTTCCTGTACGCGGGTTTTTGATTTACAGTCACGTATACACACGGTTTCCTTTGTTATTTCCACGTATACACGCGGGTTTACTGCAAACTGTCGCGTATACCCTTGGTTTTTCCTTTTTGTGGAAGATAATTGGTTGCTGGGTGAATGATGTTAGTTGCTAAGTCTCCTTTGGCATTGCCTGAGTCTGTTTTGACCTCTGTTTCTGACTAGAAACGTTTTTTTTAGCCTAAATTTTGTTTTAGGAAAGTTCTTGTCATGGCATTTTTTATTTTTTGTTTGAGATTAGTGCATTAGAGTTCTTTTACCATAGTACTTTGCTTGAGTGCTGTTTGGTGTGCTTGCAGAGTCTGGGGGTCGTAGAATCATTCTTTTGTTGTTTGCATCTCTTTTATTTTCAAAAAATCCAAAAACATTTGCTTATCATCATGCATTGCATTTTGCACTTTGCATTGTACTTGCACTAGATCTAGATTTGCTTTGGAGTACTAGTTAGGACTTCATATAGGAAATATTCACATTCATCATTTGAAGAAGAATTGTGCATTTCACGTAGTACGCATACCCTGTTTTCATGGACACAATGCATTTGCATTGATTGTTACGGTGTGCATTTTACTTCATGTTGCATCATAACACCACTAGTTGCACGACCATATCCTATTTTTGAGTAATAAATCCAACTAAAATCAATGCTAAATAAAATTAATTACACTCTTTTCTTTTCTAGGGTGCACCAACAAGCTTAGGTTTTAGGATCTTGGAATAGTTCATTGTAAGTTAATTCTCCAAGATCACTAAACTACAACATCTAGGTGTCTGTCCAGGGAGTGTGTGAAATCCTTGGTATAACCATTGTTCTCAGGATCCTCCTCTCAAACGGGAGTTAAGCACGAGGCAGTGTGAGTAGTTATTGATTGGGATGACCCCTAGTCATAACTGAGTAGCACCGGAGATATTTCCAGGATTGTATTCGTATCTAGGGGCTCTTTCGAGAGTTTCGGGCTTTTCTACCGTGCCCATACGGTCAATCCCGCCTGCGACTGTCCGCCTGAGCTTTGATTATATTGAGGTGACCTTAGTGACCTTACCTAGGATATCGAGGGGGTACTTGTAGAGGTTATTCTACAGGTGTCCCGGCCAGGTCGGGGTCCGACAGCACAGTCGCTTTACGCGTTGAAGCTGAGGGCCACAATAATTGGTTACGTACCTCTGCTTGTTGTGTATGGGAGTCTCAGTCCTCTCCTAGGTGAGACATACCTGCTTCATTCGGGAGCTCACTTATCCAGCCCTTATTTGCTTGCATTTGGCTTTAGATTTTATTAGTGATTGCTCTGTGCACGCTAGTTGGCCTAGGGTTTACATAAATAGAGAGTCTTTGCTATTTTTTGAGTCATTGTGGATTCGAGTGTGGTTCTGCGTCGTTCTCGTCGGTTAGTAGGACTTCCACCTTCTACTTCTCCTCCTCCTTTGGGAGAGAGACCTAGACAGTCCAGGCGGACTATGTCACACACTGATTCACACACCATGGAGGACCCTTTAGAGAATATTCCTGAGCCACCTCCTCATATTCGTATTGACGATGGGGAACTTACTCCTACATACGATCCTTCACCTAACCTAGATGAGTTTGGTCTTGTGATTTCTGAGATAGAACCCTTGCATGATAGACCTACTCACCCTCGGTCCAATTCCCCATTGACACGTTACCGGTATGGAATGCCAGAAGATGCCGAGACTCATTTTGAACCTGCCAGCACTAGCTATGGTAGTTATGCTATGTCTGGTTTCCTTGCACATGATTTGACATTTCATGTCGAATCCGACTTTGAGCCTAACACTATGCCTGGGGGCACTCTCATTCCTTTCCATGCGGAGAGATTTGGGAGCACTAGTCACATTGCACCTTCCGTCCCAATGGTGGAAGCTACATCATACCTCCCTCATAGGTCTAGGGTTAGCGATCATATTAGGATACCAGACCCAAGACGAGTGACGTTAGGCGGTAGTACATATCTTATTACTCAAATTCCTTCGTCCTCGGTTCCTAGTTCTTCAAATGTACACCCTCCACCTTATTCACATGGTCCTTCGAGCCGATATATGGCTATGAGTCAGGCCCATACTGCGGTTACTAGGCCGATTGTGTCTCAATTTCACATACCGCCTGCTACTTCGGGAGGCTATGTTCACACTTCTAGAGGTCAGCTTGCTACTTCTGGGGCCTATATACCTACCTCTGGTATGTATGTCCCTCCTTCCGGAGCTTATCTTCCTACCTACGGAGTGTCTCATGGGGCATCACAGGCGATGACCTATGGACCTTATTATGGGACGCAGTATGGATAGGTTTCTTCACCTTACGGAGGCGGGTATCAACAACCTGCTTACTCTCCTAACTACAGCTTCGTAGCTCCTACTAGTCAAGGTCCACCATATTACGGTACTTCCACGCCACCCTATACGGGTCAGACAGGCGGAGGACACTATGGCCAAGGCCATGGTGATGCTCAACCCTATATGAACCAGGGAGTGGTCCATTGACCTCATCATCCTAGGATCCCTTTCCTCACGATGCTTAACCTTCCTGACTTATCGAGACTTACGAACGATCCTGTGGCTCATGACCCGGCTTGGCCGGCTATCCCTACCAAGCTTCCTTCAGACATACCTAAGTTCGAAGGCAAATCGGGAGAGGATCCGAGCGAACACGTTACCACGTTTCACCTTTGGTGCTCTTCGAATTTGTTACACCAAGACTCAGACCATTTGAGACTATTTCAATGCACCCTCACAGGGCCTGCTGCGAAATGGTATATAGAGTTTCCAAAGGGAACTTTCACCGTGTTTGATGATCTTGTGATGACTTTTCTTAATCACTTCCAGCTATCAGTGCGTTATGATGTTGGTACTGAACTCTTGTCGACATTTCGGCAAGATAAAGCCACCCATATTTCTGATCATATTCAGGAGTGGCGTAGACGAAAGAGATTAATTAAAGCTTTTATACCACCGGAGTTCCTTCTCGAGTGGTTCCTCAAATCGTTATTGCCATATATAGGGAAGGATGTTTCCACATCCGGAGTGCATAATGAGGAACAAGCAATCTTTAGAGCACAGGAACTGGACTTGATCTATGCCTAGTCCGGTTTGTTGTATGAGATTATTCCCAACACTCCTCATTCTAGTTTCGATCTCAAGGTCAAACCTGGACCACATGCCGATGGCATTGTGGGTTGTGCAAGTGCGAAACCTGCAGATTCGGTTGCAAAACAAGTTAGTCAATTGTCACTCAACCAGTCTACTTCGGGACAAGCTATAACTTCGTCTCAACCCGCCCAAACGGCGAATGTACTTTCTGTGCAATCGTCGGACCAGAAGGGTAACCAGCAGCCCGGCCGGAATAGAAGAAAGGGTAAGAATAATAATCGAAAGGGTGCAAATAAGAATGAGAATGCTACCAATAATGACAAGAACGGTAAGAATGTTGGGGGGGACAAGCAAGCGAAACGTAAGGTTAAATTCCCTTGCAAGCTATGTAAGGAGGATCACCTCACTTACTTGTGCCCTTGGATTGATGAAGCTTCGATATATTTAGCACAAGGACCAGCTGTGCTAACAAACCCTTTACTGAATAACTAGAATATGAGCTCAAAGTCCCATAACCAATATAGTAAGAATGATCCACCAGAGACTAGTGCTCGTGGGTTCATTAACATGGTCTGTGCTCCCAAGGTTGTGACGCGTGGGAAAGATTATGGTTCATCACAACCCAGCCCAAGCAAAGAAACTGATCCACCAGGAACCCCTTTGCACATTGAGAAACCTGCGGATAAACCTGAGGCTGCACCTCGCATTCCTAAGGGAGTACTTAAGCGTTCGGGGCATAATCCGAATGCTCGAGCCGCCCAGAATTATTCAGTTATCGAGGATTTGGGCCATACTCCTTGTGTGATGTCTGCATTGGAAGTGCTTCAGAGTTGTCCTTCGCAAAGGAAGGCTTTGCTTTCTACTCTTGGTGTGAACGGTGATGATTCTTCCTCAGTGATCAAATTTGAAACCGCAGGACATCAGCCTCGCTTTCCCTACTATGTGTCACTTTTGATACATGTAGAATTTCTTAATATGATCATCAAACGCACTGTGATTGATGAGGGCGCTGCTGCTTCTGTGATGTCTTTGTCTTGTTGGAAGGGTATTGGTTCTCCTGAGCTGTCGAAATCAGCGACTATGTTAACTGCTTTTGATGGGAGATCTTTTAGGCCGCATGGAATCCTTCCTTCCCTCAAAGTCCATTTGGGGGGGAAGACCATTCCGATAGAGGTTGAGGTGGTTGATGCACCCCTTGACTACAATCTCTTGCTGGGTAGGAACTGGATGTATAGTATGCAAGTCGTTGCTTCTTCCTTGTTCCGCGTTGTATGCTTTCCACATAACGGGAAGATTGTAACGATTGATCAAATGGCATTCAAGAGTTCGCCTGTTACTACATCTTCGGGAGCTTTGGTCCCGATTGTTGACCACTCTCAGCCGACAACTGGGAGTGTGGGTGTAGGCATGTATCCATCCCTCATGGGAAGCTTTAGTTGTCCTACACCGGTCCTCATGATAGGATCTTGTTCCGATGAGGCTTCGACTTCTACGACCTCGGTGTCTTTTTGCACGACCCATATGGAAGATCCTTGGATTCTTCCTACACCGAGTACTTCGAGTGAGCCTGTCGAGACCAGTGTGCCATTGCCTACAGCCATGATTGCTTATCAAGTTAATCTTCAGAGTGTTGCAGTGCCTTGTTCTTCCTCTTCGCGGACGGAGGAGGAAGACCCCTATGTGCTGCCGGCATGGGAAGTACAGTCTTCTCATGCCCACAACTGCCTTGACATGGTTTTCCCCTCGGATGAAGAGATTATCGAGGCTATGTCGGGTGTTGAGCCACCTTGGGAGGAACTTCATCATAGATCATATTTCCTTCCACTGCTTGACCATTTGGAGCATGAGGATTATAGGGAGATTCTTAGTCAGAGAGTTGGTAGTCCCGTGGTTCCATTATGCTCTCCTGGTCAGATGGCTGATGGAAACATGGAGAACATATCTTCCACGATTCTTATCAACATCTCTCGTAATCCTGGCACTGTTGAGAATGTCTATATTGGGGTGGAATGTTCCCATGCTGAGATTCTCGAATATACCGAGCTATTCAAGGAATTCCGTGATGTTTTTGCTTGGTCTTACGAAGAGATGCCAGGTATTGACCCTCTGATTGTCGAACATGAGATTAATACTTACCCCAATGCTAAGCCTGTTCGACAACGTTTACGTGCCATGAATCCTAGGAAAGAACCCGGCATTAAGGTAGAGATAGAGAAGCTGTTGAAAGCTGGTTTCATCTATCCCATTCCCTTGATAGAGTGGGTTTCAAACCCTGTTCTAGTGGATAAGAAGCAGGGAGAGATCTGAATATGCACTGATTTCTGTGATTTGAATCGTGCCTGTCCTAAGGATAACTTCCCCACACCATTTATAGATCATATTTTAAATGATTGTGCGGGTAGCGAGGTGTTCTCCTTCATGGACGGCTTTTTCGGGTATAATCAGATCCAAATTAAACCTGAGGACCAACACAAGACTGCATTTATTTTTCCTTGGGGAACGTTTGCATATCGAAAAATGCCTTTCGGCCTTAAAAACTTCGGAGCTTCATTTCAGCGGGTGATGACCTTGATCTTCCACGATCTCAAGTCTATTATTGAAGTATTTTTGGATGACCTCACTGCTCATTCTCGTATGAGGATGCGTCATCCCTGTCACTTGAGATTAGTATTCGAAAGATGCCAGCACTATTCAATTAGATTAAATCCTCGTAAGTGCATCTTTTGCGTGAAGTCAGGTCATTTATTAGGATTCATCGTTTTGAAAGAGGGTATAAGAGTCGACCCCTTGAAGGTTGAGGCAATACTTCAGTTGTCTTCCCCGAAGAACATTCATCATCTTCAGTGTTTGCAAGGCATGGCAAACTTCTTGCTAAGATTTGTTGTCAACTTTGCCAATTTGAATAGAGGCTTCATGCGCCTCTTGAAGAAGGATACTCCCTTTGAGTGGGATGAGTGAGCCCAGGATTCCTTCGATGCACTCAAGCGAGCCCTAGCATCGGCCCCGGTGATTAGTCCTCCGGATTATAGCCGTGATTTTCTATTATATGTGGCCGCGTCCTTAGAGACGATTGGTATGGTTTTGGTTCAAGAGGATGAGGAGCTCCAAGAGCATGTCATATATTACCTGAGTCGAAACCTTATTGACGCAGAGATTCGTTATTCTCATGTCGAGAAGCTTGCTTTAGCGACTGTACATGCGGTTCAGCGTTTGAGACATTATATTCTCCTTCGCCAGACCTTGGTTGTGGCCCATGTCAATCCGTTTTAGTTCGTCCTCACATGAAGGATGATTGGGGGAAAGTATAATAAATGGATTTTCATTCTGCAGGAATTCAATCTCGAATTTGTTTCGGCAAAGTCGAAGAAGTCGTTAATTTTTGCAGAGCTTATATCGGATTTCCCGAGCGCGGCCAAGGAGTTGGTTTGTGAGGATACGTTTGTCGATGAACCTATCTTCTTAATCTCAACGTCTGACCCATGGTATGGAGATATCATAGTATATCTGCAAACACAAAGGACCCCTACTCACCTCTCACGAGATGAACGACAACGATTACGTCACGTCTCTAAGAACTACCTTATAGTGGACAATAATTTGTACCACTGTGGGGTAGATTCCATTTTACGACATTGTTTAACTCATGAGGAGGCTGAGGTTGTGCTGAATGATTGCCACAGAGGGGCGTGTGGTGGTCATTTATCTGGGCTTTCTACAGCTCAAAATATTTTGAGAGCGATTTATTTCTGGCCGTCGATCTTTAAAGATTGTGTTGATGCAGTCAAGAGGTGCCACCCTTGCCAGGTGTTTGCACGTAATATGCGCTCGAAACCTTCCCGTTACATCCCATTATCATAGTTGGTCCCTTCACTAAGTGGGGGCTCGATTTTATGGATTGCAAGCCAACTTCGGCTGGGGGGCACCATCATATTATAGTGGCTGTGGATTATTTCACGAAATGGGCTGAGGCAATGCCTACAGTAAAATTTGACGATGAGCCAGCCGCTCACTTCATATTCAACCAAATCATTACTCGGTTCAAGATTCCGAAGGAGCTTGTCACTGACCATGGCTCGCACTTTCAGAACCGTATGATGGAAGAGTTGGCATCCAAGTTAGGGTATAAGCAAGAGCACTCATCTTCTTACTACCCCCAAGCGAATGGACAGGTAGAGGCAGTGAATAAATCACTCAAGTCCATTCTCCAATGAACCATCGCACAAAGCAAGACGAATTGGCATATTATGTTATATCCTTCTTTGTGGGCATATCGAACCACGGTTAAGACTGCCACTGGTTTTTCTTCATATCAGCTTGTGCATGGAGTGGAGTCGATATTGTTGGTTGAATGCGAGATTCCTTCGTTGAAGCTAGCTGTGGAACTCTTACCAGACACTTCGCCTTTGGAGGAGCGTTTGGTTCATCTTGAGCAACTTGATGAGCAGCGTCGAGATGCCTTGGTGGCTTTTGAGGTTAATAAACGTCGCGTTAAGGTCCAGTATGATAAGTCTGTCCGTCCAAGAGTGTTTAGTGAAGGAGACTTGGTACTTTTGTGGGATCAATCGAAAGAACCCTTGGGGGTAGGGAAATTTAATCCTATGTGGTGTGGTCCTTACGTGGTCAAGCGTGTATTAGAGAAGGGTGCCTATGAGTTAGTCGATTACGAAGGCACAGCTTTGGCGGAGCCTAGAAATGGGCTCTATCTCAAAAAATACTATGCATGATCTTTAGCCAAGGCTGCTTGTTGTATATTATTGTATAGCTTTGCATAGTTAGGTCTTTTCTCATCGTGATCGGGTTTGTGATTAGTTTCTGTTTCTTTTGGCAAATGTCAATGGAATCTTCCACCTACATAGGATTCACGGATGGTGCAAGCCATCACACTCAACACTCAGCCTCTGCTGCTTGGGTGATTTATACTCCTATGGGTCAGGTACTGTCTTCAGGAGGTGTATGTCTACAGCCATCTTCCAACAAAATTGCTGAATAGAGCGCCGTTATTGAGCTTCTACGGGATGCCATTTCGCATGGTGTTCTATCTCTTGAGGTACGTCTTGATTCAGAGTTAGTAGTGTCACAGCTCAATGGTTTGTACCATGTTAGAGATCTGACGTTATTGAGAAGATTCTTACGTGTGAGATTGTTAGAATGACAATTTGACAGTATAACATATATACACATTCCAAGAAATGATAATCAAGTTGCTGACTCATATGCTAACTACGTGTTAGATTGGCATTTGTCTCATTCATAATAAATTAATCACAAGCATTTTTACACATGTAAATAAATAAACCGATCACCATAAAACTTATATATATATATATATATATATATATATCAAAATGTGGTAATACATAGTTTCATATACAAAAGTGGGGCTTTTAAAAGCCACCATCATATAATACACGGTCATACAAAACATATACAGTCCCAGGTGTCTAATCCTGTGGAGGAGGAGGGTTGTGATCATGGTACATCACCACGGCTCTAGCTAGCCGTCGAAACAAATGCACCCATGCGCGTGGTACTCCCACCACCTGTCGATGTATGGCCTCAGGCAAGTCCTCGACTTGCGCCATGGGAACTCTGTGAGTCATTCGCACGAAGTTGGTATGAATGTTCTGGAGCATTCACTCCACATCCACACCGGTGATGTCATCCCCTCTTCCCCTTCGTCTATGACATGGGAAGCCCTCTGGTCGCCGTGGTCCCACATCTGTACATGAATGGTAGATGTCACTATGTGTTGTCATGCAAAAACATGTCTTTTTGATTCCACATAATCAAGAAAATACAAAAAAAAAAATTAAATAACTCAAAAAAATTTAAAAGAGTGAGAGTCGAGATTCGGTACCTATCTCTCCATATGCCAATCCTGGTGGCAATGGCATGTCCGGATCCCCCTAGAAATCTATCCCTCCATAGGGGTAGTCATCTATGGCAACAATCTGTCGTCGCCACCATGGAAAGAAGTCAGATGGATATGGGTTGGCCACCCCAGCACCCCCCAGTCTATGCATAGCATCTGCCCAACGTCGTTGGGCCGGATATCGAACCCTGTGGAGGGGAACATCCACTCTAGGGTTCAATCCTGGAACACGCTCGAAGAAAAATGTGCTCAAAATGCTGCTGAACCTGAAGTTTCGTATCCTTCCTGCCTTACACTCATTGAGCTAGTGTTTCATGTTGCTCAATAGTGTAGTACTCCAGTCATATATGGTCAGTCTCATACACTCCACCGCATAGAACATCAGTGGCCGCGAGGCCTGATGGAGTGATGCTAAGCCTGCTATCCTACCCATCGTCAATAGTATGGCCTTTAGGCCCAGTACCTATATAGCATTGGTGGGGACTTGACTCCCCACCTTCTCAGTATCTGGGTAGCAGTACACAGCTATGTACTCATCGATAGTAAGCCCACCTCCTGGCCCACCTCGGGAACGAAGGTTCACCACCTCCCCTCGTCTAGATAGCCCTGTGATAAATTATATGTCTTCCACCTCTATGGTGAGAGACATCCCATCAATACGGAAGGACTCCGAGTCTGGTTCCCAATAGTCTACCAGCATCTGTAGCAGTCTTGGTTTGGCCCTCAAACCACCAAGACACCAGAACTTGTAGAGTCCACAGGCACGAAGAGCTTGTTGAGCCATTACGTCGGCCCTGACTGCTTCCTCTACTTCACCATGCTCATGCTCTCTCCACTCTAGCACCATCCTGCAAGAGAAATTGCCAAATTTCCCATTAGTTTCTTAGAAAAACACTTGCGTGGCCGCATACGCGACTGTTTTGTAAACAGTCGTGTATGTACGCGGTTTCCAGCCCCTTTTCCGCGTATAGCCAGCCCTATACGCGGAAAAAGATTCGATATCCATGTGGGCCGCAGTGCTCATGTAGAGATGGCTTAAACAACCTCATTTAACCATGAAAATCAACAAAAATTATATCAAAATGTAAGAGGAGAGCATGAGTAACTACCTGGAAGAAACGATTGTGAATTCCGCTGACTGGATCTCCTGGAATTTGCAGTTGAAGATCAGAGCTCAAATGGGTAAAAGTTTCAAATGATTTATATTTTTTACTATTTATAGAAAAAATTTCAAATATTTGAAAATTTTTACCCCCTTTTCCTATAGTTTTGACAGTTTCTAACCATTTTGGACCGTTTCTGACATAAATTGTGATGTAGAAGACCTTTTTCAGTGTCGTTTCAGTCATTGGATTAACCATTTTGTACTAATCTCAGGTATAATGTCTACACTGGCATATAGGTTAGGTTCACCACCGTTTGCATTTTTCATGACCTTATGACCATGTCACCATGACCTTAGGTACGAACCCACTCTATTATGTCATGGAACCTTCTTGCTACTTTAGAAGTGGCATAGTATGAGTGGTAGAGCTCCACCTTACATGGGTACCCTAGTTAGCGCCTTATTTGCATTTGGTGCTCATGCCGACGTTTTTCTCCTTTAGGGTGTGGGAGTCCGTTCTATAGTATTGCCATGACATTTCGCAAGAGCCTCATACTCCTCTTGATCTTATGCTGGCCTTTTTTCCCTCCGGACTCCCCTATGTCAAGTTGTGAATGCATTACCATGAGCTTTTCCTGCCTTATTGAGCTTTATGCTGGCTCCCCTGACATTGCGTTTCAGCCATATAGCCCTAGCTTGTCTCATGTCTAGCCATGCAGAGCCATTTTTTATATCCTTTGCAGCTTGATTTCCCTTTTTACCGGGAGGGGATTTTCCCCCGAGTGCCGATATCCTACACATGTATCCTTGCATTGAGCATAGGTATGTTCCACTGCTTGGAACTAGTTTGTTTGCCCTTATGACACTCGTCTCCTCCTAGTTTGTAACTATAAATCTAGTTTATTCTTTTTTCAAGCTTTTCAAATAACTGAAAAAGTCCAAAAAAATCAAAAAACAAAAAAGCCGGACAAGGAAAGATGTTATCTTTGGAAGCTGTCGAGTCGTGTCGCCTTCGAACAAAGCACTATATATCACATCCATTGGTTGGGTTATAGTTTGACTTTAGGATCTGTACTCATTTATCTGAGTTTATCTCCACCAACTTGTTAAGCTTCCAGTCCCTATGGAGCCTCTGTTGATGCCTCCTGTGTCACAGAGATGTCCCAGTTTGTATATCGAGTCTATGATGCCTTCATTCAGTCACCATACGTCATTATGCTCTTATTCAAAGGAAGTTGAAACCCGTGTCGGCCATTCCTCAGTTATCTTAACTTTGCATGTTGGCCATTCCCAGTACAGTTACTGGTTCGTGTACCTTATGATCGAGTCCTTCCACATTATACAGCTTTGCTGAGTACCTCGTGTTGGATGATGGGGTATGCCTTAATGCCCTCCTTCCAGCGGATTTCATCCCATCGACTTCAGATCATTTATTCTGGGATTGGAATCTAGAGTCCTTTTGAGTGCCTTGAGACTTGCAGTCATCAGTGGCAGGTTCTCTCGCCATCGACATTCTTTTGGGAATACATCAATGTCCCCTGATCGATGGATCCTCTCAAGTGTTCAACCTCAACACATTTATTCACACTTGTTAGTTTGCACTTTAGTACCTTGATTCCCATTTTCATTATCGGTGGGTAATCTCGTGTCTGTTAACGGTATACATCAATGATCGGTAATCAGACGATGGACTACTATGTTCGACCTCGACACCTCTATTCGCATAGTAGGACATGTACTCGTAGCGGTTTGTGTAGAAGACTTTTCAGATTGGTGGAATCTCTTATATTCTACCTCCTTGATCGTGCCAGTGTTCATGAGATTTCAGCTCTCGTGACTTGTTCCAGTATATGTCAGATATTTCCAGCCACTATGGATATCTTGATCTATTATATATCTTCAACCATTATGGAGATCATGGTCCTGTGTATATCTTCATCATGGAGATTCTGATCTATGTATATTGCACGTGGCGATGACCACATATGTGATATCATGTATTATGCCTATTCATGGCCATTGTACTCTTATGTATCCGGGACTGCTATATGTACTTGCAATTATATGCAGAGTTGTATTATGGTGCTATGCTGATTGGGTGGCTGGTCTTTCATTTGGGATCCTTCCTCACTCCACTTCTGGGATGGACTTATAATGTATTTCGGCCATCGTATGACCCCTCTGACCTCACACATTAGGGGTCATTTGTTATAGCGGATTTCACCACTCTAGGTGAATCACACTTTGTATGGCCTTTCTATGTCCTGCTGCAGACTCTTTAGACCCCATGGACCATCTTTTGTCCTTTGATGTTTCCTTGATCATCCCTAAAAACATATGAAAAATGATATATGCGACTTTTAACCCAATAATCATGTACATACACAGGTTTGACCCATATAACCACGTACATCGGGATGTGTGCATAATACAAATCCTTTTGGAGTTTTCCTTGATATGGATCCGACTCATTTGACTCCTGGCCTTCCATATGCTTTGATGTCGCTCGGATTCGACCTTTCATTATCCCTTTGAAAGCTATATAAGGAACCCCTTGGTACATTGAAGGAATATAAAGAGAATTAAGAGCAAAGAAACTATAGTCCATTGTTGCCAGAACTTATACTTGAGTCTGCATCCCTTTGTCCCTTGGAGCACTGTTGTGTTCTTCCCAAGCTTTCCTTTTGCTTGTGAGCTTGCTATTGAGAGATGGAGGATTGAAGTGGTGGAGGTCCAAGTGGGGGATTC
The DNA here is from genome assembly GCA_001517045.1 of Pseudotsuga menziesii. NCBI lineage: Eukaryota > Viridiplantae > Streptophyta > Pinopsida > Pinales > Pinaceae > Pseudotsuga > Pseudotsuga menziesii. Next base: position 330,322 of record LPNX011103654.1, read on the forward strand.
AGTTTCTCTGTTTCGCAGACGTGCCGTCAGAGGTTGTATCTATCTTGTAATATTTGATTTATATTAATAGAAATATCTTTTCCTGTCCAATGATGTGTATTTGATTGAATATTTTATCCATGGGAATATGTCAAATGCTTTTACATTATTATTTATATATGCTAGAATAGATCTAACACCATGATATATAGTATGCTTGTATTGTTTACTTGTTGTTGAGGAAGTATTATATCAATTCAAGCTGAAGATTGGAAAGCTCAACGGGGATCTACTTCAACCATCCGGAATAAGGTACGAGGTCTGATCCTTTAATGTTAGACATTTTATTTCTATTGCATATTGGGAAAGATTGATTTATGGAGTAAAGTCGTCTATTGTGGTACCCCAAGCCATAGCAATTTCTCTCCATAACAGTGATGGCTTAAATTCTCCAGTTGGGAAGCATGTCAGTCCCATCGAAAAATCCTAAGGGTTTAACTCCCTTTGAAAAACTCCTCCATGTTGTATTGTTTGGTTCTTTCCCTGTGGGAGAGTTGTTTCTCTTTGGCTCTACAGTTCAAGTTGTCAGTGTGATAAATAGGCTCTTGGCCCTTCCTCAAAACATGATACCCCATTGTTATGAGTGCATCCACCATTGTATTATGACTGCACTATCTGTGAGTTTATTGTGGCTTGTTTGGTGACCTCCTTGATCCAAGCCGAAACCCTTGTGAGGTAAGTCCTTTTGGACACTATTTCGAGTTTTTTTTTTTCGTTTCTTCTATTCATGATATTGATCTCTAAATTATTATTTTGCAGAATATTGGTTCATGGACTGCTATGGAAGGGTAGGTTGTTCTTCACAAGGCCAAATGACCGCTGCACCGGTAATACCTATACTTGCTCCTCTTGCTCATTGTGGCAATGTGGCTCGGTGGTTCTGTGGCTTGCAGATTCTGCATTGAACTCTATTTTTGCATTCTTGTGTTGTTGAGAAGCAAAGGGCAACCTTCTTGGTTTTTTAAAAGAATTTTCTTCTCGTTGTGAAGGACTGTACATTTTATAGTGGTTATGGATTTTAGAAACATTCTTTTGGGGAATGTTAACAGTTGTTTAGACTATCATTTCGAGACTTGTGAATATTTGATCTTATGTGAGACTCCTATAAAGTTTTTATTATAATACAGAGTCGATGTTTTCTTTGGACATAATGTCTTGATTATCATCTATGAAGTTCTTGTTTCCTAACAAAACCTTTTTAATGTTTAAGGGTTGTTTTCCTCTTTCCAATAACTAGTTTAACACAGAGATGGTTTATAGCCGTAAGGCCATTACTCTGTTTCATTTTGCTTTGAGAAAAGAGTTGTGGGGCCACTCTCAAGTTGACATAATGTTTAGTTGGATGCCACTGTTTATATAATAATTATTTAATGTATGTCGTAAGGATGTTGTGATTTCTTCTGTAATTTTTTCTTTTAAAGTATGATAAATTGTGAATATCAATACTAAGATGGTCGTCAACCTGTAGCCATAGTTTTGTCCTGTCGATAAATTGATTTAGTAATTTTAGCTAAAGGAAATACTTGTATTTGGCTGGGCCACAAAGCCTTTGTATTGTAGTTTCTGTTTTATTTAACCGAAATCCTCGGCAGGATTCGATCTTTAAAATTAGTTGTTTACTACTTTATTCTTGATGTTTAGTTTACAGTAACTTTAATTGGGGTTTTAGGCCATGATACCATAGTAATATTAGTTCTATTTAAAGATTCGAGTTATATATTTTTGAAAACAAATTTAAGCCATAAGGATGTTAAGAGATTCTTTGTCTAGTTGGAGTTTAACATTTGATATTGTTAATATTCTTGTAGTAATATAAATGTCTTTCGATTATCAAGGGTTCATAGGTTTTGAACCCTTGACATGTATTGTTATTTAAATTCGATTCTTAGTATTCTATAAATCACTGCTCAAAACTGTAAATGGTTAATCAAATAATTGTTATTATTTATGCTTTTACATTCTAGACTTGGAAATCATAACCTTATATAAATACTAAGTATTTAAATACTATATATATATATATATATATATATCCTACATAGTTTTACATGGGTTTGAAATGATTTTAAACCTTAGTTTTGCTATTGGTTAATACTGATAATGAAAAATGATATTATAAACCTGACCGAGTGAAATCTTGGGCGATAAGAGAGGGGTTGACTATAATTGGAAAAATAGTACTAACTAGGTTAGCGGTATTATAACTAGTAAGCAAAGAAAAGAGAAGGCAGTGTTTATAAGTTGAAGATTATCCTAACAGTAATGTTTGATCTAAAACCATTAAATAATGAACATAAAAAACTGACTATAACACCATAGGAAAGTAATTACAGCTTCCTTTTTCAGATTAATACAAAACAATTATCTTTAAACTTTTGTCGATACTGAGCATACTTCATAAAAAAAATACAGATATAGAGTTAAACCATACATAAATAACAAATATTTAGAGCCTGAATAATTTGCAGAAGGGGGACAAACACCCAAAAGAGACTGTTCCACCCAACCATCTCCTGAAGAAGCCAAGATTACTTGCTTAGGACCGCCAAGCCTATTCACTGAACCACTAGTACAAATATTATTGGATAATAGCACACACAGGACTTGTTGCAACTTAGCACTCAATATCATACTTAAATTAGCAATTTCACTTTAGCTATCCCCTCATCGAATTCCTTGTGTTCCTGACTTTTCAGTTTGCAACAATCACAAGGTTCATTCACTTAGAAAATACAATGTAGTGAGCCTCCTACTCAATTCGATGGTATTTATAAGATTTCCTAGGTCTTTGGGTCAGTTTTGAAATTAAATGAGCCACCTGCTTAGTTCCCCTTCTCAGAGAACATCACCACAACTTTAGGTATTTTTCTTCCTACGATAGCTAGAAAGTGAAATGCGAGTGTTGCCACTTGTCAATCACCTTCTGCAACTGCTCATTCCTCCTAGTGGGTCAGTGAACAATCTTTCAACAATCTCCTTTGGATAGGTGTTTCTTCTATTTAATTATTTAAATAAATAAATATCAATTACAGTTATCCTTGACCAACTTGGTCATAAAAAATTCCAATAATTTTAACATAATGTTTTCTCAAATAAATAAAAATATTTATTTTTCAGATCTAGGTGGGTTACAAACACCCCCCCTTAAGTTCAACATTGTCCTCAATGTTGCTTAAGTTTATTCTGAGTCTTCCTGGAACAGAGCTAGATATGCCTCTCGCATATGGCTCTCCAATTCTCAGGTTGCTTCATTTGGAAAGAGGTGTTTCCATTGCACCTTTACCTGCCCAATGGTGTGATTCCAAAGAAAAAATTCCTTTTTATCGAGAATATAGTCCAGTTCCACCTGAAAATCTCCTTCGGGTTCTACCTAAATAACATTCCAGTCGATCACATGAGTAGCATCATGCACATACTTTATCAATGTGGAAATATTAAAGGCATTATGTATTCTAATATTAGGTGGAAAAGTTAACTGATATGCCACTGGCCCAACTCTTTCCAATATTTCAAATGATCCAAAATACCTGGGTGCTAATTTAACACAACTCCCCAACTTAAAGGAGATCTTTCTGGGTTTTACCTTAACAAATACATGCTCCCCTACTTGGAATTCTTTGGGATTTCTTTTAAGGTCTGCATAACTCTTTTGTTTGTCCTGAGCAATTTTCAAATTGATTTGTACCTATTTCACTATTAGTTTCAATTCTATTAACAAGTTAGGTCCTAACATCAATCTGTCAACTGGATTACTCCATGTAGTGGGAGTGTTATTTTTCCTACCATATAATATTTCAAAAGGACTAAGTTTAACTAAAGCTTAATTATGATTATTGTACGCAAATTCAACTAAGTGCAAATAATCCTCCCATTTCTTGGGGTAGTCTATAACATACATTCGTAACATGTCTTCTAGTCCGTTTGTCCATCCGTTTGCAGATGATACGTCGTACTAAAATTCAATTTAGTATCTAGTCCTTTAAATAATGACTTCCAAAAATTATCAGTAAACTTAGGATTTCAATTAGAAATTATTACCTTCAGAATTCTGTGCAATCGAAAAATTTCCTTCATAAAGATGTCAGCAATGTTAACATCTTTATGAGTTGTTTTAACAGGTATAAAGTGTGTCGCCTTTATTAGTTTGTCTACTACTACCATTATTGAATCATTTTGTTTCTAATTTTTTGGAAAACCAGTTATAAAATCAAGACTAATGACTTCCCATTTCCAATTTGGAATTTGTAATGGTTGTAAAAGACCTGCTGGGTGTTGATGCTCAGCTTTAACTTGCTAACATTCTATACACCTAGATATATATTCAACAACTTCATTCTTCATATTAGGCCAAAAATACTCTTTTCTCAACATTGTTATCATCTTTTGATACCTCGAATGTTCGGAATAAGGACTTTTATGTACTTCATTTAAAATCAGCAGTTTAATTTTTGGTATGTTAGGCACACAAAGTATGTTTTTATACAGCATTAAGCTTTTTTCATTTAAACTGTAATCTATTTTTATATTTTCAGATTCATTCTGAGTTACCTTTTCTCTTAGATTCTGGTATTCTCTATCCAGTTTTATCCCTTCTTCCAATTTATCATCTAATTTTGTTTTATAACTGATAATGGCAGCTATAAAATTCATTATTCTATTTCTGCTTAAGGCATCAGCCACTTTGTTTTCCTTTCCTTTGATGTGTTTGATTTCAAAATCATATTCTCTAAGGAAATCTAACCATCTAGCTTGCCTTGCGTTCATGTTTTGTTGATCAAACAAATACTTTGAACTTATGTTATCAGACATTAACAAAAATCTTTTACCAATTAGATGATGGCACCACATTTTTAGAGCATGAATTATAGCAACCAGCTCTAAGTTATAAGTTCATAATTCTTTTCATGTGTTTTTAGCTTCCTTGATTCATAATCAATTACGTGACCTTCTTGTGTTAATACTCCACCCAATACTTCATTACATGCATCAATGCATACAATGAAATCCTTGTTTGGATCTGATATTTTTAGAATAGGTGTAGTAGTTAAAAATCCTTTTAATTTATTAAAACTTTCTTCACACTTTTGATCCATACGAACCATTTTCCATTTTTCTATGGGATCTGCAATCTTCGAGAATCCTTCAATGAATTTTCGATAATAACCAGTTATTCCCATGAATGATTGTACATCCGTTGCATCTTTGGGAACAGGCCAATCAATTATTTCTTTTATCTTATCCAGGTCTACTGATATTCCTTCCTCAGATATCACTTTCCCTAAATATTGTATCTTGTCTTTATAAAATTCACATTTACTGAATTTAGCATATAGTTTATGTTCCCTTAGAACCTATAGTATTATTTGCAAGTGTTCATCGTGTTCTTCTTTTGCTTTCGAATAAATTAATATGTCATCTATGAAGACAACTACAAATTTATCCAAGTATTTACTTAAGACATTGTTCATTAAACACATAAAGGTTGCTGGAGTGTTTGTTAGCCCAAAGGGCATAACCACAAACTCATAGTGCCTATATCGGGTTCTGAAAGCGGTCTTAAAAATATCTTCGCCTTTAATTTTGACTGGATGGTATCCATATCTCAGGTCTATTTTTAAAAATACCGTCGCTCCGCATATCTAACCAAACAGATCATCGATGCGGGGCATGGGATATCTATTTTTAATTATCATTTTGTTTAGTTGACGGTAGTCTATACATAGACGTAATGTATCGTCTTTCTTTTTAACGAATAAGGTCGGTGCTCCCTAAGGGGATACACTTGGTCTTACATAGTTTTTTTCTATCAGTTCTTGTAATTGTAAGTTTAATTCATTAAGTTCTAAAACGTTCTTTCTATAAGGATCCTTTGAATTAGATACAACTCTTGGTACCAATTCAATCATGAAATCCATATCTCTCTTTGGAGGTAATCTTGGAAATTCTTCCGGCAAAACATTTGAGAAATCTTGTAGGATTGGAATATCATCGAATTTTAGCTTATCTTCTTTATCCATGTGTTTGTTATTTATTATATGTACACCAAATAATTTACAACCTTTTTCATTTGTAATGTCAAGATTTGTCTAACCGAAACTTTCCTAGGTATTCCTTTGATTGTAGTTCTTTGTCTTTTATCATTTAAATAAGTAAATGTTTTCTAAAAACAATTTAAAACTACTTGATGTCTTTCCAACCAATCCATACCTATTATAACATCATAATATCCTAACAAAAATATATTTAACTTTACTTCAGTTTTGAACTGACTCATAAACAAGTCACAGTTTTCAACATAATTAACTACTTTCCTTTTTGTCTCTGTAGCTAATTGGACCAGCCAAGACTTTTCAAACTTTTTCAAAAATAAATTGCATTTTTCCACTATGCTAGGTGACACATAGATTAAACTAGCACATGGGTCAATTAGAATGGAAATAGACCGGTTTTGTATCATACCTTGTACTTACACCATGGAGGTTTGATGATCATCCTGTCAATTTTCCAAGGATGCATTTATTCTGGGAATTTCATTTGCTACATCTCCAGTTGTTTCCTCTTCTTCAATGGTATGCACATTGTTGAAGTTCCATTTTCTATTCAGACAATACTTGGCATAATGTGATCCTTGACATTCCTAGCAATTTACAGGTTCCTTATGTTCATTATTATTAACATAATTATTAGGCATATCTCTGCCTTTTGGTGCTGTAATATCTATGTTTTACTTTTAAAATATGTTCCTTGATAATTATTCTTAGAGAAATTCTGAGAATTATTTCTGAAAATTTTATTAGGCTTAAAACCTTTTCTTTTCTGATCAAATTTATTTTTTCTCTTATTCTTCCTGTTAGGTATGCTTTCTCTCTTCTTGCTTTGTTCGTAGAAGAAGTCGGCTTTTCTCATTACCTCTTCAAGGGTCTTTGGATTATCGAATTCAATTATGTCCTTGAAACTAGTAGGAAGACCTCTTAGAAACCTTTTTATTTTATGCTTTTCATCAATTATATATGGTACATATCTTCAATAAACTTAGAAATTTGATACTTAACTCTTTCATTGACATTGAACCTAGTTTCAATTCATAAAAATCTTTCTCTTTCTTCATAATATTGTTCAGATAAAAATTTCCTTTTAAAGTACTTTTTAAAAACTCTCCAGGTTAAATACTTTTCTTTAAGGTTTTTGACTCTTTTTATGTCCTACCACCAGATGTCATCTTTTCTGGTTAGGTTGTAGATAGCCATCTGGGCTTTCAATCTATCAAAGTAGTTATAAATCTGAAAGTACGTTTTCATCCTTGATCACCAAACCTTGATTCTTCACCCTTTTCCGCTTTCCCGTTAAACATTGGAGGTTTTATTTTTTTTAATTCTCCCGATATTTCTTCATAAGTTTAATACTTCCTTTTTCTAAGACTACAATCGCTTTCACTACTTTCACTTGTGTATTTATACCTTCCTCTATGCAACCTTAATTTAACTCCTGAAGAAGATTCACTATCAGAAAATCTTAATTTCTTACCCTTGTGTTTGGATGATACTGTCCAAAATCAGTTTCATACGCATTTCTTTTATCTTTACCTCTGCTATGTATTTTGTCTAGTAAAATGTGATCTAGTTCCAAAATTCTCTCATTATCTACTTTCATAGTGTGTAGTTCATCCTTTAATTATTTCATTGTTTGAAGTAACTCTGAGGGTTGATTATTTAATTCCACATAAATGTTGTCTGGATTATTGTGATGGGATCCATTTTCAATAGATGCTTCGGATCCTTCCATTTCCTACAAAATACAATTTTTTTATGTACAAAAATAGTTTTAAAATACGACCAGTAATTTTGTTTCTTGTTTGCGTGAGAGCGAGCCAATCAGGCCTAGTGTTTGGAAACTCTCTCTGATAACACATGTAACATCTCCAAATTTCGTAACTAGGGTCGATGAATCGTTGATGCGGAGGGGAGGATTAGGGTTCGATTGGTGGTTTAACCAAGTGAGACAATGAGTGTTGTGGCCGTGTCAACCTGCGTGCAGGAGGCAAGGAGGGGGGGTCTGCAAGTCCCCTAGCTGTGTATCATGGAAGACCCAGACCCACAGGGTCCTGAACTGGAGAGGGGGGAAGATGGAAAAGGCAGCGAGAAGCATGAAAGAGATGGAAAGGGGAAAAGATTAGGCCCAGGGGGGTGTCTACTGAGGGCCCGGTCTATACCTCCAATCCAGATTAGATCGAAGAAGGTGAGAGGCAAGATCGAGATTTGAAAGGATAAATCCCTTATAGGGAAATTCATGGGGATTTGGCCCAAGGAGAGAGATCTAGCCCATTGGATAACGAGTGTGTGGAACCCTTAAGGACATTATGACCTGTAGCTTGGATCCAAAGGTTTTTTCACCATCATCTTTTTCAATCAAGAAGATCGAGATTGAATCTTGGAGGGGGGTCCATATTTTTTATTCTCGGCTAGGTTATACCTTCGGCTATGGAAAGAACAATTTAACCCAGAAACTAAAGACATGATGGTTGCACCAATCTGGATCCGTCATTTTTTATTGCCAAGCAAATACTGGGACCTGGATACCCTGAAGGACATAGGGAATAGCTTAGGGGAATTCATAAAGGTAGCTGAACAAACCAAGGTCCAGAGATATACTTCCTATGCTCGCATTTGTGTATCTGGATCTATCCAAATAACTCCCAGAGGGAGTCAGCCTAAACTAGGAAGATGAGCAATGGATCCAACCCATCGATTATGAACAAATTCCCTTTAGATGCAGGCACTGTCACGAATATGGGCACTTGGGGAGGGACTTCCCAACAGCAGGAAACCCTAGCCAACGTCAAGGAGGAAAAACATATGGGGAAGGGTTCACCCAAGTCAAGAATTGACGAAGAAACAGAGGAGGAGAGTCGTCCAAAACAAAGAAGGAACCTAAGACAAAGACACCTCAGTCCAAAAACCCCTTTGATGTGGTAGGGGAGGAGATGGCTGAAGCTGGCACATATGAGGTGAAAAGTCCACTAACGCAGCAGGAAGGAAATACTAAGGAGATGGTGGGAGAGGATGTGCAACAAATGGAAGTGATTGAGGAGGACAAGGTGGAAGAGATGGAATTGGGAGAGCTGGATCTGGATGCGCTCGAGGAAGAATGTGGAAAGAAGGGACAGGGCTATGTATCCCGACGATAGATAGAGATTCTTCAAGAAGCAATCATTAGAACATGTGCCCATCAGAGTCTAGGGATCGACCCAGACCCGCAAAAAGTAGTAAGAGGAAATCCCCGAAAGAAGAGTTGCATAGGGGATGAAAGACAAACAAGCAACACATTACAGAGGTAGGTGTAAATCTCATTGAGTCAGGCCAGTACGCCATGATCAGGGTGGCCTTTTCTTAAGTTAACAAGTTTTGTCAATGGAGCTTATTTCTTGGAATATAAGAGGGTGTAGTAACCCTAGGAAGTGGAAGATACTAAACAGGAAGATAAAGGAGGAGAGACCTGATATCTTGTTTCTTCAAGAGACAAAGTGTAGTACCGAGGGTATGGAAAAAATCAGAGAGAGGATCTGGAAAGGTGGTCAAATAATGGCCTTGGATGTTGCAGGGAAAGTGGGAGGACTTGAAATCCTCTAGAAACATAGAGTGGTGGAAATTTCTGAGTGGCGAGCTAACCAGTTCTTGGTTACAGTAGACTTTCATCTCCTAAATTCAAGAAAGAGGGGATCATTGGTGAATGTCTATGGCCCCAGCGGCTTTCCCCAGAAGCAAGATTTCTTGGATTTCCTTAGCTAAAAAAAGGGCCAAACAGAGGTTGGAAACTAGGTAATAGGGGGGGGGGGAGGTTAATCTAATATCCAACCTAGAGGAAAACAAGGGTGGCAGACGATCCTTGGATAAATATTAAGAGGCCTTCTGTGATTTTCTGATCCACGGCCCCTTAGTTTATTTGGAGATGGGAAATGGCTAGTTCACATGGAAAAATAAGAGGGGAGGGGAATATCTGGTGGCTTCTTTCCTTAAAATATTCCTGGTTTCTGAGAATATTGTGCATAGTACAAGGGAGATTGTAGCTGATGTTCTCCCAGCGGCAGGATCAGATCATTGGCCTATCTATCTCAACTAGGACTGGTCGAATGCCATTCTGAGAAAACCTTTTAGATTTGAGTATTTCTAGTTGGAACACAAAACTTTAAGGAACTGGTCACTCAGTGGTGGAAGGATTTGGTCCCCCCTCTGGGAACCATTATGTACCATTTTCAGCCGAAACTTAAAGCCCTAAAGGCCAAAATACGTACATGGAACAAGGACGAGTTTGGGAATATATTTGAAGATAAAAAAAGGCTGGTAAGTGTTGGAAATATGGCAGTGGTCAGGTTTTCATTGATGACAATTAGAGTAGAACAAAAAACAGATCCATGAAGGAGTTCAATGATGACAAAGGACTAATCAAGACATGATGGCAGGGCAAACTCAGTAAAAGCCAAAGGAATGTTAAAGGAAGTGATAACATGGAATATATGGTAATGTGGCATGTGTGATGAGGATTGAAATACACTTTATGGTGTCCTACTGCTATCAAGAAGTCATGATTACAAATTGACATCATTCTGGAAAGATATGAAAATTTTGTGAAAAACAGGAGAATGACTAAGTATAGGAAATTTAGTAAAAACTGGCTTCAGTAAAATGCCCGCCATTTCCTTTAGGAGAAGTATTAAACTATTCTGAAGACATGGGGATATAGTATGTTTAGTGGTGCATCCATCCATGGTCTCAGATTTCTTAAAGGAGGATTTAGGAAAAATATATAGATATGTCAAAACAGAGTTTCAGGATAAAATTTGGAGAAAATCCTGAAAATATCTAAGTGTTGAATTAACAGATGAAAGACCATTTTCAAATTTATCTTGTGATATTGTCTTGTTCATTGTTGAAATGGCTATATAGCCATGCTTGTAGGTTTCCTTAGGGTGATCACATGTGGGAGAAATCAATCTGCCAAAGCAGAAGAAAAATTGCTTTTACAAGTTAAAGACAATTTTGTCTGTGTTAAATTAAATAGTTTGGAAGCCTATTTTCAATTGATCTCCAAATAATGCATGTGTATTAGAAATTTCAAAAGAAGGAATGGGGATGTTATATGTTGAAGTGGCTATCCAACCATGGAGTCAATTTTCCTCTTTGATATCCACATGTGTAAAAGGAAGATATGCCGAGTTGAGGAAAAATCAGTTTCGGATGGACAACGTTCTGAGCGGGTGTTTTGTAAGTCTGAGCTTCTATGGCAGATAATTGTTCAAGAATAACCTGCTACAGTGAATGGGTTTCAAATTTTGGTCCGCAACGGCGGATGGTTGTTCAAGTCCGGTCCGCAATGACGGATGGTTGTTCAAATTCAAGCCACGACGGCGGATGTTTGTTCAAAGTCAGAGCCGCTACGATGGATCGATGTTTGAGTTCGAGCCGCTACGGCGGACATTTGTCTAAGTCCTTGCCACTACGGTAGACAGTTGTTAAAGTTCAGGCCTCTATGGCGTACTTTTGTCTAAGTCTGAGCCACTAAGGCGGACAGTTGTTAAAGTCTGAGCCGCTATGACGAACGTTTGTCAGCTTTTGGGTCGCTATGGTGGATAGCTTCCTATGTTTCGATCCGCAATGGCGGACGAATTTTTGGTTGGAATGATAGAAAGGTTTCTGATTTATTTTTCCTCGCTAGAGTGGATGGATTTCAGCTTTTGATCCGCTATGGCGGAAAGCTTCTTTTGTCTCAAGTCGCAATGGTAGATGAAATCTTGATTGGTCGCCCGATTCTCACCAATCCCACTTTGGCGGAAGAATCTTCACTGTAGAGCCACTAAAGCGAAGGATGTGTCATTGTTGAAAATAAAAGTTGTTGTGCTACAGGAAAAAGAATAGATTCTCTGTCTGGTTTATTATGAAGATCTGAAGCCATAGAGAGCTAGCAAGGAGGAAGAAGCTCGCTTCCTGTAGATGGAAGGTGAAGACCGCAATGGAGGACAAGGAATAAAACGCAGAGGTTTTAAATATGCCAGTGATCAATGAAGACAGAGTGTGACTACATAATCAGAGTTTTGATAAAAAGCTGATTTTTTTTTACATCTTACGCTACCGGAAGATAGATAGAGTATACACGTCATTCATTGAACTAAAATACTAAACAGTGTTAAATGTTTCAAAGGGAGAAAAGGAATCCTTTATTAAAAGAACATAGCCAGAAGATCTTGAAGCTCTAATTAATTGATTAGTTAATTAATAAACAGAGTGTTTATCAGTTGTAAACAAAGTGTTTGTTGAAAGGACATGACTGTCTTTTAAAGATTGAAAAAACAGTCTTTACAGACAAGGGATTGAAGGACACGATTTAACATAATCTGTTTTGAAAGGACGCAATTTACAGAGAAGGAATGTGTTGTATGAAGAGAGGTGTTTGGGGCTGAAGAGATATGAAAGGATGTGTTTATCTAGTATGAAGAGGCATGACCATTTGAAAGGGTGTGATTGTGAAAAGACACAAATGAAGATATTTGGTTGTAAAGAAGAGATACATGATGTTAAAGGTATTTATAAGCAGAATTTTGAGATGAAGGAGAGTGTCTCAAAGGTCCAGATTAAAGACCAAGACCAAATTGCCTGTGCCATTGAGATTGATGTAGCCATAGAAGAAGACAGAGACCAGTGGGCGTGAAAAATAATGGAGGGAAAAAGAAATATAACATATCACAAAAAATATAGTAGGGTGGCAGGGTGGTGCTAGGGCAGGCTACATTCCTACAAGGGAGTCTTAAGCCTTTTTCTAGTAGTGGCTGGAAAATCTGGGTATAGGTGTATCCTTTTGTGTAGGTGTAGGCAGAAACCAGGGTGTGGGTTCATCCTTCAGTGGTGGATGAGAAACTTGGGGATTGTTGTCTCCAGCAATTGGTTGCTTGCAAATAACTCTTGTAAATACAATATTGTAGTATAGAACGAGTTGATGGTTTAGCCTATTGCAATTCCACGTTAAAATTGTGTTCTGTGTATTCTTGTTGTTATGTGTTTTCTGTATCTTGTTGATTCCATGTTGTGGTTAAAGTTTTAAATAAGTGTTTAAAACGTAAAAAGTTAACATTACTGATTCACCCCCCCTCTCAGTATTGACAAATATTCCAACAATTGGCATCAGAGCAAGGATCCTTCACTAACAGTTTAACCAGTGGAAGGAAGATCCTATTAAAACCATTATGGATCAACAAGAAGAGATGTACACAAAAAATGGATTTCCAATACTTGGAAAGGAAGAATACATGTTTTGGAGAATAAGAATGGAAAGGTATCTGAAGGCATTGGGACATGATGTATGGAATTCAGTGATCAATGATTACTTCCCACCAAAAAGGATAAGGACTCTAGCTCAAAAGAAATCCAGGAAAATTAACTCAATGGAAATGTATTTAATCCTTGATGGATTACCTGATGATGTCAAAAAGAAGATAGGTGAATAAACTCTACAAGCCTAACTTTGGGAGAAGATAAAAGACCTATATTTCATTGAGCAAAGAGTAGAAGGAAGACTTGCTATTCTCGAGTATGTTAGTGAAGATGAAAAGATAAGTGAAGATAAAGAAAAATCATTTATAGTGACAACAAACTCAGATGAGGAATTTGAAGTAGAAATTGAATCCCAATACATGGTTGTTGTAGATGAAATTAAAAAATGTAGGAAAAAGAACAATGTATTGAAAGAAAAATTGTCAAAATATCAAGAAGAGAAGAAGTCAAAAGAAGAGGAAGTCAAAACCCTCCACGAAGAGCTACGTAATTCAAGAAACTAAGTGTTGGCTAGTATGGAAGAGGTCAAGAGCTTAAAACAGGAAGTTGTTGAATTCAAGGAAGAAGTAAAAAAGCTAAAAGATCAACTGACTATTAGTGAGAAGTTCAAGGAAAGTACTAAAGCCATTAATAAAGTCCTTAGCTTACAAAGATACCCCAAGGATAAAACAAGTCTTGGATATAATCATAAAGGATCAAGCTCCATCATTCATGAAAATGTTTAAAATGTTAGATGTCAAAATGATGCCTCAAAAGATATACCCAGGAAGCAAAATAATCACAAGGAAACAAAGTCCAATTATCATAATTATTTTCATCCTCCCAAGATGAAAAATTTCAGAAGACATGCAAAAGAAAAGAGTCAATACAAGCAGAAAAACCAGAGATTCTCCAAACATACATTCTATGGATATTGCCATTGTTGTCACAAGTTTGGTCACAAGGCTGATGATTGTAGAATCAATGAAGAAGATGAAGGGATGATAAGGAAAGAAGACACCAACACTATAATAGCAAAAGACATATTTTGTGTATCATATGTCACAATATTGGACAATTTGCAAGACATTGCAAGAATGGGACATGCAGACCTTCCAAGGAAACTCATAAGAAAGTATGGAAGATGAAAACTAAGAAACCAGTAAGCAGAATACCCCATGGAAAGATGTGGACAAGAAAGGAAGACTCCGAAGATGTTGAAGAGATAAAGATTTCAAACATCAGTAAGATCTCTAAAGATAACGATGAGCATAATAGAGGAATAAATGAGGATGACATCCTTTATGAGAAAAAGTAAGATGGAGATATAAAAGAATACACTGATAAATATGAAGGTGTTGAATAAGGATGTAGTGATTACTGTGGGATCCTTTTCTAAAAAGGTCTCTCATGATTTAAAGAAAACCCTGAAAATAACATTAGAAGGGATCTTATACTCGGGGGGAATTATGATCAGAAAATTCCAATTGGTATCTAACAAAAAAACTCAATTGGTGTCAAATGTTGAAGTATATTGAAAGCTATCTTCTTCAAAGATGATGGGTGATCAAGGATGGTGTATGGATGATATAAGAGAAAGTATGAAGTAACATGAGAACAAAAAAAAATGTGTGAGAATCATGAAGACCATGATCTCTGCAATCAAATAGAATATAAAAGATTATTATGACTTGCATAGGATTTGAAGTCATGACACATACAGATGCTACAATTTTAGACTACATAAGATTGTTGAGAGTGATGATGTTAAGGTAGATTATTTAAACAAGGAAATCCAAAAATCAATAGAGTATACTCAATGATCAAAGAAAAGATGACAAGGATTTAGTTGATACACACACAGATGTAAACGAAAAAGAAGACATACAAGAAGATGAAACAACTACCAAAAAGGAGGATCAACAAATAGTAATCTTTATTGTAAAATTGTTGATGATATCCTGATTATTGTAGAAGTATATGTTGATGATATTATGTGTGGGAGTGATGAAGAAAAGTTGAGAGAGGATTTTGCTAAGAGGATACATCAAGAATTTGAAACGTCTTTGCTTGGTGAAATGAATTTATTTCTAGGATTGCAAATAGTACAGTGCAAAAAGGGAATATGTATTCATCAGTCCAAGAATATTAAAGATATGTTGAAGAGATTTCAGCTAGAGGATTGCAAGCTTGTTTATACACCTATGACACTATGTTGAAAATTAAGCAAAGAAGATGAATCCAAGGATGTAGATCCAAAACATTATAGATCCATGATTGGGATTCTACTATATGTAACAGCCTCCAAACCAGATGTCAAGCAAGCTGTTGGAATGGTGGCTAGATTCCAAGCTGCACCAAAAGAGAGCCATGTTCAAACTGTAAAAAGAATCTTAGGCAAATATTAGGAGCGGTGTCCTCTCCAATATAAAAGAAACTAATGCATCAGAGTGGCATCACCTCAGGGGGAGATAGTGACCAAATTCAAGAGGAGTTAGTTAATCCTTTTCCCATGATGTCAAAGGGGGAGAAACAAAATAATGTTTCCATCAATGCCAAAGGGGGAGATTGTTGGAAATATTGTAGTGGCCAGGTTGTCATTGATGGCAATTAGATTAGAACAACAAACAAATCCATGAAGGAGTTCAATTATGACAAAGGACTAACCAAGACATGATGGCAGGGCAAACTCAATAAAAGACAAAGGAATTTCAAAGGAAGTGATAACATGGCATATATGGTGATGTGGCATGTGTGATGAGGCTTGAAATAAACTTGATCGTGTCCTAGTGCTATTAGGAAGTCAACATTACAAATTGACATCATTCTGGAAAGATATGACAATTTTGTGAAAAACAGGAAAATGACCAAGTATAGGAAATTTAGTAAAAACTAGCTTCAGTAAAATGCCCACAATTTCCTATAGGATAAGTATTAAACTATTATGAATACATGAGTATCTAGTATGTTTAGTGCTGCATCCATCCATGGTCTCAGATCTGTTAAAGGAGGCTTGACGAAAAATATATAGATATGCTAAAACAGAGTTTCGGGATAAAATTTGGAGAAAATCCTGAAAATATGTAAGCGTTGAATTAACAGATGAAAGACCATTTTCAAATTCTCGCCAGAGGTTATGTGTATGTCAACAGATTTATCTTGTGATATGGTCTTGTCCATTGTTGAAATGGCTATCTAGCCATGCTTGTAGGTTTCATTATGGTGATCACATGAGGGAGAAATCAATCTGCCAAAGTAGCAGAAAAATTGGTTTTATAAGTAAAAGCAATTTTGTCTAAGTGTTAAAATAAACAATTGGGAAGCATATTTTCAAATGATCTCTAGATAATGTGTGTGTATCAGAAAGTTAAAAAGAAGGCATGGGGATGTTCTATGTTGAAGTGGCTATCCATCCATGGTGTCAATTTTCCTCTGTGATGTCCACACCTGTAAAAGGAAGATATGCCAAGTTGAGGAAAAATCGGTTTTAGATGGACAAAGTTCTAAGCATGTGATTTGTCAAGTATAAGCCTCTATGGAGGATAATTGTTCAATATTGACCCACTACGGTGCATGGGTCTTCGATTTTGGTCCGCAACGAAGGTGTTGGAGACATTTACCACCTTACACACTCATTTTGGTCAATTTGGCCTAGTTAAACCACTATCCTAAGTATTATTGGATTAATTAACATTAGTGGAGCATTAAATGTCATCAGCTAGATCACGTCCATGCCTTCCTTCAGTCAAGGAGGCTAACTTAGCCTTCTCCTACATTCAGGGAGGCTAACTAGAGCACTCCGAGGGTGATCTGAGTGATATTGATCCACCTAATTGCTAACTGGTGGTTACAATAAGTTAAACAGGGCAGTGAAGGTGCCGCCCTTCATTAAATTGATTATTTAATGATTATTTATTGAACTGGAGTCAACAAGGGCACCTCCAACCACTTCTGATGTTCAGTTACACTTCAATTAACCTCATCGGGGTTCATTGGAGTCATTGAAGCGCTACCACTTGATGGTTGGCTTGCTGTGATATGTGTCTAATCTCTTTCAGTTGAGACTTAGTCATTTATTGCACTCCAACTTCGGTTAGGGCTCAGTTGAGTCAATTAGGGTTTTGATCAGTGGTTAACTTGAGTGTTGACTGTGTCTTACATTTAGTTAAGCTAGACTCACTCATTCAATTCAAATGACCTCCTTAGGAATTCAAATTTCTTCTCATTCATGCTTGTAGCATGACATTGTAATGTAATTTCTCATTCTTTTATGTGAATATACAGAGCGGCTACTCATTCTGTAGTCTGATTACACCAATTCATGATTTATTTGTTGATTAATCTTTAATGAGACTGATGTTTAATCCTTAGATCATTGTGCAAGATTAATAT
The DNA here is from genome assembly GCA_001517045.1 of Pseudotsuga menziesii. NCBI lineage: Eukaryota > Viridiplantae > Streptophyta > Pinopsida > Pinales > Pinaceae > Pseudotsuga > Pseudotsuga menziesii. Next base: position 348,051 of record LPNX011103654.1, read on the forward strand.
GGTATTAGAGCTCATGACAGGACAAAGCTCTATCTCTCAAAAACAAGCTTTTTGACAAATTTTTGCATGAAAATTGAGCAATAGCTCAAAAATACAACACTACACCAGAAGCTAAGGCTTACCACTTAATACCCCAAGTAAAGAACTTGTTGATCAAGCTTGCTTGATTGACTATGCTGGGTGTGATGAAATCCTAAAATGTGCAGGCTACCCAACCTTACATTGCCCTTTCTGCTGTGATTTTAAGGTTTTATGCAGGTGAAGCATTCACTCCAGCAAATCCAGATGGCCTCCTCAATAGATATTTTGACTCCATACAATTTCCACTCATGGAAAGGTGACATGGAGATTCAGGTGTGATCCAGAGGACTCTATAGAGTCACCATAGACATTGAAGATGAGCCTGGTTTTGCCATAGAAAAATCCAGATTCTTGAACAAGAAGGATGAAGCATTCGGTTTCTTGTGCCTCTCTATTTCCTGGGATCTTCTTTTCCATCTTGCGAGATTGAAGACTCCAAAATAAATATGGGACAAATTGGAAACTCTATATGGAAAGCAAGATGACTTGAGATTTTACCAGCTCAAAAATGAATTGATGTCTCTCTAGCCCTCCAATTTCGAGACTCTGAATGACTTTTTCACAAAGTTCAAGCACACTGTTTTACTCTTGAAGCAATGCAAAGTGGAGAAGGCGAATGATCAGCTCATCCTCACCATACTCTCCAAACTTGGGGTTGATCATTTAGTTTTTGTTTCTACATTCCATGCTGGGAAGCTCACAACCCCTGGATGGAAGATGCCTACACTCAACGCCTTCATTGAGTCCCTAACAAGTGATCATGACAAGCTTGTCTAGATGGGGATCATCAAATCTTCCTGTGATCAAGCCCTCCATGTATCGAGGCCCAAAGATCTGAAGTGTAAAGGAAAGTAGTAGAAGAACCCAAAAACTAAATTTGATGCTCCTAAGCCTAGAGTTGAAAACTAGCAGGATGATGAGTCTTCCGTCTCAAGGAAGAACAAAGGAAAAAGGAACCATGGCAAGGAAAAATTCAAGTGTTCATACTGTGGGAAGGGCTTCCACCATGAACATGCCTGCATGAAGAAGAAGCTTGATGAAGCTACCTGTCTCCTTGAGAGAAATCACATCAATCTTCCAGAAATCTTTCAAAGGAGAGATCAACAAGATCAAGAACCACAGCATGAAAGAGGTCATGCCCTCGTGGCAAGCACTTCGAAGTCCAAAGCACTCTTGATTGACTCTGGAGCTTCAAACCACATGATGGCTGAAAGAGACTCCTTTTCATCAATGGAGACCAGAAAATCCAGCCCCATCCACATGGGAGATGACTCCGCCATCATTTCAGAAGGACAAGGTACTGTTGATCTTGAAAATGACTTTTTTTCAAATGTTTTGTATGTACCGTCTCTGGCATCAAATCTCCTTAGTGTCTATCAGATGACACATGTTGGAGTGCCTAAGAGAGTTTCTTTCATCCCAAATGATGTTGAGATAATGGAGCTTGCATCCAGGAAACTAATTACTAAAGGCCTTGCAAACCATCATGCAAAAGCCTATGAGTTCTCTCACTTTGTTGCGGATGCAAAGCCCACCGCTCTGCTAACTCATGGAAATGAGGTTAGTAGGTTGTGGCATGAGAGGTTTTTCCATCTTAATTTCAAATATTTTCAGCAATTACAGAAAAAATCCATGGTTGAAGGCCTCCCGGTCATCAAGGCAACCACGGGAATTTGCAAGGGTTGTGTGATTGGAAAACACCCTGAGCACAAGTTCGATCGAGGGAAGGCAAACCGAGATACACACATATTGGGGATGATACATTCTGATATTATTGGTCCAATGTATATCACATCCATGAATGGATCAAGGTATCTTCTTACTTTTATTGATGATTTTTCAAGGTACACATGGGTCTTCTTTCTCAAAATGAAGTTTGAAGTATGTGAAAAAAAAATTTGAATTGAAGGCCTTGATCGAAAATGCCTTTGGGATTAAGATCAAGATCTTGAGATATGATAATGGAGGGGAGTATGTCAGTAATGATTTGCTGCACATATTCTCCCAAAGTGGTATTCAGGTCCAACATTCAATTCCTTACACTCCCCAGCAGAACAGAGTAGCAGAAAGGAAGAATCGGTCTCTCGAGGAGATGACCACCTGTATGTTGGAATCAAAGAAGCTTGCTGCAAATTTGTGGGCTGAAGCCATGCATGCTATAGAATACATTCATAACAGGGTGCCACACTCATATATGAAAGGTAATTCCCATTTCAAATCATACTTCAGACATAAGCCATATGTGTCGAACCTATGGGTGTTTGGGTCCACTGCATGAGCCCGGATTCCGCTTGATAAAAGAAGGGCGCTTTGCAACCGCAAAACACAGAATGTCTGTTTATTGGGTATCCTAATGAATCTAAAGGTTTCAAGTTTCTGGATATAAAAACCAAATATATCATCATCGAGAGAAGTGTTAAGTTTGATGAGCCTCTTCAGGAGGTGGAACTAGTGAAGGAGAAAACTGTTGAATTTCCTTCCTATTCTACTGAATATTTGGATGATGAAATTGGGGGTGATGACCCTGATTTGGATCCTCTAATTTATGCTATCAGTGTGCATCAATCCTCGTATTCTGAATCAAAACCTAAAGTGCAAAATCATCTTCCCACATGGGCCCGACAGACACTCTCCTACGCAGGAGATAACATTGGAAATCCGGATGATCCAAGGAGAACCCGGTCTGATTTCCAAAGAGCAGGTATTGTGCTCTCTTGTCCTGATAATTTGCTGTCCAAAAATTTCTATTTGATAATTATTTCATATCCAAAATCCTACTACCATGCTCGGAAGGATTCGAGATGGCAAGTTTCCAAGGATGAAGAGATGAATTCTCTTCAAAAAAACACTACTTGGGAGCTAGTTTCTCTTCCTCCGGGAAGGAAATTGGTTCAATGCAAGTGGGTGTTTTAGACCAAGGTTGCTGCTGATGGAAGAACCTAAAAATATAAGGCAAGGCTGGTGGAAAAATGTTTCACTCAGGTCCAAGGTGTGGACTACTATGAGACCTTTGCACCGGTTGCAAAAATGGACTCCATCCGCTTAGTTTCGGCAATTTCAGCATCTAAGCACTGGGAAGTGCATCATATGGATGTTAAGTTAGAATTTTTGCATGGTGATATTCATGAGGAGATATACATGAAGCAACATGAGGGCTACATCACTGATCCATCTTTTGTTTACAAGCTAAAGAAGTCACTATACGGGTTAAAACAGGCCCCAAGAGAGTGGTATTCCAAGATGGATGCCTTCCTTCTCTCGCAAAACTTTCAAAGGTGTAGATCAGATCCAAATGTGTATTTACAACAGTATGATAGTCATTTAATTATCATTGTTTTATATTTTGATGACTTACTAATCAAATTTAGCACAGTTGCTTCCATTTCAGCCATCAAAACTGCTCTCCACAATGCCTTTGAAATGAGTGATTTGGGGCTCCTAAAACAATTTTTGGGGCTCGAAATTGAGAAAAATTCTGATGGGATTATGGTCAGTTAGTACAAATACATTTCAGACCTGTTATTCAAGTTTAACATGGCTGAATGTAGGCCTGCACCATTCCGTTTCCTTTCAAGGATCAGCCTTGAAGAAGGAAAAAGCACACCTCCCATGGACTGCACTATCTATCGACAGCTGATTGGTAGCTTGTTGTACTTGACACATTCTCGGCCTGATATCTATTATGCTGTGAATGATGTATCAAGATACATGCAATAGCCTCATGATATTCATTGGAAGGCATCCAAGAGGATCCTCCACTATATTCAGGGAACCAGGACCTACGACATTCGCTATGCTGCAGACTCCGAGCTAGAGCTGGTTGGATACACATTTTTCAATTGGGCAAGTGATTCTATTGATCAGAAGTCTAATTCTAGATATGTATTCATGTTTGGTGATGTCCCCATTTGCTATTCTAACAAAAAGCAGGCTTCCTTAGCACTATCTTCAGCAGAGGCCGAGTATCGAGGAGCGGTGAATGCTTGCATCCAAGCAGTTTGGTTGCAAGGCATTCTTTCAGAGTTTGATCTTGGTAGTAATTTGCCCACTGTCCTCTTTTGTGAAAATCAAAGTGCTATTAAGGTATCCATAGATCCAGTTACTAGGCAAAGGACCAACCATGTAGAGATCCACATGCACTACATCAGGGAGCTAGTGCATGACAGGACCATCATTTTGCAATACTACCCGACTGATGAGCAGATTGTAGACATCTTCACCAAGAGGATTTTAGAAAAGAAGCTCACTTACCTCTGTTCACTGTTGGGGGTGAGTTCATCGAGGTGATTCAGACTATTTTCAGTGTTCAGCTTGAGGGGGGGGTTTCCCACTGGGTTTTCCCGCTTTTCCTCACTTAGTTTGTTTTTTAGCATTGTTTCAATTTCAGCATTGTACAGGGTGACCTATGGCCTTAGTTTCCAGGGCCCTAGCATTTTTATGCATTTATGTTTTCTAACTCCTCCTGACTATAGCTTAAGGGGGGGTGTTGGAGACATTTACCACCTTACACACTCATTTTGGTCAATTTGGCCTAGTTAAACCACTATCCTAAGTATTATTAGCTCAATTAACATCAGTGGAGCATTAAATGTCATCAACTAGATCACATCCATGCCTTCCTTCAGTCAAGGAGGCTAACTTAGCCTTCTCCTACATTCAGGGAGGCTAACTGGAGCACTCTGGGGGTGATCTGAGTGATATTAATCCACCTAATTGCTAACTGATAGTTACAATCAGTTAAACAGGGTAGTGAAGGTGCCTCCCTTCATTAAATTGATTATTTAATGATTATTTATTGAACTGGAGTCAACAGGGGCGCCTCCAACCACTTCTGATGTTCAGTTACACTTCAGTTAACCTCATCAAGGTTCATTAGAGTCATTGAAGCGCTACCACTTGATGGTTAGCTTACTATGACATATGTCTAATCTATTTCAGTTGAGACTCAGTCATTTATTGCACTTCGACTTTGGTTAGGGCTTAGTTGAGTCAATTAGGGTTTTGATCAGTGGTTAACTTGAGTGTTGACTGTGGCTTACATTCAGTTAAGCTAGACTCACTCATTCAATTCAAATGACCTCCTTAGGAATTCTAATTGCTTCTCATTCATGCTTGTAGCATGACATTGTAATGTAATTTCTCATTCTTTTGTGTGAATATACAAAGAGGCTACTCATTATGTAGTCTGATTACACCATTTCATGAGTTATTTGTTGATTAATCTTTGATGAGACTGATGTTTAGTCCCTAGATCACTGTGCAATATTAATAGGAGGATGTTTGTTCAAGTCTGGTACGCAACGACGGATGGTTGTTGAAATACGAGCTACAACGACGGATGTTTGTTCAAAGTCTGAGCTGCTACGGCGGATGGATGTTCAAGTCCGAGCCGCTACGGTGGATGTTTTTCTAAGTCCGAGCTGCTACGGCGGACATTTGTTAAAGTCTGAGCTACTACGGCAGACATTTGTCAGCTTTTGAGCCGCTACAATGGATAGCTTCCTATGTTTCGAGCCGCAACGACAAATGAATTTTTGGTTGGAATGAAATAAAGGTATCCAATTTATTTTGCCCCGCTACAGCGATTGGATTTCAGCTTTTGAACTGGTATTGTGAAAAATATTATTTTGTTTCAAGCTGCAACGGTGGATGAAATCTTGATCGGTCACCCGATTCTCACCAAGCCTGCTTCGGCAAAAGAATATTCATCATTGAGCTGCTAAATCGAAGGATGTGTCTCTGTTGAAAATAAAATTTGTTGCGTTACAGGAGTCTCTTTCTAGCTTATTATGAAGATATGAAGCGATAGAGAGCCAACAAGGAGGAAGAAGCTCGCTTCCTGTAGATGGAAGGTGAAGACTGCAATGGAGGACAAGGAATAAAATGCAGAGGTTTTAAACATGCCAATGATCAATGAAGAAAAAGCGTGACTTCATAATTAGAGTTTTGATAAAAATCAAAGTTTTTTTTTACATCTTACGCTACTGAAAGATAGATAGAGTATACGCATCATTCATTGAACTGAAATATTAAACAGTGTTAAATGTTTCAAAGGGAGAAAAGGAAGTTTATTAAAAGAACATAAACAGAAGATCTTGAAGCTCTAATTAATTGATTAGTTAATTAATAAACATAGTGTTTATCAGTTGTAAACAAAGTGCTTGCTGAAAGGACATGACTGTCTTTTAAAGATTGAAAAAACAGTCTTTACAGACCAGGGATTGAAGGACATGATTTAACATACCGTGTTTTGAAAGGATACGATTTATAGAGAAGGAATGTGTTGTATGAAGAGAGGCATTTGAGGCTAAAGAGACATGAAAGGATGTGTTTATCCAGTATGAAGAGGCATGACCGTTGGAAGGGTGTGATTGTGAACAGACACAAATGAAGAGATGTTATTGTAAAGAAGAGATACATGATGTTAAAGGTATTTATAAGCATAATTTTTAGATGAAGCAGGGTGTCTCAGAGGTCCAAATTGAAGACCGAGACCAAATTGTTTGTGCCATTGAGATTGATGTAGCCATAGCAAAAGATAGAGACCATTGGGCATGACAAAGAATGGAGGTAGAAAGAAATCTAACATATTACAAAAAACATATTAGGGTGGCAGGGTGGTGCTAGGTGTTATCTCCCAAAATAAAATAAGTTTATTTTATTTAGTATGAAGAATTTAAATGATGCAATGAAGGATATGAAGATCACTAACAAATTTAAAGACCTCTATTTTTTATGCAAATTTCACAAAGTTGTGGCTTCGGTAGCTTGGGCGAGGATCAAAACATGTCATTAGCCACCGAAAGATGGAAGATAAATAACAGGTGAAAGACCCCTTCAGCAGTTAGGCGTATTGCTAAACTTTTTACTACCATCAGAACATTTTTAAACAGTGATTGGAGCTTGAAAATATAAAGGATCGGCGAGTTCTTTCGATCGATGACAAGGATCATTCTGACAACGCGACAATAGATGAAATATTTGGTGATCGAAAGAAATAGAGACTATGGCTTTCGATCGATGACAAGGATCATTCTGACAGCGCGACAATAGATGAACTCTTCGACGATCGGAAGAACTGAAGACTACGCATCGAAGGGACAAGGCTAAAAGGTTCTGAAACATCGGTGATGTGAAGAACTAAATACCGCTGAAGTGAAGAATCAAAAATCAGAACTCTAAAGACTAACCGTTGGTGAATTAGTCCTCTGAGGAGCCACAACGGTGGAAGAAAAATAGACTAAGGTTTCTGATCGATGATAAGAATCATTTCAATAGCGCAACAATAGAAGACCATCGACGATCGAAAGACATATAGACTACTAAACAACGAGTTTATAACGAAGCATCTCCATAGTGTCGGTGGTGCAGGGGACTAAAAGCTCAGATTTTAGCTTCTATCGACCTCTGATAGCGATAAGGAGAAATCGTCGATAGTCAAGGATATAAATTTTTATGTGGTACGTTTCACCTCCAAAACTGCGGCCACGTTTAGATAAAGGGCTCTGATATATTTGTTATTACCACTCCCGATCATTGATGAAGAAGTCATCATGATGTTGGTGATCTAAGGAGTCGACACTGCGGTAAGGATGAGACTTGGGGCACCGATAAAACAGAAGACAGAGCTTCTGATCGGCGACTGCGGCAACAAAGTTAAAAAGTTTCGAGCAGATTGGAAAAGACTGGGCACTTTAGTTAAATGCTGATACACTGACTATTGACAGCAATTTCACAGTGAACCAATAGTGGGAATGATCAGCGACCACTTTAATCATTAAAGGACCACTTAGTGAACTAGATCTTCACAGTAGATGAACAAACAGTTAGCAAGGGTTTGAACCCCTAATCTGGAAAAACTATTACTTTCAGTTATTTTTGTGTAAACAGATCAAATTTTCAGGATCTGTAAGTTTTGTAAAAGGCTATAAAGCCCATGATTATTTGATTAATAAAACGTTCAACTTCAAGGATTTATGAGCCTGTTCCATTATCAAGCGCCTCATCTGGTTTACTCTAAGTATAAGCTCTTTTGTTGTGATTTGTTCAGCCATCTCTTTCTTTATTGTGTTTATTGCCTGAATGTGCATTTAGGTAATTTTCAGATTTATTAAAGGTCTGATAGTTGTCATCCTATTGGTTATTTAGTGATATTTGATTTATAAACACCATCTTCAGCAGGATTTAGCCATTTATATGCATGTGTTATGTGTGTAAGTCTGCCAACCTGGTGAGTTCTCCATCCCTGCACCTTTTTGTCAAACTACTGAACAAGTTGTAACTAAAAGCCTTGTGATTGAGTGAGCTTCATGCATGTCTTGAGAGTGAGAGGTTATATAGGTTATCCGGCTTGATCCAATTCAGAAAAACCCTAAAACTAGTTTAGTTTCCAGACATCCTCGAGCAACAACCTAGAGGAGTTTCCTGGAGTGATAACAAAGTGGAACCATTGCCGGGGAGAGGACATTGAAGCTCATCCTCCCTGGGAGACAACATAGATCCATGCTTTGATGATAAACAAGGCTTGGACATTATTACAGTTGTAATAATCTATCTGGCAAATCCATTGATAAAAAGTGGCTTCAAGAAGACCAAGTACCAGAGAAAACCCAAAGGGGCCACTAGCAACACCCATTTCAGATCTAGAAGAAATCTTGAGGAAAGCTAGTGCTTTACTAAGATAGACCAACAGTGCTGCATAGAATGCTACATTAGGTATTTCAAGAAATATTTCTGTTGTTTTTTCTTCTGCTGAAACTCTTAATTCCCAGAAATTTTTTATATCAGAAAAATTTAGGGCTTGGGCATCTTCAAGCACTGCTGCTTGCGAAGATCCAATCCCTGGTGACTCCACTGGGATAAGTAGACCACCGCCTTCTTGGCAAATATTTTCATCAGTGCTGCCTTCCACAACCCTATCCATACCCATTTCCAATATGGCTGCACCTCAAATAACCAAGATGGAAAGGATCCTAGTAGCTAGGTATGCACCCCTTGTTTTTCCAAATCCTCTCACAGCCATGCCTACCAAGGATTACCTCAAGTATATGCCTAAGTTTACAGGGTAAGGGGATTTCACTGCTGAAGAACATCTAGAGGATTTTTATAGTTATGCTGAAAATATAAATATAGAACAAGAAGATGTATGGACCATATTTTTTGTACAAATCCTAGATGGCCAGGCTAGAAAGTGGTTTAAGGAACTGCCTGTTGGGTCAGTGGCAGGCATAGAGGCCCTAGATGACATTTTCCTAAAACATTGGGGAGAAAGGAGAGACCACCTCTACTATATCACAGGATTCAGAAACCTAAGAACAGAAAATGGTGAGTCTATCTCCAATTTTACCAAAATATTCAACAAAATGTACAGCAAGATCCCCACTGATATTAAGCCCACCGGTGCCTCAACTATGATAACTTATGCAAATGCCTTTGACTCTGAATTTTTCCTACTGCTCAGAGGAAGGATGTCTGCCTTCTTATCACTCATGCAGGATGCTTCCCTAGAGGTAGAGTCAAACATTATGGCATCTCAGAAGGTCAAAGGGAAGATAGACAAGAGAAAGCAGCTAGCATACTATGGTGGGTCTTTTGCTTCAGAGAACAAGATTGAAAAAATGACCAAACTCTTGGATAACCTAACTACTGAAATGTCAAAAATGAAGGACCAAGGACATATGTCGGTGAGGGGTAAGGGGCCAAGTGACTTTGCTCCTCGAAACCCAATTTTTTTTGCTTATAGGAGAGGAAACCCCCCTATTCAGATTCTCAGAAGGGAGAGAAATCAAGGGGAAGACCAGAGGATAAGAGCTCCATTTCAGAACATTGTATTAGAAGAAGAGCCGGAATTCATTGAATACGAAGGAGAAGCTGAAGACAATATCCACTACATGGAGGATGAGGTGGACTATTCTTTTTTGACCCAGGAAGAATATGAAAAAGCCCTGATTGATGAGAAGATCACTGAAGAGGCTGTCTATTAGGCTAATAGTCAGGAAGGTTACCAACTGAGGTCTAGGTTGGTTGCTCCTCTCAAGAGAAATGGTGTACCTATCAAGCAGTCTGTTGCACCTGCTAGAAAGGTTGTTGTTTTACCAAAGAAAGTAGTTGTCCCATCCAAAGCATTGCATAAACCAGCACCTTCAGCCACACCTGATCAAGTCCAACTCAAACCTATAGCTCAGGAGGTAAGATTTCCAGATAAGTTGCATTATGCTTTCAACCTTGATTCTGAAATTCAAAAATTGAAAATCTCATTCCCTCTAATCGAGTTGATGAAAAACGATGCATTTAAAACCTCAATTCTAAATTCCCTTCAGCCCAAGGTGCACATTGACACTAAATTTGTGAACCTGCAAGATGACAAGCCTGTTGTGACACTGGGCCCCGTGATGGAAGACCTAAAGGACTCCTTCCCAGCATTCTATATATCCTTGAACATCCATGATAAAATCCTCCATAACTGTTTGTTGGATTCAGGAGCCTCTCACAACCTAATGCCAAAAGTTCTGATGGATCATATTGGCCTCAACATTATGAAGCCCTACCACGATTTATTCTCTTTTGACTCCAGGAAGGTAAAATACTTGGGCCTCATCAAAGATCTTGCTGTAAACTTACCCAGCTTCCTTCGAAAAGCATAATGATGGACATCGTAGTGGTCGATATTCCCCCAAAATTTAGCCTCTTGCTGTCCCAGTTAAGGAGCAAAAGATTAGACGGAACCCTCTAGATGGATCTCACATATGCTACCATTTCATGTTTGGAGGGGAAACTAAGCGACTGTACAGAGAAAATCAGCTAGCATACATCATAAGCAAAGAGAGCCGCTTAGTGAATCACCCAATTTACGCCGTGAACACCGATTTTGGATCTTGTATTTTGCAAATTGATGATAATCAGAAGACGTCGGTTCAGCCCACTGAGCCCACCCATCCACGGCCATAATAAATCACAACAGTGATCTAGACCATGTATTTCGATGGGGCAAGTGCTCAGAACTCATCAGGCATGGGTATAGTCTTGATCTCCCCAGCTAACAAGAACATTCACTTATCTTATAAGCTCGATTTCAAGACCATGAACAATGTAGCAGAATATGAAGCTTTGCTACTGGGATTTAAAGCGGCCAAGGAGATGGGAATCATGTACGTAAAGATTTTTGGGGATGTAGACCTCATCATACAGCATGTCAACATCACTTTTCAGACAAAAAATATCAGATTGAAGGCCTACAGGGATGAGGTATGGAAACTCAAAGACTCCTTTATGTTTTTTGAACTGTCATATATTCCTAGGGATTTGAATCACCTGGTTGATTCCCTAGCTGTCTCTGCAAGTCTATTTGTTCCCCCTTTACCCCCTAGACTCAACTATGATGTTCAGGTCAAGTACAGACCCTCTCTGTCAGACAATGTAAAATTTTGGAGGGTGTTTGAAGATGATGGGGAGCTTAGTAAATCCCTTCAGTTAGTAGGTGATTTCTCTGACATACACGTAGACCATGAAAACCTTAACATGGAGGAATCCAAACGACTCAAGTTAAAAGATAAATTGAATGAGCAAAATATAGTCCAATTGCCCAGAAACTACATACCTCGAGGTCTAGTACCATTGGAAGAACTATTTGACCACAATGACATCCCTTTCAAGCCTGCAAAAAGGGAGCTAGATCTTGTTGTCCAAGAGCTGAACATAGGCAGCCAAAGCCATCCAAAACTGATAAATCTATCCACTGGGCTAACTGCTGAACAAAATTCTGAATATTGCATCTTGATAGAAAAGTTTGCTGATGTCTTTGCATGGGAGTATAGTGACCTAAAAACATATGACACCAACATCATCCAGCATAGGATTCCTTTGGAGAAGGACACCATTCCTTTCAAACAGAACCTGAGACCCATCAGCCCCCTTCTACTACCAGTGATTGATAAAGAGATCCACAAGCTCCAAAAATCCAAGATCATAATCCCCATCAGACATTCCAAGTGGATTGCAAATCTAGTAGTGGTGACAAAGAAAAATGGAGAAATCAGGTTGTGTGTGGATTTTAGAAACCTGAACACGTGTTCCAAAAAAGACAACTATCCACTACCCAATATGGAACATCTGCTACAGAGAGTCTCGGGGGCCATGGTCATGTCCTCCTTGGTGGCTTCTCTGGATACAACCAAGATGACCAAGAGAATACCGCCTTTATCTCTCCCTGGGGCACCTTCATGTACGCTAAAATGCCATTTGGGTTAATGAATGTTGGGGCTATGTTTCAAAGAGCTATGGATCTAGCTTTTGTAGGGATAAAAGATAAATTTGTGCTGATATATTTGGATGACTTAACAGTTTACTCTCATAGCCATCATGATCACTTGTAGCATTTAAGGAAGGTATTTCTGAAGTGCAGAAGGTATGGAATATCACTGAACCCCAAGAATTCTCAGTTTTCACTCAATGAAAGAAAGCTCCTAGGCCACATAGTCTCAGCTGAAGGTATAAAGATCGATCCAGTAAGAGTGGAAGCAATTCAGCAACTATCAATACCAAGGTCAAAAAGAGACATTTAGTCCTTTTTAGGCAAGATAAACTTTGTCAAGAGATTCGTTCCAAATTTATCCGAGCTGGTAAAGCACATAACAGCCATGCTAAAAAAGGATGCAAAAATAAAGTGGACTAACTAGGAAAGAAATTCTTTTGAAGACATTAAGAAAGCCATCATGGAGGCCCCAACCCTAATTAGTCCCAAGTATATTAACGGTTTTTACATTTTCTTTTTTGCATCTTATGACACAATGGCAGCTGTACTATTACAGAAGAATGATGAAGTTCTTGATCATCCATTTGCTTTCTTCAGTAGAACCCTCAGAGATGCTGAGCTGAAGTATGACCCAATTGAGAAGAAGGCTAATGCTCTCATAAAATCTTTGAAGAAATTCAGAATCTACATTCTCCATGCAAAGGTCATTGCATATGTCCCTTCAGCTAGAGTGAAGGATGTTTTGACTCAGCCTAACATTGATGGGAAGAGAGCTAAGTGGATCTCTGAACTCATTGAGTTTAATGTAGAGGTGAAACCCACCAAGCTGGTAAAGGGATTAGGCTTGGCCAAACTCATGGCCAAAGAAAACTGTGAGCTGATGGGAATAAATTTCACATGTGTCGGATCAGCAAAGGTGCAGAGTATGGTAGCAGCTAAAACAGAAGTAAACCAAGATCAGAATGACAGTCCACCAGTAGCTAATAACATATCTTCCTGTGAGTAGTACTCAGGTATCATTAAATTTTTGCTTAAATTAGAATTTTCTCCTGATCTCACTTCTAACCAAGCACGAGCTCTTAAGTTGAAATCTGTTAAGTTTTACATAATTGACAAACTGTTGTACTGGAGGGATCGGTCTGTGATTTTGTTAAGGTGTCTAGATAAAGAGGATGCAGAGAAGGTCATGCATCACTTTCATTCCAGTACATGTGGAGGCCACCACTACTGGAAAACCACAGCCCACAAGATCTTAAAAGCGGGATACTATTGGCCAACCCTCTTTGCTGATGTATGCACTTTTGTAAGGGCCTGTGACCAATGTCAAAGATTTGTAGGGAAGCAGCAACTCGAATCCTTTCCCCTTAGGCCTGTTACAGTGAATAGGACTTTCCAGCAATGGGGTCTAGATTTCATAGGTGAAATAAATCCATCTTCCAGCGAACAGCATAAATGGATCTTAGTAGCCACTGACTAATTTACCAAATGGATAGAAGCAATACCCACTAGAAATGCCACTCATCAAGTCATCATGAGATTCTTATATGAGAACATCTTCAGCAGGTTTGGTTTCCCGGTAAGGTTAGTAACTGATAATGCACAAGCCTTTAAAGCTAGGGCATTGGTTAAATTGTGTGAATAAATGGGTATTTAACTAGTGCACTCCACATCCTATTACCCACAAGGCAATGGCCTGGCTGAGTCATCCAACAAAAGCTTAGTCTGGATCATTAGGAAATTTCTAGAGACAAATCAGAAAAGCTGGGATTCAAAGCTTAAGTTTTCCTTATGGGCTGATAGGGTGACAGATAAAAGATCCATAGGGACTTCTCCATTCAAACTAGTTTATGGCACTGAGGCCATCTTTCCTATCCAGCTCATCCTTCCAGTGGCAAAGTTCTTTCAGGAAGAGGAAGATGAACCAAATAATATGATGAGAAGGATGATGGATTTGGTGGAGTTATAGCAGATCAGGGAGCAAGTTGTAGAAAAATCAGTGGATAAAGGGCATATTTGACAAAAGAGCAAAGGCAGACAATTTCTAGGTCGGATATTGGGTCCTCAAGTGGGATGCTATTAGACAGGACAAGCGGAAACATGGAAAATTTGACTCATTGTGGATTGGCCCTTTTGTTATAGACTAGGTATATGAGAATAACACCTTCAAATTGCAGAATCTGGAAGGTGAAGAGGTATTAGATGACCTAGTAAATGGGCGGTTCCTAAAACTCTATTTTATTTGAGGCTCTGAGGCCTTATGATTGTAAATTAGTAGATAGTAGGTTTTTTTTCTTTCAGAATAAGGCTCCATGCCCAATGGAACAATAAATAATAGTGTTAAGTTGCTTAGTTGCTTTTAGGGAAAGGCAATTTGGTCTGGGGTTCTTGGGACCTCACAAGGAGGTTCCAATCCCCGAGTAGGAGCCAGTTATTATCTCCCAAATAAAATAAGTTTATTTTATTTAGTATGAAGAATTCAAATGATGCAATGAAGGATATGAAGATCACTAACGGTTTTGAAGACCTCTATTTTTTATGCAAATTTCACAAAGTTGTGGCTTCGGTGGCTTGGGAGAGGATCAGAACATCTCATTAGCCACCGAAAGATGGAATATAAATAATAGGTGAAAGACCCATTTAGAAATTAGGCATATTACCAAACTGCTTACTACCATCAGAACATTTTTAAACAGTGATCGGAGCTTGAAAATATAAAAGATCGATAAGTTAGTCCACTATGGTGCCGAAATGGCGAAAGACTTACAGACTATGTCTTCCGCAAGAAGAGGAAATCGTCGACGATCAGAAGGATTAAAGAAAAATCAATGAAGAGTTTAGAACCAAGCAACTCCATGGTGATCAAGAGAACTACAGATTAACCGTCGGTGAATTAGTCCTCCAAGGAGCCGCAACGGCAGAAGAAATACTTACTGGGAGTTTCGAAACAACACAGACTCATCGACGTCAGAACTTACAAGGACTAACTATCGGCGAGTTAGTTCCTAAAGACACCGCAACTGCGGAGGAAATATAGACTACGGGTTCCATGAGCAGATGGAAACTTCAGCGTCAGAGGTACTAAAGACTAACCGGCGGAAAAATAGTTCATTGCGGAGCCACAACTATGGAAGGAAGAAATACTACGGCTTCCAATTGATGACAAGGATCATTCTAACAACGTGACAATAGATGAACTCTTCGGCGATCGGAAGAACTGAAGACTACGGCTTCCGATTGATGACAAGGATCATTCTGACAGTGCGACAATAGATGAACTCTTCGTCAATCGGAAGAACTAAAGACTACGCAGCGGAGGGACAAGGCTGAAAGGTTCCAAAACATCGGTGATGTGAAGAAATTAATACCGACGAAGTCAAGAATCAGAAATCGGAACTCTAAAGACTAACCGTCGGTGAATTAGTCCTCTGAGGAGCCACAATGGCGAAAGAAAAATAGACTAAGGTTTCTGATCGATGACAAGAATCATTCCGATAGCGCAACAATAGAAGACCATTGGCGATCAGAAGACATACAAACTACTGAAGGAAAAGTTTACAACAAAGCATCTCCGTAGTGTCGGCGGCGCAAGGGAATAAAAGCTCCAATTTTAGATTCTACCGACCTCCGATAGCGATAAGGCAAAATCATCGACAGTCAAGCATATAAAGTTTTATGTGTTACATTTCACCTCTGAAACTGTGGCCACGTTCAGATAAAGGGCTCCGATATATTTGTTATTACCACTCTCGATCACCGATGAAGAATCCATTGCAATGCTGGTGATCTAAGGAGCCGACACTACGGAAAGGATGAGACTTGGGTTGCCGATAAAACAGAAGACTGAGCTTTCGATCAGTGATTGTGGCTACAAAGTTAAAAAATTTCGAGCGGATTGGACAAGACTGGGCACTTCGGTTAAACGCTGATACACTGACTGTTGACGGCAATTTCACAGTGAACCAGCAGTGGGAATGATCAGCAACCACTTCAATCATTAAAGGGCCACACAGTCAACTAGATCTTCACAGTAGATGAACAAACAGTTAGCAAGGGTTTGAAGCCGTAATATGGAAAAACTATTACTTTCAAGTATTTTTGTGTAAACAGATCGAATCTTTAGGATCTATAAGTTTTGTAAAAGGCTATAAAGCCCATGATTATTTGATTAATAAAACGTTCGACTCTAGGGATTTATGAGCATGTTCCATTATCAAGCGTCTCATCTGGTTTACTCTAAGTATAAGCTCTTTTGTTGTGATTTGTTCATCCATCTCTTTCTTTACTGTGTTTATTGCCTGAATGTGCATTTAGGTAATTTTCAGCTTTATTAAAGGGCCTATAGCTATCATCCTATTGGTTATTTAGTGATATTTGAATTATAAAAACCATCCTCAGCAGGATTTAGCCATTTATATGCATGTGTTATGTGCGTAAGTATGCCAGCCTGGTAAGTTCTCCATCCCTGCACCTTTTTGTTCAGTAGTTACAACTATTGAACAAGTTGTAACTAAAAGCCTTGTGATTGAGTGAGCTTCATGCATGTCTTGAGAGTGAGAGGTTATATAGGTTATCCGATTTGATCCAATTCATAAAAACCCTAAAAACAGTTTAAGTTACCAGGCATCCTCGAGCAACAACCTAGAGGGGTTTCCTGGAGTGATAACACTAGGGAAGGCTACATGCTTGCAAGGGAGTCTTAAGCCTCCTTCCAGTAGTGGCTAGAAAATTAGGGTATAGGTGTATCCTCCTCTATATATGCAAGTAGAAACTAAGGTGTGGGTGCATCCTTCAATGGTGGCTGAGAAACTTGGGGATTGTTGTCTCCAACAAGTGGTTGCTTGCAAATAACTCTTGTAAATGCAATTTTGCAGTATAGAACGAGTTGGTGGTTTACCCTATTGGGCTTCCACGTTAAAATTGTGTTATGTGTATTCTTGTTTTTATGTGTTTTGTGTATCTTGTTGATTCCATGTTTTGGTTAAAGGTTTAAATAAGTGGTTAAAAAGTAAAAATTGAAGAATATTGGTTCACCCCCCCCCTCTCAGTATAGACCAATATTCCAACAATAAGTGAGCTGGAACTTATCAGCAAAAAAGGTATGGAGGATGGATGGGATGAGGACATGAGGGAAAAATAAAAAGACCTTTTAGGCCAGTTGGAGGCGAGGGAAATGCAGGAAGGAATATTTTGGAAGAAAAATTCAAGGGTAAAATGGTTACCAGAGGGAGAAAGGAACACTAAGTTTTTCCACAACTCAGTTATCCAGAATAGGAGCAGTTCGAGAATCCAAAAACTTAGGAAATAAGCAGAGTGGAAATCAGAAGAGAGATTGAAGAGGAGCTCACCCAGCATTTTTTTGATATCCTAAGTGAGGATGGGGGTGACAGAGGGATGTCCATAGAGAGGATTACTCATCTAATTCCTAGGACTGTCACGGAGAAAACAATGAGATGCTAAAAAAGTCGGTGGTTATGCAAGAGGTTGAGGAAGTGGTCAACCAGATGGCGTTAGGGAAAGCACTAGGGCCAGACGACTTCACATCCAATTTTTTCCATCACTTCTGAGATCTTTTCGAGGAGGAGGCTCTATAGATCGTTGAAGAATCCAGAAACAAGAGGGGAGTTCTGAAAGCCTTCAACGCAAATTTCTTGACCTTAATTCCTAAGGAGGCTGTTGTGGATAGTCCGGATAAGTTTCAACCAGTAGCCTTATGCAATGTTATCTACAAGATCATATCAAACATGATAGTGAACTCCCTGAAACCTCTCCTTCCCAGCCTTATATGCCCTAAGCAATCCGGTTTTGTGGAAGGGATGCAGATCTTGGATGGCATCATCCTAGTCCATGAGGTGATCCACTCGCTGAAAAGCACAAGGAGACCAGGTGTGTTGATTAAACTTAACATAGCAAAGCCTTACGATAAATTAAGTTGGTGGTACATGGCCAAAATGTTGGAGGCCTTTCAACTTTAGCTCGGATTGGGTGGAATGGGTCATGAGCCTGAACACGACCCCTTTCTTTAACATCCTCTTGAACGAGTCTCCCACAAGAGTGTTTCAACCCTATCGTGGTATAATACAAGGTGACCCTCTGTCACCCTTTCTCTTCATTCTGGTGGCTGAGGAGTTGAGTCACCTTATTCAAACTCAAGCTGAGTATGGGGGTTTGAGGGGGCTAAAAGTTCATGAAGGAATGGACACTCAGACACACCATCATTTTGTGGATGACACCATGCTCATGGGGCACCCTTTAGTCCAAGAAGCACAATGCTTCAAAAGGAGCCTAACCCTATTTGCTAAGGCTTCTAACCTAGTGGTCAATCCTAATAAATCCCAACTCTATTTCTTGAACACAGCCCCCGTTACTCAGAGGAACATTATCTGGATCCTAGGTTTCTCGAGAGGGATGTTTCCCTCAAAGTATCTTGGAGTCCCTCTAGGGGTAGGGAAGCTGAATAAAGAGTCCTTACAGGAACTCTTAGATAAAATGAAACAAAGGCTCTCGAGTTGGGTCTTACGCCCTCTAAATTTACCTAGAAGATTGATCCTTGTAAAAGTTGTTCTGTAGGCTATGCCAATATATCTCTTCTTGGTTCTCTTGGCTACAAATTCGGTTCTTTAGGAAATTCAGGGTCCTTAGAGGAACTTCCTCTCGGGTAGTAGGGAGGCGAAGGTTAAGTTCTCCTTGGTTAGTTGGGATGGCATCAGTCGACCTAAAGAAAAGGGGGGGCTTGGGCTTAGGGATCCTAAGATTATGGATGAGGTATAGGGAGCAAATTATGGTGGATATGGGCCAATTACTCGACAGAACCCTGGGCTAGGCTTTGGCATGTTAAATATTCTCGTGACATACCCACTCATCAACTGGTTCGGTTCAATGAGGATCTAGATGGATCCCCAATATGGATCAAAGTGGTGAGTGGACAGTGGATTGTGCAGGAGCATAGTTTATGGGAGATACGAGAGGGGGGGAGTGCTAAGTTCTTGGAGTATTTCTAGAACCAGTTTCCCAGATTGGGGCAAGATCCGAGATGGAGATATATTCGGAAAAAATCTCTATAGGAAGGAAAGGAAAAGGTGGTTCAATACTGGGGGGATCAGGACATGGAAGGACAACGACAGTGGAACTTTCAAGTTAAACCTGACCTAACTAGTGACGATGATTGGAGGGATTTCCTAGAGGAAATTCAAAAGCGTTACATTAGGACCAGGGAAGGACTTGACTTACTGAGATGGGGATACTCGTAGAGGGGTTCTTTTAGCATAAAGGAGTCTTATAACATCAAGATAGGGAATCGGGTAGATGAGGATGGGATCTAGAGGAAGCTCTGGGCTTCAACTCTGTGGCCTAAGGTGGCTATATTCACCTAGCTGGTGATCAAGGGCAGGATTATCACAAGCAAGAACCTTTGAAGAAGGGGTGTTCAGGGACCATCCTAGTGCTCTCTTTGCTATCAGAATGAAGAAACCATGGGCCATATCTTGGATAGTTGACCCTTTGCAGCAGTCATCTGGGACAAAGGGGCTATGGGGTTCATAAGGAGCGATAGGAAATGAGGCCGACCAGCACAAACCCTGAAGGATTGGCATCTCAAAGCCTTCAAGAATCTAATTATTCATACACTATGGGAGGACATTCCAAGAATGGCAATTTGGTGCATCTGGAAAGAGAGGAATGGAAGGATCTTCAGAGACAAACGTAGTGACACTAAAGAAATATGGAAAACAGTGAGGGAAAACATTCTTTCTACTATTCGAAGCATGCAATGGCATGACCAGGACAAGATTATCCCAAGAGAAGAAATCCATATTGTGTAAAGCTGGGGTCTAGCCTAGTTCCCAGATGAATGGATTGTGACGATGAGATAGGATATGCAAGCCATCAAGCCCAAACTTATGGTCTCCTCCCCCAGCCAAGGTGTTCAAGCTTAACTTTGATGGGGTGTCTCAAGGTAATCCTGGACCTACAGAATTTGGGGGGGGTTTCCATGATCACAATGGAAGGATCATCACCATATACATGGGAGCGATAGGAACGGATACCAACAACTCATCTAAATTGGAAGGTATGATTCGAGACCTCGAATGTCTGATCAGAGAAGGTCGAATGCTTGCAATCATGGAATGGGACACCAGATACTGATTTAGATGGCCAAGAGGATGGCGAGTGGGAAATCATGTGAGAAGGTTTCCTCTAGCAGGTGCCTTCTAGCCGTCTGGACACCCTTCGATCCCTAATCATTGAACATTTAGCGGTGTCTTTCAGCCACGTCCAATGCAAAGCCAACAAGGTAGCTGACTTGTTAGCCAATGCTGGCGCAGAGGGTTATATGGGACAAGTGGCCATATGGGACTATGATGCTAGGCCACAAGTGGAACGCCTGGAGTACAACTACGCGGATGCTGACAGGGGGCACGAGCATGCCTAGGAAAACCCTGTTTAAATTCCATGTAGGGACATTTGGTTACTAAGCCATGCCATATGCTTCCTGTCCTTCGGCATCATATTTGGTTGCGGCTTTGGGGATGATGGGACGGGCAAGAAAGGGAAATATCGGCAAAGGGATTGGGTTTTAATGGCAGAAAGGATGTCTGGAGCAGGAGAAGGTATGATGGATGTCGTTAGCATGATTGGTATGATGCAAGTGAAGTATTGGGCTGGTTGGGTAAGTATTCCCCCCCCTCTCTCCTTATATTTTGAACAAGATATGCCACCTCTCATCTATCATCGTCGAGAGGTTTTTGTGTTTTTTGAGTTCGAGTTGTGTTTGGTGCACCTCAAGGCTCTTGACCTTGCGTTTAAGTTCCCCCCCCCAAGCTTTGTGTAAGGATGACCTTTCCTTCCTTAGGCGTATGGCTCCTAAGCATCATCTGAGAAATGATATGGGCCTAGGAGAAGCCTCTGTTTCCATGGACAGAAAGGGGAAGGGACCTATGAGGAAGAAACGCCAGGTGATGAGGGTTCAATTGCAGGCATAGGAGGCAACATAATTCTACAAAGAACATGTGCCTTTGGGCATTCTCCTAGAATTCGAGAAGGTGGTTGGGAATCTCTGAGACGAGGTTAAGCTGATTTTGACTGATAAGAAGTCTATTTGTTTTCTAATGAAGCTCTTTTAGCAGTAATATAATGTTTTATTTAAAGAACGTCTCCAAATTTTGTAAAAATAAAATAAAATTATAAGTGAACTAACTGAATTTCCATTGGATGAATAAACCCATATGAGGTGCATAAATGATACAAACAAAAGACTGCGACTTAGGTCTAGCTGTGAATTATGTAGGATAATAAAACTTCATACAACCTTTAAATATGTTACGTCTTTATTCAAATAACATAATGATTCTTTGTGACAACATCATGATGCGACCTATTGTTGAGTCGACACTACTTTGTTTAATGTTCTGCCACTCTATTTTATGTTAGTTAAAGTTGTAGTGCTTGATGGTTATGTTCTAGTTTTACTCGACTTAATGCTATATCAACACTACTTTACTTTGGCATTTGAGTTATGAATGATATGTCAATAAATATTCTTTTTATTTTTCTTACGAGATTCTGCTAAGAGATTTAGAGAGTTTGTTTATGGTCTTACTTCGGCTAAGAACCAATGCATAACCTTATGTTCATCTATAGGTACTTAAGAAGACTCTTGCCTCACTAGGGCTGCTTTCCAAGAAGGGGTCTAAACAAGGGAAACAAAAAGATACATATAGAACTCATGAACATACAAGAACCTAAGTTATAACAAGCATAAGGTAAAAATAAATGTGAAGGCATCAAGGTTTAACAACGTTCAAAAGGTTTTCCCTTAACTTAGCTAAACATGTGAAGAAAGGGTTATGGTATCATCGATGAAAAAGGAGCTACTTGTGTTAAAGTTTAAGGTTCTTGATTCAATTCGGCCATGTGCCAACCATGTGATGGCTTTTAAATGCTCCAGCTGGGAAGCATTTTAGGCCCATCAAAAAATCCTAAGGGTTTAACTCCCTTCAAAAAACTCCTATATGTTGTATTGTTTAGTTCTTTCCCCGTGGGAGAGTTGTTGCTCTTTGGCTCTGCAGCTCAGGGTGTTGACGTGATAAATAGGCTCTCGGTCCTTCCTCAAAACATGATACCCCATTTTTATGAGTGCATCCACCATTGTATGTCAACTACAATGTCTGTGATTTTATTGTGGCGTGTTTGGTGACCTCCTTCATCCAAGCCGAAACTCTGTGAGGTAAGTCCTTTTGGACACTATTTCGAGTTTTTGTTTTCGTTTCTTCTATTCATGCTATTGATATCTAAATTCATATTTTGCATAAGATTGGTTCGTGGACTGCTATGGAAGGGTAGGTTCTTCTTCACAAGGAAGTGACTGTTGCACCGATAAGACCTGTACCTGCTCCTCTTACTCATTGTGGCAATGTGGATCGACGGTTATGTGGCTTGGGGTTTTTGGATTGAACTCTATTTCTACATTCTCATGTTGTTGAGCAACAAAGGGTAACCTTCTTGGTTTTTGGCCTTAAGGAATTTTTAGAATAGTTTTTTAAAAGAAGATTCTTCTTGCCGTGATTATGAAGGACTGTTATACATTTTTATAGTGGCTATGGATTTTAGAAACCTTCTTTTGGGGAATGTTAACAATTGCTTAGACTGTCATTCTAAGACTTGTGAAAATTTGGTCTTATGTGAGACTTTTGCAAAGTTTTTATTATAATACACACTGGATGTTTTCTTTGGACATAATGTCTTGATTATCATCTCTGTGGTTATCGTTTCCTAACAAAACCTTTTTAATGTTTAAGGGCATTTTTCTTCTTTCCAATAACTAGTTTAACACAAAGATGGTTTATGGTTGTGGGGCCATTACTCTGTTTCGTTTTACTTTGAGAAAAGGGTTGTGAGGCCACTGTTAAGTCGATATAATTTTTAATTGGATGTCATTGTTTATATAATAATTATTTAATGTAAGTCGTAAGGCTCTTGTGATTTCTTCTGTAAGTTTTTCTTTTAAAGTATGTTAAATTGTGGATAACAATACTAAGATGGCCATCATCCTGTAACCAGAGTTGTGGCCTGTCGATAATCTTGATTTAGTATTTTTAGCTAAAGTAAATACTTGTATTTGATTGGGCCATAAATCCTTTGTATTATAGTTTCTGTTGTGTTTAACCAAAATCCTCGGCATGATTCGATCTCTAAACTTAGTTGTTTACTATATATACATATATACATATATACATATATACATATATATATATATATATATATATATAT